>JACRUU010000002.1:6281012-6291012 GCA_030449085.1 Kryptopterus vitreolus | reverse complement strand
AGGCTATAAGAAGCTTACCATGACCCTGAAACTGAGATGCAGCGCGGTGGCCAAGACCATACAACACTTTAACAGGACAGGTTCAACTCTGTACAGGCCTAGTCACGGTCGACCAAAGAGGTTGAGTGCACATGCTCAGCGTTATATCCAGAGGTTTTTTTGGGGGAAAGGGATGTATGTGTGCTGCCAGCATTGATGTAGAGGATGGAGGGTGACTGATGGAGGATAACCTGAACAGAAACAAAACAGAAGAAGCAACAGACGTAGACACAGACACAGATGAAGTTCGGTTCATGATGAAGAGACCGGATTTGATCAACAAACGAAAGAGTCCTTAGAACACGAGGTAAGTTCCTAGTAGACCGGACGAGGAGAAATGGGAGAATGAGCTCTTAAATAGGGGAACTGATGAGATGGGACAGGGGAAGTTTATTAGAAGCTAGGAGAGAGGGAGAGCCAGGAAACTTTGTAAATATCAAAAGTAAATAATTAACACTAACACTACCATTTTTGAAAGCATTCTTTGTTTACAGCATTTTCTCACACCTTCCTAAAACTTTTGCACACTACTGTGTGTAAATATGTATGTATGTATGTATGTATGTATGTATGTCTGTATGTATATTATATTCTATATATATCTATATATATATATATATATATATATATATATATATATATATATATATATATGTGTTTGTGTGTGGCGTTGTGTGTGTTGTGTGTGTGTGTGTGTGTGTGTGTGTCCTGTATATATATATATATATATATATATATATATATATATATATATATATTATCTATATATATTATATATATATATATTATATATATCTCTCTCTTGCGTCTCTCCATAAAATATACACTAACTATATCTCTATCTAGATATCTATATATATATATATATATATATATATATGTATGTGTATGTATGTATGTATATGTATGTATGTATGTATATTATTGCGTGTGTATAGAGATTAGTGCAATTAAATTTTTAAATATTAAAAAATGAAATTACAAAAAATTTACAAAACTATTGTGTTCTTTATTTAATTCATTTATTTGCATCTTGTATGTAGCACAAGCCAGCACTAAGTAACTGGTATTTAAAATAATATAAAGTATATAATAAAAATATAATATAATTTTTAATTATATAATTTATATAATATAAAATCATTATATCAATTTATATAATATAAAATATAAATAAAAAAATATAAAATATAATAAAAAAAGTGGGTCTAACGAATCAACATCAAAACTTGCTATAGTAAAATCCTGTTTTCTATAAGTTGTTCATGCAGACTCTACCACCACTATTGCAACTATTAATTGCGACTACCACTATTAGGGCATTTTCCACAAACAACCACCAGTACAAAAAAAAACCACCAGTAAACCATAATTTATTCATTCATTCATCTTCTACCGCTATATTGAAACCCTCCGATCTTCCCTCGGGTCACGGGGAGCCTGTGCCTATCTCAGGCGTCTATGGGCATTAAGGCAGGATACACCCTGGATGGAATGCCAACCCATCACAGGGCACACACACACACATTCACACACACATTCATACACTAGGGACAATTTTCCAAGGTGCCAATCAACCTACCCCCAGTGCATGTTTTTGGACCGAGGGAGGAAACCGGAGAACCCGGAGAAAAACCCCCTGAGGCACGGGGAGAACATGCAAACTCCACACACACACATGGCCCAGACGGGAATCGAACCCAGACCCTGGCGGTGTGAGGCCAACGTGCTAACCACTAAGCCACCATGCTCCTACCATAATTTAATGTAATCATTTTTGTATTGCGCTTTTAACAATTGACATTGTCCGAAAACAGCTTTATAGTGGTAACAGGGCATTAAATAATGGGGAGAAAAAAGTTATGTATAGTTTAGTTTGTTGATAATGAGAAAGCCAGATGTGACTGTGGCAAGAAAAAAAACTAATCAACACAAAAAACATCTCATACAACCATCACTATATGCAGTATTCTTTTTTTATTATTATATATATAGATAGGATAATATATATATATATATATATATATATATATATATATATATATATATATCTCTATAAGCTTATTATCTCTCTCTCTCTCTCTCTCATATATATATATACATATATATCTATATGTATATACACTACTTCACAGTCAGGAAATTTGACATTTGGCTTACCCTGTTCCACCAACACTGCTCCAGCTCTTATAATAATCATCATTTATAATCAGGTGTCTGTGCTGGTGATCCCGGCTAAAAGTTAATGCTATTACAGCATGGACTGACATTAATAATTCATTAAAGAGTGAATGAACTACTCATACTCTCCTCTTCCCGAGTGTCAGCACACATCTGCTTTACCAGCCACAGTAGGTGGAAATTAGAGTTGCATTTTGGGTAATAAATGAGGCTTAAACCATCGACTGTACATGCAGTAGACAATCAGAACAACCTTTTCCTATAATAATCCAATTTTGATTTAAGATTTGAATACCATTTATAATCACAAGTAAACTGGATATGGTGCTCTTATGGGGTGTGCATAGGTCCTTCTTACGTGACAAATTCTCTAATTCTCTGTAATAGTACAATAATAGTATGATTTTTATATATAGACTATATGGGAAAAAAAGTGTTGGAAACCTGACTTTTCCAGCCATATGGACTTTTTACCTTTATGCCTTTACCTTTATGCCTTTTTTTGCCTTTATGTTATCTATAAACTCAAGTATAATGTTCTGCATTTATGAAATCAAGGAACGACTGCAGAGAATTGAAATGACCAAAATGAGAAATGAGAAATAAAGTCCAAAAAAAAGATGTCAATTTGTAGGTTACTAACAAGAAAATATTCAATGTCTATTTAAGTCCTTCTTGTATTTATGAAAAAAAAAATGCAGAACGTAAATTATCCACTAAAAATGCCGTCGTCCTTTTATTGCAGCCTGCTGTCAACCTGAATAACAAAATGACCATTTCACTGAACAATGACAAAATGTGAATATATGTCAAAAAACAGGTTATAAATAAATAATAATAAAAAAATATTTATCATACTTGGTTAATGTTATTTCTGCTCCTGAGTCTCCATATTTAACCTACCTAGGGTACAAAAAGTTCATGAAATCACTGGATGGTGTCGCATATTGGTGGTTGTGATGCATAATAAGAAAAACTAGACATGGAACATTTACTGAAGAAAATGTGAATGATGCTTGCCGATGCAAACCGCAGCTCCAGGCGTGACCCCTTAGAGCCTGGTCCATTTAATATTTTGCGTTGACTTTGAAATGCTAGCTCGCTCAGAGAGATGAGTGTTTAGACACCAAAATCACCGATTTTTGGTGTTTTTGGCTAGGGGAAGGGGCCGGTGACACACGTTACATCAAATTATCCAGCGTCCGACTCCCATTGATGTGCCGAGCGTTTAGACATGTCACATGACCCTGAGTCCCAGTTTCGCCTTTTCGCAGATTTTTTACATTTGTGGCCATGTGACGCCATGCGGCAGTCATATAGTCACGACATACTCCATGTCAACTAAGAGGGGATATGTCAAATGTGCATGTCGGGCGAACAGCGGAGCATCAAATTTCCCCATTCATTCTGGGGAATGTTCATTCTTCCCCATTCATTATGGGGCCGGAATGTTGAATATTTCCGAACAGGTGTGAGGTTTGGGAGGTATATGATTGTGACTCACTCCGGACCCCCTTACGAGTGGATATGCCATATGTGCATGTCGGAAGCTCACAGGCCGAGTTGTGAGGCACGAAAGTTCGACCCCTTTCATTTTCTATGGGAAAAAAATTCCCGCTTTTTGGGCCAGGGTTCGGAATTCCACGGTGCGATTCCTTATACAAGTAATAGCACACCTCACACCATCGGGCCGCACAATATGAGGTATGCGAGTTATGCGCCGAAAAGGTGACCAAAGCTAGCGAGAGATTATAATAGTGATGCTTTTGCAAGTATCACTAATTAACATGTTTTATTTAGATGATACAAAATCACCATAATTATGAAATTCAGAATGAGATTCCATGAAGAGACAGAAGGATGTGAGAACGTCTCCATCCACAGAAGATCTGTGTTTACTTCTCCAAAATGGAACAACCTACCAGTCGAGTTCCTTCGTGAACACTGTGTGTAAGTGTACCTAGAAGTGTTACTGCGGTTTTAAAGGTAAAATGTGTTCACAACAAATATTGATCTGATCATTAACACTTCCATTTTTGAAAGCATTTATTTGTTTACAGCTTGTTTTCCCACACCTGCCTAAATCTTCTGCACAAACTTCAGCTAAATGACTAGAAATCTCCTCAAGCACATGAAATCTGCTTCAATCCTCATGTCCCTCTTCTCCACATGACTAAACCATCTCCATTATACCTCCCACCTTGTCTCCAAAACATCCCACCTGCTCCCATTTCTGTCTCCATTGATAAATCACAGCATCTTCCACTCACCCTCCTGTCTTTTTTTCCCCTCAGAGCCACTGTCCCTAAACCATACAATATATCAAATTTCACCACCATCCTATCATCTTTACTTTTCACATTTGCCTTCTTATCCCAAAATGTACAGAGACTAGATTTTGCCTGAATCCAAGATTCATTCATCTTCTACCACTTTATCCGATCTTCCCTCGGGTTACGGGGAGCCTCAGGCGTCTATGGGCATTGCCAAACCGTCTCAGGGCACACACACACACACACTCACATTCACACACACATTCATACACTAGGGGCAATTTTCCAAGGTGCCAATCAACCTACCGTGCATGTTTTTGGACCGGGGAGGAAACCGGAGAACCCGGAGAAAAACCCCCTGAGGCACGGGGAGAACATACAAACTTCAAACACACATGGCCGAGACGGGAATCGAAACCCGACCATGGAGGTGTGAGGTGAATGTGCTAACCACCGAGACACTATGCCTCCCTTGCATGAAATGAAGTGTCTCGTCAGTGAATTGTATGAGCGACAGTCCAAAGCTCTTTTGTTAAAGCCATTTTGGTCAGAGATGTTTAAAGGGAAATACGCTAGGAATAATTTGCTGGCTGTGTTTGTTCGGTGTCCTGTTTTTGCTTCAGACCCCTTTTTTTACACGTGGGATGTATTTCCCATGCTTAAGATTTAGATCTAATGGACTGACATGCCTGTTAAAATAGGCTATGGGTGTAGCTGAGTGGTTTAAGGCATTGGCCTACAGATCAGAAGGTCAGGGGGTTCGAGCCCCGGTATCGCCAAGCTGCCACTCTTGGGTCCTTGAGGAAGGCCCTTAACCCTCTGTGCTCCAGGGGCCGCCCTAAAAATAGCTGACCCTGCACTCTGACCCCAGGTTCCAAACAAGCTGGGATATGCAAAGAAAAAATGATTTCCCTCATGGAATTAATCAATCAACAAATAAACAAATAAATAAATCCAGCTTGGGTTTGTGCTTTCTGGATGAGGATCATATTCCAGCAGAGTGGAAAGTCCGGTTCATATGATGGCCATAAACCATCACCTATGTTTCTTTTTCTTTGTCGATACAGGAAAATAAACAATTAGTGAGAAACGAAGGTGCAAAGGCTCCTGGGAAACCTTGTTACAAAGTACTGATATTCAAAACTCCCCTGATTTCTCCATATATTACTTGCCAACAATGTTTCAGTAGGTTTCGGCTTTCACTTAAGTTCATTCATTCATTCATCTTCTACCGCTATATCCCTCGGGTCACGGGGAGTCTGTATCTATCTCGGGCATCTATGGGCATTAAGGCAGGATACACCCTGGATGGAATACCAACCCATCGCAGGACACACACACACACATTCTAACAATAGGGACAATTTTTCAAGGTGCCAATCAACCTACCTTTTTGGACCGGGGGGAAACTGGAGAACCGGGAGGAAAAAAAACCCTTAGGCACGGGGAGAACATGCAAACAGTGCACCGTGCGTTTTTAACTTAAGTTAAAAAGTATAAAAGCATTTACCTTCAATTGTACTTAAGTATGATTTATTATGGCTATAATGTTCTTATTATTTTTATCCAAAGACTCTTTGCTTAATCAACTGGGGTTATGTGAAAAGACTCTGATCCGCTCAACACATCAAGCTATGTATCTCTCTCTCTCTCTCTCTCTCACTCCTCAGCTCTCTCTCTCTCTCTCTCTCTCATCCTCTCTTGTAGTCTCTCTCTCTCTCTCTCTCTCTCTCTTATCTCTCATCTCTCTCTCGCATATATCTCGATCTCTCTTCTCTCTCTCTCTCTCTCCTATCTCTATATATATATATATATATAGATATATATATATATATATATATATATTAAAAATCTACTTAAGTACAATAATAAATTACATCTCCTTTCAGCCGTGATGCAGAGAACTCGCGCCTTCTCCAGCGATCATTACACCTGTCAGCCTTCTGCTAAGTAAAATGACTCGTTATTTCTATAAACTGCTCAGATGCAGGGGAAAAAATGAAAAGACGAGTTTTCCGAATGAGGAGGGGGGAAAGAAAAGAAGAGGAAAAATGCGACGGCTGTACATTTCTTGCCTAATTAGGCTCACGATATCACGCTGATTAAATGTCACATTTGATATTGTTATTTTCCACAGGAGAAAAGGTCAGAAAAATGGATTAAGATGGAGAGAATGTCATGTTTCCGAGCGAGGAAACGAGCACGCTGAGGATTTCTTTTCACTCAGCAGGTGTGGACGGGGAATCGACTAATCAATGGCAAAATAAATGGCGTGAAATGACTTAAATATTGCTTTTAGTCATCGTCGATGTTAATGAGCGGCTGATTGCTCGCAATTACGAAAAATTTGAGATGCACCGAACCCTCTGTCGTGTAATTATTTATTCATTTGGCAGATGCTTTAACGCAGAGCAGCTTCGAAATGAGGTGGAATCAAATGAAGCACAGCTGGAGATGGAGCGCTTGAAACCCAAACAGGGACTTGAACTCAACATTCCCTGTGATTTTCACTGTTTTTTATTATTATTATTATATCACATATATATACAATAGTACAACAGTTCACAGAGCAGAGCAATTTTTTATTTCTTACACCCAGTCTCGCGGTTTGGGATGCCTTCTCCTCTGACATCTCGTAGACCTGTATGCTTTCCTCCTGCTTCCCCTCGCGTTACCCTCGGATAGGGCACTCCTTCCAACGAGTCCACTTGGGTTTCTTATGGACCAGCATATTTGTTTCCTCCACATCTGTCCGAGTGACCTGGCCAACATGCTCCTGCGTTTTCCGGATCCAGTCGTGCTTGTCCCCTTTTCGGTGACCTATGAGCAGTTACTCCTCTTCCAGCCTGAGATCTGTAACAGTTTTACTACTCCAAACTGGAAGGAAGAGAGACAGAGCGGTCTTAATTCACTTTCAATGAATAACCCTGGTGCTTTCCTTCCCTCGTACTCAGGCCGGGACACACCCACAGTCTTGCAGTTCGGGACGCCCACTCATGGATCAGCACACTTCTCCCCCAGAAAGCCTTGTTGTTGTCTTTCACCTCTTTATTGGCCTCGAAAGGACTGAAACAAAGCAAACTCTAATAAGGTGCAGGTGCTTCTGAAGGCTCCACCCTCCACTCACGACGTGCTGGCACAACCGTATTATAACATCAAATTCCATGTTTAATCCCAATATCCTATTATTGTGCTCCACTTTTCTGGGGAGATTTGTGCTCTTTCTGCTGCAAGGGTATCAGTACTGATGTAGGTGAGGTGAGGAGACCCGGGTGCGATTCATTCATCCCAAAGATTTTTTAATAGGTCTTATAGGCTCTATAAGAAGGAGGAGACTTTACCCTCCATCCATGTAAAGTATATCTCCATTTAGCTTGCCTTGTGCACAGCGGTATCATCATGCAGGAATAAGTTTGGATCTTCTAGTTCATGGGTGGGCAAACTTTTTGCTCAGGAGCCACATTGGCTTTTAAAATTTGACAGACGGGCCAGGGCCAGCACCAGATACATACAGGTACATGTCAAACTTAAACGTATAAAAGGCATTAATCTTAATGCTGAATTTCTCATCGTACCTAATGCACCATCTGGTGGAACGTTAAGCAATTACAGGACAAGATTGTATTTCGATAATTCTGTACCAATTAAAAAAACCAAGGGGCTGTAGTTTGCCCCACCCCTCTCCTAGCTTCAGCAACCAGTACCTTCAACCAGTGTGCCTTCAACTCGCATATGGCTGGGAAAGGCGTCCTGCTTGTATAAGGCCAAACGAATCCGGCTTTCCCCATTATCGGAGCAGACTAATGCGCCCGCTGTGATTACAATATCGCACCGCCAGCTTCGCGATGTCGCACGGGTAATTACACTGCACGCGCACACCATGCTGCATTTGGATGACACGCACCATTTCTACACATGGCAGAAGAACATGGCGAATGACAAACCAACACACACACCTTTATATTATTTATATATATATATATAGTAATAATAGATATAATAGTATGTTTATGTCTCGCCTAATTCCTTCCGCCTAACATACTACATAACATATATTATCTAAATAGTCCATCTTCTACCCGTTCTTCTTTCGCGCTCTTTTCTTCCTTCCCTGAAAACTGGGATTCAATCGCACAAACTCCTGATCAGAAGCGAAACTTGAGCTGCCACTTTCCATTAGTGAAACGCTTTCATTACAGCAGCTCGGTCGAGACCTGGAGAATAGTTCTCTCTTTACTTTTTACCAGCATTTACAGCATTCTATGTACTCACCAGTCTCTCTCTCTCTCTCTCTCTCTCTCCTTTCTGCTTTCCCTCACCAATCTCTCTGTCTCTCTTTCTTTTTACTTTACTTCACCAGTCTCTCTCACTCTTTCTTTCTTTCTATGTACCTTCACCAGTCTTACCAGTTTTACTTTCCCTCACCATTCTGTGTCTTTTTTCTACGTTCCCTCACCAATCTCTCTCTTTCTCTCTCTCTCTCTCTCTCTCTGTCTTGTTTTCTTTTTACTTTCTCTCACACTTTATTTACCTTGACCAGTGTGTCTCTTTCTCTTTCTTTCTATGTTCCCTCACCAGTCTCTCTCTGTCATCTTTTTACTTTCCCTTACCATTCTGTCTTTTTTTTCTGTTCCCTCATCAGTTTTTCTCTTTCCCACTCTCTGTGTCTTGTTTTTCTTTTTACTTTCCCTTGCATGTGTCTCTCTCACTCTCATTCTTTTTACTTTCCTTCACCAGTGTGTCTCTCTTTCTTTCTATGTACCCTCACCAGCCGCTCTCTCTCTATTTCTCCTTTTTACTTTCCCTCACCATTCTGTCTCCCTTTTTTCTCTTCCCCCTCTCTGTGTATTGTTTTCTTTTTACTTTCCCTCACACATCTCTCTCTCTCTCTCTCTCTCTCTCTCTCTCTCTCTATGTTTTTGTTTTTATTTTTTTGCTTCTATAAAGCTGCCTGTGGTGAAGATAAAATAGTAAAAGACATTTAATTGGCTCAGTGATAATCGGTATGGCAGTGTGTTCCACAATGTATCTCTTTCTAAAAGGAACACAGAGACCACACCAGGCCCCGGAGCCATGTTTTACCGTGTCGAGCGATTTGAAGTGAAAATCTGAATCTATGTAAATGCTGACATTTTGGGGACAAGCTTACGGTTTGTTCACATGATGCCGCTGCCTGCAGCCCAAATCATGTGGAACTGAGAGTAAAAACCCTGTTATGCTGTAATATTCTGTGTACATGTAAAAAAAAGACAATAAAAGGAGATTGCTGGTTCAGGATGAAGGTTTGTATCATTCAGGCTTTTGAAAGGTCAAAAGAAAAGTGATTGGCTCGACCCCAATTAAATTCCACTCGAAAAAGAAAATTATCACACAATACTTTCAAATTGCAAACCGCATATCTTTATTAAATGTCTCTTTTATGCGAGGGTTTATTGTGAGATAAGGGCATTGTGGGGAAAATTGTCAGAGAGGCCAACCTTTTAACTGTGAATTACATGTGGCTTCAC
>JACRUU010000002.1:6238512-6276012 GCA_030449085.1 Kryptopterus vitreolus | reverse complement strand
CTAGAAACGCAAATCATATATATATATATATATATATATATATATATATATATATATATATATATATATTATATATATATATATATATATATATATATATCTATATATAATATATATATAGTCCAAATCCCCCTCCCATATTGTCACTAAAACGTCATATTGTCATATTGTGTGACATTTTAGCCTTATTTTCATTCCAAAGAAAGCTTTGAACAATTTCCAGACTCTGAAAACCAGCTTTTGTTATGATCAAATACGAATATTTCACCTTTTTTGAGACAGAGAGCTGCATCAAATCAGTCAATTCTCTCTTTTTTACTTTCATTTTATTTACTGACTTATTTTACTTTGAGACATGATACTGTCATGTTCTTTGTAAATTTGAATTTTTTAAATATTTTTTTTTAAAGATTGCTTTACTATTTATTTGAGCAACGTTGTTTCATTCATTTTGGAATGTTGGAGAGGATGCTGTGTTGATCTTCCACTGGTAACCCCGTGCAATGTGCACCCACCCACCACCTTTTTAAGGTTTTACCCTGTACCCCTGGATCTTGTGCCTCTTGTTCAATATGAGTCAATTGCTGTTCAAATCAGATACTCTTTGGAATACTTTTTTGGAATCGATGACTTACGGCGTACTTTGACTCAAGTAGAATCTTCAGGTAGTCTTTTCACCTCTCTTAGATCCTAACATAAAACACAATCAGGAAAACCCATATAATACATAGCTACGTTGGGATCTATAATAATGATGAAAATATCTGATCATTCATGTGTCATATTATAACAAATGCATTGTAACTACTTCTTTTTTCCCCCCTAACATCTCTTCATTTTCCTTAAAAGAAACGGCAATAAAAAAAAAAAGCACAAGAAACGACCGGGAGAGTAAGAATTTTCGGGAAGACTTCACACTGCACCTAATTTGCTCATTTCACACCCACCAGCCACCTCTTCTCTATCCTACATCCACATACAAGAGAAGCTGAAGTCGTACATGTTCTTCCTCTGAGACACATGGACCCAATTTGCAGGATCTTTCCCAACTACTGCTTGTGCTGCATTACAGGGGTGCCGTAATGCACACATTCAGGGAACATGATCTGACAGATGAATACACTTAGCTAGCGCTGATGTGACTGACAAAGGAGAGAGAACATGGTCCTCCCACCTCCACTGCACAAGCAGTCAAAAGGCCATGGATGGCTGTGGAATCTATGAATAATTTCCTTTGCATGTTGTACATCACATTACAGCAGCCACTTGAGAAAGCACTTTCTTGTTAACTCTTCTGTTCCTATTAATGCTTATTTTAATGAATGCTTGACATGGCGAATACAGTGACATACATTTTCTTAGTTAATGTATCATTGCACATAAAGGATTTTCATACCTGGCATTTTTTTCAATATGTATTGTAAATGAATTGCATTTAATCAAACCAGAAATGCAAATCAAATCAAAACTGCTTGATGTTCAAGCCTTGTAACTAGGATTACTAATTGCATATTACATATTTAAAAACAAACATACCTTCTGCCCTGAGATTTAGAGATAAACTTAAATTAATGGTCATTTAATGGTACTTATTTAGTCTCATTCCTGGTAAGTGTCTGATGTTTTCTGTTTTTTTTTTCCCCACCTCTTTTTGGTTGCTCCGCCTTTAACGTCTTTAAAAAAATAATAATAAAAAATTAAGTCTATATTTGATTGTATGCTAAGTGTGTAATCGATCACACCAGAATGAATTTATTCTTAGATTGAGTCCTAAAGCACTGTTTGTACGTCGCTCTGGATAAGGGCATCTGATAAATGCTGTAAATGTAAATGTAAACACTCTTCTCAGTGGAGCCACTGACTGATTGAAAATAGACATTGAACTAAGGGGGGGGGGGGGGGGGGGGGGGGGGGGGGGGGGGGGGGGGGGGGGGGGAGAACGGGGGGGGGGGGGGGGGGTGAAGGAGAGCTGTTTTGCTATTTGGTTGTTTGCTAGTTGTTGTGGTTTGTTTACTCACTCATTTAGTTGCTAGCTAATCTGCCTTTTTGATATGCTAGTTTGTTTGTTGCTAGCACCTTGTTTTGTGTTTATACTAGCTCACTTGGTTTGAAAACAGGTGCCCACCTACATTCCAGCACGTAGGTATTATTAATTGTTTAGACACCCCTAGGTTAGAGGGCTGGTGCCCCCCCTCCCTTTCCCTTGTAATGTTTTGGTAGCCTTGTGTAGTCAGCTAGCTGTTGCTGTACAGGGAGGGAAGCGTTCCAAAACATAGCCTAGAGTAGCACCTTTTTTATGTTCATTTCTTTGACACTGTCCAAGTTCTCTTACCAACATGTCTAGTATAGTCAACCATGATTTGTGTGTTGACTTGTGTTGATTGGTTTTGTTTGTGTGCCACACCCACACACACCTTTGACTATTAAAGCAATAATTACTCTATCTGTCAAACATACATTGTTATTGTTATAGGCCTCGCCAATGTGGGAACATAACAGTTTCTCTCCAGGTTTCTTCCTCATACAATCTAAGGGAGATTTTCCTCACCACAGGTTGCTAATTAGGGATACGATTTTAAACTTATATTTTACAACCTGATTGTTGTCATCTCTGAAAACCTGAAATGACCCTTGTTAAAAGTTTGTATAGGAATTTTTTTTTCTATTGGTATAGAAATCTTCTCCCGTCCTCGCTGCGGCGCCACAGCAGATGGTCTGCATGTTAGATTTGGCGCATGTTTTTACGCTGGATGCCCTTCCTAACACAACCCTACCCCTCTATCTGGGCTTGGGAACAGCACCAGGAATGCTCTGTCTTTTGCAAACCTAAGGGCTGGGCCAGAGAAATTGTGTAGAATTTTGTTAAGTTTGTATCTTTGTGTCATTTTTACTACTGTACAGCTGCTTTGACACAATCTGGATAAATAAAGGAGAGTTGACTTGGCAGACTGAGCAATCGGGGGTTAAGGGTCCTGCTCAATGGCCCACTAGCCCATTAGTGGCAGCTTGGTTGGGACTCGAACCTGTGATGTTTCGGTCCAGAACCTTAATCTCCTCAACAAATTGGTATAGAAATATTGTAGAATATAATTGAATTGTTCTATGATTTAAAGTGACAAGAATTGCTTCTCCTGTATATTTAGTATATAAACCCTTGTCCACCAATTACATGCTTCTTTAAAGCAACTTTAAGTCAATTTATCTGAACTTACAACCAACCAGTCAGAAACCCATTGACCACTGACCTTCTACCTCGCTGTTCTCTGTAAATGTAAAAACGTACATTTATAGCTCTTATACAGAGTGACGTAAAACTGAGCAGTTAAGGGTCTCGTTCAACAGCAGCTACATTGTGCTGGGATTTGAACTTGTAACCTTCTAATCAGAAAGCCAACCATCTTAAATCATAACCAGAGAGGCACCACCTGATCCTCTAGGTAATGACTTCTGTATTAGAAGTGAAGGATGTGAACCTCTCGTGGTGACGTCTTAGGTTTGGTCTCTGATTTACCAATTTAAAGGCCGTGTGCTTTGAACCTCAACCCTGGTACCTGCAAATTAGGTTTTGGAATGCTGGGTCCTAGTGCCTGTCTGTTCTAAGGCAGTTATGCACAAGCGAATTGACACAATATGTGTTAAAAATGTGTAGAGTAAATATTATATAAGATGCATCTGGCTTTTACTCTCCTTACCTACATGTGTTTTATATCAACTTCACTGTACTGAGGAGCCCGTCCTGCGTATTCGATACCTTTCCTTTCCATTCCTGAATAATTACCTTTCATTTTAATGCATGATGTTGAATGCAAGTTTAAACAAAACCATCTACTGCCTTTTTTTTTTGGATCCTCATTTCTTCATTTCCCTTTGATCGTGTTCGAGTCCTAATGCGCAGAATTCCCATTCCTCCAGCGCTGCTTTCGAGCCATCACAGCAGCTGTCAAGCGGCTGCTAAATAAAACGCTACAATGGAAACGCTGCAACGTTTGAGCTTGAAATAGTGACCTGAAATGAAAACAATCTATTTTTCCATCATGCCTACCTGCACATTTGACAGATTCCGGGGGAAATGCGGGAATGATGTTTGCCTTTTGCAAAGAACGTTCTGCCTCTCCCTGAAGACTGCAATACAAGAAGAATGAGCAGCTTTTTTAGAGAAACACACAAAAACCCATCCCAATTTATTTCCAGAATATCTTAACAATATAATTGGTGTTGCATGAGAATTCTTTTTTGACTGGGATGGGAAGAAAATATTTGGTGTTCATAAGGAAAGGAATAGAGTTAATGTGACATAGTTGAACTGCATTAAAAGCTCGGCTTGCTGTTCATTCATTCATCACACACACAAAAAAAAGTCATATCACTCAGTAACTGCTGCAATTTATTTCAGTAAAACAGTGACACGACCTGGAGAATGCAAATGTAAAAGTTCACACAGAGGAAAAGTTTTCAACTGTGTTTCGTGGTTGAATTATCACTCAGAGAATTGGTTCTGCTTAGTGTCAGCTTATATTAGTGTTACTGATGACTTGCTTCCAGTATATATTCATTCATTCATTCATCTTCTACCGCTTTATACGATCTTCCCTCGGGTCACGGGGAGTCTGTGCCTATCTCAGGCGTCTATGGGCATTAAGGCAGGATACACCCTGGATGGAATGCCAACCCATCGCAGGGCACACACACACACACACACACTCACACAATAGGGACAAATTTTTCAAGGTGCCAATCAACCTACCGTGCATGTTTTTGGACCGGGGGAAACCGGAGAACCCGGAGAAAAAAGGCAAGGGGAGAACATGCAAACACCACACTCACACATGTGGAGGCGGGAATCGAACCCTGGAGGTGTGAGGCGAACGTACTAACCACTAAGCCACCGTGCCCGCTTCCAGTATTAATGCTTAATATACTTAATTTCCTAACATAAAATAGTGAAGGGCCCTTTTTGCTGATATTTGCTGTTTATTTTCTGTTGGTTGGCCAACAATTTGTGTTGATTATTTTATTCGGTTTCAGAATCAGAAGAAATTCATTGCAATCAAACGAATAACAAGAATACACATGTCTAATATTTGAAAATACTTCACGATACATGTACTATTTTCCCCCAATTTTCTACATAATTCATTCAATTCATACCCATTTCTCCACCTTTGTACTGAATGCCTGACAGATTAGAGTGAGGTGGGAGCTCAGTAGTTCACACATTGGCCTCTGGACCAAAAAGTCGCAGGTTCAAATCCCAGCACCACCAAGTTACCACTAGTGGGCAGTATTGGGGAGTAACTATTAACATGTAACGGCATTATGCAATTTAATTGAAAAATAAATGTAACAGAAATTCGTTAGTTACGGATAAAAAATGTGTAATTAAATTACAGTTCCTTATGAAAATGTTAAAGAGTATAAATACAGTTAAACAAATCTGAAAAATTTCGTGTAAAATCAGTGCTTTAGACGACGGCATGATTTTCAACCTGAAACTGCGTGCTTTTGATTTGAATGATGACAATCTACTGCAGTTTCACTTACAAAAGTATAGCCGATTTTTTTCCCGAGGGTTTGAAGCTTTTTTTTTACTTAGAACGTTAATGTCAAAGTGGACAAATTAAAGTAATCAAATGTAAATGTTGAATAGGGTCATTTGTAATCTGTAATCTATTACCAAAGTAACCTTACTACTAACTCGCTCTGGATAATTGCCAATTTTGCATACAATATAAATTGTTTGAAAGTTAACACAAAAAAAATCAATTGCATTTATTATGATTTAAATACAATTGTAATAACACAGAGAAGTCAGTACGATTTATTAATTTAAATCGATCTCTATAGACCTCTACAGCAGGCCATCTTCCAAAGTGCAAATCTTCTGACATCTCAGTGCATAGCCTATGGTTACATATATTACAGATACTTATGAAGCAGATAGTAGGTACGTTTCCATTACAAACTTGCGTAAAGCTTTGGCGATATTACCAAAATGTCGATAGAAAACTGTTGCAAAACGGCTGTGTTTCTATTAAACATATCATGCGTCTAAAACTCGTCCTCTTGCAATGTCACTCAAAAAAATGGGCAGGCTTACTTATATCGCAGCCAATCGCATGTCTATCATGTGACCTGGAAATGCGAGAAAAACGGTTTCCATTAAAGTTTTGCGAATTATTCCTTTTTCACATCGTCTAAAAAATCACCTTGTGCGAGCGTAAAAACGTTTTTGCGATATTGACGTGTTTCCATTAGGCATATTTTCAGGTCTCTATTTAAATTTGAGCATTTTGAAAGGTGATGGAAATGCACCTACTGACGCATCGTGATGTAACACACTGTGATTCAATGCAATATGGTACAGATATACTTCTTTCGTATTTCATTTACTCAAGTACCTTAATACATGAACGCATGGCCCTTTCACAAATAGTCAGTTGTAGTGCAAAGAAATAAGTTTTCTTTAAGTAAAACTAGAAGTTCTTTTTCCTCTGATGTCATCAGGACGATGCAGCTCTACCTCTAGCATAGAATAGCCTTTATTTGTCACATATACATGTTTTTTTTGCGCATATCTTTGCTTGTTTGGAAACTGGAGTCAGAGTGCAGAGTAAGCCATGATATAGCGCCCCCCTGGAGCATAGAGGTGTTAAGGGCCTTGTTCAGGGACCCAAGAGTGGCAGCTTGGCAATACCGGGGCTTGAACCTATGATCTTTCCGATCAGTATCCAGAACCATAAATCACTGATCTACACCCCTCCAAAGCAGATGCCTGTTTCCACTTACACGTGAGCAATTGAGGGGTTAAGGGCCTTGCTCAAGGGGCCACTAGTGCCAGCGTAGTGGTGATGGTGGTGATGGGATTTGAACCTGCAATCTTCCGGTCCAGAGGCCACGGAGCGCCCACCATCCTACATTCACGTATTCACATTGCAGCAGTGGTGCTGAGAAAACGTGCATGAGAGGCAGTTTAGTGTATGTATATATATATATATATATATATATATATATATATATATATATATATATATATATATATATATATATATATATATATATATATATATATAAAATATCAATTTCTTCAATTCACATTCATTTTTTTAGTTCCTTTTTTTTTGTCACAATAAATAAATAAATAAAGAAAGAAAGAAAGAAAAATAAATGAATAACTCACCATCAGATCAGGAGGATGAACACAGAATGCACTCCCTCTGAGCCGTGAGATATACTGCTGTCTTTTCACGCCACAGTCCGCCAGTTTCTTATTAGAAAAGCATTCCCGTTTCCCCTCTTGTGATAAGGTATGATAACTTTTTTTTTTTTTTACTTTTTACTGCAATGGTGTGTTACTTTTTCCCCCTGCTTTTCAAAAGTCCCCACTGTTTCCTTTATGCATCAAATGGATCCAGTTGCAGTGGGTTTAGAAAGAATGTTTTTGGTCACTACTCCTGAAACCCAAGTTCATTATCCAAAAAAAGTTCAACGTTTCCATGAAAATGCTGCCTCATATCAGTCCAAAGCAGCACTTTCAGGGGGGGAAAAAAGCAGCACGGTGTATATATGGGGGGAAAAAAAAAGTTTTGAAGTGTGAACTCCACATGTACTCATGAATCCAGGAGATTGCACCTCAGATTGCTTCACCTCACTTCCCTCAACATTCACATCAGCTTTCTTTCTTCCTTCCTTCCTTACCGACTTTCTTTCTTTTTTTGTATTTTTGGTAATGCAGACTGTCTCTTCACAGAATTTATTACCATTACCGAAACTTAATTAATCTGATAATTTCTGTGTGATGTTAGTGAGTGGAAAATTGATTACGAATAAATGCATAAATTGCTTCTTTTTTGTTACAGAGTGATATGATATTCACATTTAGTAATTGTTCCCACAAAAAAAACAAACAAAAAAATCATTCAACATTGTTAAGATAAATAAAACATGTATTGAGCTGTTATGGAAAACTGGTCAATTGTGCACTGTGACCCCGTGATGAACAATCTATTTTTATTATAAATCATTATTATGATTTTTATCATAAATCAGTGGATTGTCCACATGCATGGTCAAAAATGATGTCTAGGGTTGAGTATTTCAGTTAAATATTATTATTATTATTTTTTTTTTTTTATTTTTATTATTATTATTGTTATTATTATTATTATTATTATTATTATTATTATTATTATTATTATTATATTATCCATCCATTTTCTACTGCTTTCTCATACATCTTTGGACATCAATGTAGGACATAACCTGTATGGAATGCCAACCCATCGCAGGTCACACACACATTCACACTCACACACTAGGGACAATTTTTCCAAGGTGCCAATCAACCTAAAGTGCATGTTTTGGCCCGGGTGAGGAACCGGAGGATACCGGGTGTGTGTGTGGAGTTTGCATGTTCTCCCCGTGACTCCCCGTGTTTTTTCTCTATCCCTAGTGTATGAATGTGTGTGTGACCTGCGATGGGTTGGCATTCCATCCAGGGTGTATCCTGCCTTAATGCCCATAGATGCCTGAGATAGGCACAGACTCTCCATGACCCGAGGGAAGATCGTATAAGATGGGGAAGATAGATCGTATAAAGGGGTAGCGAATGAATGAATTATTATTACTATTATTATTATTATTATTTTTTTTTTTTTTCATTTTTTATTCTGAAACTACTGCTTGTTCACAGGGACCATATCCACGTCTAAGATTATACGGAATTTGTACTTCTATGTAGTGGGATCTCACTGGGATCTCATGGAATCTCACTGGGATCTCTGGGATGGCTGAGAATATTCACAGACATGAAATCTCCCTGCTTTTCCAGCTTTGCGTTCCCCAGCACGTCAACGCGTAAAGCAATTGCAAATGAGCACATAGTGACAGACAAGACCCTCAGGAGCATGCTTATTCTTTATTTCATACTTATTTTGTGACCAATGTTTTGTTTAGGACCATTAAATGCTTTATTTTTTGCCCAGGAGTGTACAAAACATTCCCCGACAACCGCCTTTGTGGTGACAACAATAACATTTTATTTAAAAATACAAAAGAATGTGAAGCAGATAGAATGTCAGTATATAATATCACTATAATATTATTGTTCTATTTATGTTGGTCTAAAATCAGGTGTCTGTAAAGTCTACTTATAACACATGTCTGAATTTCATGTCATCGTATTTATATAATGCTTTAGAGAACGAAATCTATTACACATATAAATGTTCACATTGGAAATATCCATTATTTATAGTGCCATCATGTTCATTTATACGGCTTCTATTGATTACAGTCCAAATCGATTGTCATAGTTCTTGAATTTAACCTTCCAAGGTAACCTTATAGATCTTTAAGATGTTGGTATGGAGACGAGCTCAGCTGCACTGACGTTCCGGTCTCCAGTCGAAAAGAACTCCATGCAAATGTAGGGCATCAGGATGGATCTCGCTGAAGAAAGGGACAGAAATCACTGGTACCTCAGGAGCATATTCAGCTCAACACGATCGGGGTAGAAAGGGGGAGGGGGGGGGGGGGGGTATGAATTATTAGGTGTCTGTATTGTAACATAATAATTAAGGGGCAATCACTGTGTCATGAAATCAGAGTTCATGCAGGGATAGCTTTTTGTCTCATCTATATTGTCCCTGTGTCTCTCAGAATTACACTGCTCTCTAATCTGTCTGTCTCTAACCTTTCTCTTTAATGTCTCTCTCTAATGTTTCTCTTTAATGTCTCTCTCTCTCTAATGTCTTCACCTTTAATGCTTCCCTTTAATGTCTCTTCTAACGTGTCTCTCTAATGTTTGTTTCTAAATTCTTCCTCTGTCTTTCTCTTACATCTCACTCTGTCTCCCTCAAAAGTCTCTCTCCAATGTCTCTTCTAACATATATCTCTCTCTCTCTCTATCTCCTTCTAAAATCTCCCTCTAACGTTTCTCTCTAACATCTCTTTCTAATGTCTTTCTCTAATCTGTCTGTAATGTCTCTCTCTCTCTGTAGTTTCTCTCTAATGTCTCCCTCAAAAGTCTCTCTCTAATCTCCCTCTGATGGTCTCTCTCTCTAATATATCTTCTAACATCTCTCTCTAATTTCTCTCTCTGTCTCCGTATAATTTCTCTTTCTATTGACTCTCTGTAATATCACTCTTTCTAATGTCTCTTTCTAACATTTCTCTCTAATGTCTCTCTAATATTTCTTTCTAAAATCTCCCTCTCTTTAACATCTCTTGCTAATGTCTCCCTCCAATCCTTTTCTCTTTTGTTTTTGTTTGTATAACGTCTCTCTCTAATGTTTCCCTCTAACGTCACACTCTAAATGTCTTCGTCTGTCTTTGTCTAATGTCTCCCTCTGTCTCCTTATATTTCTAATGTTTCTCTCTTATCTTCATTTAATGTCTCCCTCTGGAATTTCTTTCTAATGTGTCTCTCTCCAAAGTCTTTCTCTAACATCTCTTCATCATGTTTTTCTCCAACTTTTCTCTGTAATTTTCTGTAATCTTCCTCTAATATCGCCCTTTAATTTCTTTCTCTACCATTTCCCTTTAATCTCTCTCTCTCAAGTCTTTCTCTAACATCTTGACCTAATGTCTTTCTCTTACGTCTCTCTAACATCTTCATCTTAAATTTATTTCTAATAAAACAAGTCATGCTGGGAAACAGAGGGGAAATTCTAGCATACAGATTTACAGCTTGATAATTAGCATGAAAAAAAGTTTTGCTATTATAACTACAATATTTCATGCACAAAAATCATTAATTAATTACTTCCTTCACTCCTCTAAATTGTTCCATGGGCAACAAATCCTCCTCCTCCTATTCATCAACATCATTTAAGGAGCCATTGTGTGAAAGAGCCATAACAGGGACTTTGCTGTTAAAATAGCACAGTGTAATTAGGCGTAATGAGCATGTTATTGTAGGGAAAAGCATCAGTGTTAAAATGTGTGCTTATGGAGGTTTGTGTAAAATTATTTAAAATGCAAGGATGTTAGCGAAGTTAAGCTATGCTGAGGTGAAGAGGCCTAGAGGGGGCAATCAGGATTCACATTCATTCATGTTCAGTGAGGTGCGTGTGCATGTATGTATATTCATTCATTCATCTACTACCGCTATGTCTGATCTTCCCTCGGGTCACGGGGAGTCTGTGTCTATCTCAGGCGTCTATGGGCATTAAGGCAGGATACACCCTGGATGGAATGCCAACCCATCACACACACACACACACAAAAACACACATTCATACACTAGGGACAATTTTCCAAGGTGCCAATCAACCTACCGTGCATGATTTTTGAACCGGAGGAAACCGGAGAACCCGGAGAAAAACCCCCTGAGGCACGGGGAGAACATGCAAACTCCACACGACCGAGACGGGAATCAAACCCGGACCATGGCGGTGTGAGGCGAACGTGCTAACCACTAAGCCACCGCGCCTCCATGTATGTATATAAAAAATAATAAATAAAAAAAATTAATAGTGTCTGCCAAATACTGTAAATTTAATGAAAATTTCTGCTTTCATTCCTTACAATCGTGTATTAAGTACCAGTTTGGAAAAGAACTGTATACGGCTGGAGAAATCTTATGTGCTAATACATTTGTTCCTATAATGTGTATGAGGGTTGTGAATACAAATTTAAAATCAAATTGTTTTGTCCAAACAGAGATCACAAAGACGAGGAAGAAAGAGCGAGCATTCTTTAGGAGGTGGCGTTAGGGACGAGGAGACAAAACACTTCTCAGAAGGGCTGACTCTTGAGTGGAGGATGTTTGAGGAGAGAACCGGCTGAAGTAGAAGGATTTGGAAATGAGCATGTAGCTGAAAAAGAAAATAAAACCATTTTTTTTTCATCTTTTCTTTGTTGCAACGTGCAAGAGAGTAAATCTCGTCCTGTCGACATTCATCTCGGAATCAAACACAAATACAAACACACACACGCACAAACACACACCCACACGGAGGAACTCGTGGGTCCTCAAGGTGAAGAGGGCTGATGATTCAGAGCTGGCCTGCGTAGCCTCTTTTCCATTCTCACTCTCGCTCTGTTTGGCTCCTAATGTGGCCCGACATTTCTATTTATTTCCCGAACGCATTCGCAGGCGGGCGCCAAACACGAAGCGAAAGCTTCTTCTACAGCCCGTGCAAACTGCACGCTTCCGACTCCCCCCAGAGACGTGTCGAACTTTCCAAACGCATATATATATATATATATATATATATATATATATATATATATATATATGAATTTTCACAGGGAAGTCAACGAGTCGCCGCATCAAATTTACTTCTTTCGTGAAATCGCTTCAACCGGCCCTCTAACCCTCGCTCCGATACACCCATCCCTAACACCATGGAAGAAGAGATGAAAGGCAAAGTGAAGGTGAATATATGTAGCTCCTGATTGATTCCTGTCCCGCCGGGATTCTTCATGATGATGATGACAGCTGAATGACTTGCAGTAGATTAGCGAGACCAGGGCATTTTTTTCTTCTTCTTCTTTTCAATGTGATTAGAATTGAAATTGAACTTGATAGAGTGTCAGTGCAGGAGGAGGTGAAGAGGACGATCAGATCACATCAGAGGACTTGTTTATGGGCTTGCATGCTTTTGTTGATTGGATTTTAATTGTAGCTTTAAAGCGATAGCATTTGGGAGATGCCTTTACACAGAGCAAATAACTTATTAGCATAGAAGCGCCTTTATTTGTCACATATACATTACAGCACAATTAAATTCTTTCGTTGCATATCCCAGCTTGTCAGCCATGATACGGCGCCCCCTGGAGCGTAGAGGGTTAATCGCCTTGCTCAAGGACCCAAGAACGACAGCTTGGTGATTCCCGGTGCTCAAACTCCGATCTTCCGATCAGTAACACAGTGCCGTAAACCACTTCGCTACTTTATCAGTAGAGGCTTAAGGGCTTTTTCTCAAGGGCCCAAAAAGTACCCAGTACCACCAGGCTGCTTCTGGGGGGACTTGAGCATGGCCCTTAATATTGTTCACTTTTGTATAAATGTGACTTTTGTAAAATGTACATGTTAATGGCTGTTCGTTTAATTAATCGTGATCAGCGTGATTAGGGTTTAATGTCTTTAAGTTACACCTTCATGTAGGTTTCATGCAGTCCGATGCCAACATTTTAAGACACAGTAAACACACCGATCCTTCCATGTCCCCCACAGTAGTCACAATGAATCCGAGTTCTTTGCCATATAATTTCGCCATAGTACTCCGTGCGCATACTCCAACAATGAGAGCTCCACTGCCACCTACTGTAGTGGATGTGTAATTCTAATTTATTCTAGTATGGCAAAAAACAATATTCCCCGAGGCCTCGCACTCCCCGCCATCTCATAACCTTTATAGCCATTATTGTAGTCTGACTTTTCCTGCCCTCTTTTGTTTCACTGCTTTTTACTATATATATATATATATATATATATATATATATATATATATATATATATATATATATATATATATATATATATATATATATATAGTATAAAATATATATATATATATTGGAAAATTGTCCCTAGTATATAAATGTGTGAGATTGTGAGTGTGTGTGTGTGTTGTATATATATATATATATATATATATACACACACCACACATCTGAATGCATTTTAGCATTTCTACTAGCAGTAGAATATATATATATATATATATATATATATATATATATATATATATATATATATATATATATATATAGAAGAGAGAGAGAGAGAGAGAGAGAGAGAGAGCATGGCACTTAATATACATTTTGTATATTGTTGCTGCTTGTTGGTGGTGGTGCGATTTGAAACGTCCCGAGTGCAATGCCGTAACCACTGAGCAAGTATCTCCCTAAACATTTTCCCTCTGGGATAAATAAATTGCTCTGATAACAATTACATTCCCTTCTTCAAGATTTCTGAGTAAAATCAGCCACAGTGATCTCGGGTTTAGTTTACGTTTCCCTTGGAGAACGTAAGTTAGTACAAAAATTGTGTTGTTTTTGTCTTTCTTACAATAATACATCCCAAAGAGGATCGGACATTAGCCTTCACCAAAATAATGCGATAGATAAGGTTCAATGCAAAATTATGTTATTGTTTATATTGACCTGTTTATTCTTTTCTCTCCCGACATCTCTTCGCCCCTTCCCTTCCCGCCATCTGCTGTGTGTATTCGTATCGGACTTCTTTTGTGCACGGAGTTTTTGTACGAAGCAATTTCCTGTACAGGATCAATACAATATCTATCTGGGCGAGTTTTGTTCTCGGCCACTGGAGTGTATTGGTCGCATAAATCACAGCACATACATCATAAAGAAGTGCAAACATTTATTACTTACTGTCATTTATTACTTCCCTCTAAATACAACGCTTGCGAATACACAGATTAATACATCTCTATGTTACTGAAATACATTCACCAGTTTCCTGTTCAGCTGTAAGAATACGGGCAGTGCTGTCGACCTGTCCTTGGGTTGAGGAAGAACTGAACCAAACATTTTATTCATTCAAGTTTCAAGTTTATTTAATACATATACAGTTCGGTCCTTGAACCAAGAAGAGTCTCTGAATAAGATGTGCAAATTCTCAATAGCACTTTTCACTATGCACATATTGTTGACAAAGCATAAAGACATAAGTTACGTAGTTTGGAGTGGAAGACCTTTATTAGCCTGATATTGAGCTCTGACCTCATTTCTATCGAACACCTCTTGTAATGAATGGACATTCCATATTGCATGAGGTTATAGGTTCGCTTTTTGTCTGGTTTCCTCAAGGTTTCTTCTTCATGCCATCTCAGGGAGTGTTTCCTTTTCACAGGCTCACTCATTAGGGATTAACTTATTATATACCAGTTTATAACTGCTTTATCTCTCTAAAGCAGCTTTGGGACGATGGCCAATGTCAAATGCGCTATACAAATAACAGACTCCTACAGTATTGATGTACCACAGTGCACCACAGGATATTATTTCTGTCTGTGGCCATCAAACTATATAAGAGCTAAAAAGGCTCATCCACAATATAGATTTACATTTATGGCATGTGGCAGATGAACTTATCTAGAATGATTTACAACAGAGCATCTAAGGGTTAAGGGCCTTGCTCAAGAGCCCACTAGCAGGTGGGTTGGTTGTGCTGAGATGTGAACATGTTGAGATCCCAATGCTGAGAGAGAGAGAGTGAGGGGGCATGGTGACTTAGTGGTTACACCTCACACCTCCAGGGTCAGGGTTCGATTCCCGTCTCGGTCATGTGTGTGTGGAGTTTGCATGTTCTTTTTCCGGGTTCTCCGGTTTTCCCCAGTCCAAAAACATGCAGGGAAGGTTGATTGGCACCTTGGAAAATTGTCCCTAGTATATAAATGTGTGAGATTGTGAGTGTGTGTGCCCTGCGATGGGTTGGCATTCCATCCAGAGTGTGTCCTGCCTTAATGCCCATAGATGCTCTCTCTCTCTCTGTATATATATATATATATATATATATATATATATATATATATATATATATATATATATATATATATATATATATATATATATATATATATATATATATATACATCTGAATGCATTTTAGCATTTCTACTAGCAGTAGAATTGGTGTTGCATGGGCAAAGCAAAATAAGGCTTAAAATTTTTTATTTTTTTTCCGGCACATGAAGTGACACTGGAGACTCCTTATTTAAAACGTTTAAGAAAAAAAAAATCTGCCATACCATCAGAGTGTGTGTGTGTTATTACTGTAAAAACAATCACATATTAGAATGAGTAATATAAATAAGAAATAATATAAACCTGTGATGTATTGCAAGAGTTATATTAATGAAGTGTGTTGGATGAGAAAACTGTCTGCATGTCCTCGGAGGAGAAATTCTAATTCACCAGTTTGTTCTCATGGCGAGAACCAAACCGCATCCTTTTGGCTGGATTACGCATTATCAGCACATTGCTCGTCTCGTCACCGGGTGATCATTCTCTGGCCTTGTCAGCTTTTAAGTGAAGTAAATCTCTGTTAGTATTAAAGAGAGAGAGAGAGAGAGAGAGAGATTCTCAAAGCTTTCTGAAGAGAACATAATTTACTGACATGTGGGTGCAATGAAGTGTGTGTATGTGTGTGTTAGTGCAGGCTTGATCAAATAAACCATAATTGAAGCCCGCCGTGTGGAGGAGAGAATAAAAAAAAATGCTGAACCGATGGACAAAGGAACTTGGCGTGTACAAGTCAAGCCATCACGTGCCGAGCCACAGCACGCTCCAGCCTTCGTTCCACCCCCGTGCCTGCAAACGGCTTTCAGAATTGAATATTGATTTTTACAAAGCAGAGCAGAGTGTCGCTCTGATCCCCTCCACGTGTCTGGCTTTGAAAGCGCCTTTAGCTTGGGTTGAACTTCTCAAGGGCATGAAGGCATCATGACTCGGCGGCAATAAAGCGTAGGTAAAAGTCGTGCAAAATGGGACGGACGAAAAGCAACGCATCAATCCCTTGCCTCCAAATAGCTCACGCTTTTGAGCGCCGTTCCTGACGGATGTTCTTCCTGTATAGATGTACTGTACACTGCAGAGAATCAGTGATTAAACCACTCGTGTCCCCGAAGCGTTGTTCATTAAAGTCTGAGCGCTCATTAAACAGATTAAACACCGTTTATGAAAATGAGGATTGATTGGGTTAAGAGCTTGCACCTGTCATAATCAACAAGACTTGCTGGAGGAGAAACACTAGACAGGGAGGGATATACAGGACATGAGATACCTCATGGTCAGGTCCAAATAATACAAGGATCTGGTAACTGGTGAAAGCGCCGCTGGTTAAGCTCTGGCTGGAAGGTTGTGATTTCAAATCCCAGAACTGTTAAGCTGCCAATGCTGGGTCCATCTTAAAGTCCCTTAACCCTTAATCAACCTGCAAAGGCTGTAAATGCAACTAAAATATTCCTCTCTAGTCTGCCAATATATAATCCCTAAACAAACACCAAACACCAAAACTGTATTTACTCACATTTTCCAAGAAAGGGGTTTGAATGCAGAAGAGATTGACTTGCTCTGCTTATATAATTAACATGACAAAGAGAAAATACAGTGTTTTAGTAAAAACTACAAAAGATTACAAGATTAAGAAAAGAAGCGATATTTTTGAGGGAAAAAATTGCTTAGATTCATAGCAATGCGACATTAAACGAGACACACGGGTGTGCACTTCATGTAGAGGTGATTTCTTTGCTTATCAAATTCAATATAATTATAAGATATTCAATATAAAATTACTGTTTAATTTTATATATAGATACATACACACTTATATAACATACTGAACATATAGCATATAACTTATATAACAAGCAACATAAAAACAGGCAATTTCCTGATTTTTGTCTTCGGAACAATTTGTTTCCTTCAGAAAAACAGCAGTGTCTGTTTAGATAGAATAGCAAAATGACATAATAATAATAATAATAATAATAATAATAATAATAATAATAATAATAATAATAATAATAAATAATCATAATAGGGGCATGGTGGCTTAGTGGTTAGCACGTTCGCCTCACACCGCCAGGGTCCGGGTTCGATTCCCGTCTCGGCCATGTGTGTGTGGAGTTTGCATGTTCTCCCCGTGCCTCAGGGGGTTTTTCTCCAGGTTCTCCGGTTTCCTCCCTGGGTCCAAAAACATGCACGGTAGGTTGATTGGCACCTTGGAAAATTGTCCCTAGTGTATGAATGTGTGAGTGTGTGTGTGTGTGTGTGCCCTGTGATGGGTTGGCATTCTATCCAGGGTGTATCCTGCCTTAATGCCCATAGACGCCTGAGATAGGCACAGACTCCCCGTGACCCGAGGGAAGATCGGATAAAGCGGTAGAAGATGAATGAATGAATAAATAATAATAATAATAATTCATTCATTCATTCATCTTCTACCGCTTTATCCGATCTTCCCTCAGGTCACAGGGAGCCTGTGGCTATCTCAGGTGTCTATGGACGCTAATGCAGAATACACCCTGGATGGAATGCAAACCCATAGCCGGGCACACATTGTAATATAATAATAATAATAATAATAATAATAATAATAATAATAATAATTCATTCATTCATTCATTCATATACCCCTATGTCCGATCTTCCCTCGGGTCACGGGAAAAACCTGTGCCTATCTCATGCCCATAGACGCATTAAGGCAGGATACACCCTGGATGGAATGCCAACTCATAGCAAGGCACACACACACACTAGGGACAATTTTCCAAGGTAACAATCAACCTACTGTGCATGTTTTTGGACCGGGACCCGGAGAACCCGGAGAAAAAACCCCTGAGGCACGGAGGAGAACATGCAAACTCCACACACACATGGCCGAGACGGGTAGAATCGAACCTCGACCCTGGAGGTGTGAGGCGAACATGCTGACCACTAAGCCACCATGACCATGACCCCAATAATAATAATAATAATAATAATAATAATAATGAAAATAATAAAATAATAATAATAATACATTATAACCACACAATAAGAATCATTGTATGCCATCATATGATATCACATATACATTACAATGTTTCTTCTTTCTTCTTCTCTTCGCATATCCCAGCTTGTTTGGAAGCTGGGGTCAGAGCGCAGGGTCAGCCACGATACAATGTGTACAGCGCCCCCTGGAGCACAGAGGGTTGCTCAAGGCCCCCCCCAATAATGGCAGCTTCAGCTCGAAACCCCAGACCTTCCGATCAGTAGCCGAGTGCGTTAATTTACAATTTTAAACCTTCTTTAGTGTTTGGGTCTTTTTTTTCTCAAAGCTTGTTATTTTTTTCTTTATTAAAAAAAAAATTCAGTTATCCCTTTGCTACAGTTTGTCACGGCGCGCTCTCTCTCTCTCTCTGCTCTTTCTTTCGACACACACTCACACACACACATACACACACACACGCACACACTCACGCACTCAATCACATTACTCTACTCTCCGATCAGGTGTTCTAGTCTCATCTCATTCTCCATCTCCCCTTTATATAGCCCGGCTCTCCCTTCATTCCCCGGGTCCGGGCTCGTAACACTTACGTAGTGTCGCGGACCCGGTCTATAGTGATTTATGCCTATGCCTAACCTGTGGTTTGTTCCAGTGCCCGTTTCCTGCGTTTTCCTGATTCCCGGACTTTCAAGTCCGCACCCGCTCCTGCTCTCACGATTCCACGGACTCCTAAAGTCCGCTCCGGATCTCCGGTACTCCCGGTACCACGGCGCACGGCGCGCAAGGCTCCCAAGCCTATCTGGCCGCTCCTTAGAGCGGCGTCTCTTCTGTTGTTTGCCTTTGATTTGGACATTTAAATAAATCCTTTGTGTTTTTGGAAATTACCGTTTCACCCGTGTGTCTGTGCAGCGCACCACCACCGTTACAGAAGCCCGGACCATAAACAGCGCAACCCGGAAGTCGCGTTCCCGCCGCGGCTCGGAAGCCGCGTCCGCGACTGCCGAACCCGGAAAGTCGCGGCTCCGCCGCGGTTACGGATAGCGGAGTAAGCCGGACCCGGAAATAGCTGCTCCGCCGCGACCCAGGTTATTTTTTAATTTTTTCCATTTTTTCCCTTTTTTCTTTTTTTTCTTTTTCTTTTTTTTTCTTTTTTCTCCTTTTTTTTTTTCCACCACAGACGCACGGGCCGCCATGTTTCTTTGCCCGATGGACACGTTTCGGGACACGCCCCCCTCGAAGCCCGCGGTTGCCGCCGTCGCTCCCCCCTCGGGCTACGCCGGCTCGGAGGTAAGACTGCCACGCCTTCCTGGTGAACTGTATGGAAACATTCAGCCGATATCCGGAACAGGTTTCCAACTGAGCGTGCCAAACTGGCCCACATCGCCATGCAGTTGACCGGTCCCGCTCTTTGGTGGGCAGCGGAGATCTGGGACCAGGGAGGTTTTTTTCACGCAGTCGGCGGATAGCTTCATGGACCGGATCTGGGAGGTTTTCGGGGGGAACTCGCCCAAGAATTTTTTGGGGGGGGGCGACCTACCCTGTTCCAGTGCGGCGGCTACTCAGCACAAGATGGCCGCCGAACCTGCGGCCCCAGCCCAAGCGGCCATGGCCGCCGAACCCGCGGCCCAGCGATGGCCGCCGAAGATGGCCGCCGAACCCGCGGCCCAGTGGCCGCCGAACATGCCGCCGAACCCAGCTGGCCGCCGAAGATGGCCGCCGAACCTGTGGCCGAGATGGCCGCCGAACCCCGAACGGCCCAACCGCCGAACCGCCCAAAATGGCCGCCGAACCCGCGGCCCAACGTGGATGGCCGCCGAACCCGCGGCCCCGTCGCAAGATGGGCCCGGCGCAAGAGGGCCGCCGAACCTGCGGCCCTGCTCAAGATGGCCGCCGAACCGTCCGAGATGGCCGCCGAACCCACGGCCCAACCGTGTGCAAGATGGCCGCCGAACCTGCGGCTCAGTGTGAAAGGGCCTCCGAGCCCGAGGACACGCCCCGTAGGGCCTCCGAGCCCGAGGAGGATGCCGCCTTGGGGCCTCCGAGCCCGAGGACACGGCCTCCGAGCCCGTAGGGCCTCCGAGCCCTCCGAGCCTGAGGACACGCCCCGTAGGGCCTCCGAGCCCGAGGAGGATGCCGTGGTCCTCCGACCCGAAGATGCCTTGGGGTCTCTGAGCCCGAAGAGGATGCCGTGGGGGCCTCCGAGCCCGAGGAGGATGCCGTAGGGGGCCTCCGAGCCCGAGGACACGCCCCATAGGGCCTCCGAGCCCGAGGACAAACGCCCCGTAGGGCCTCCGAGCCCGAGGTTCCGCCCAGGTCCCGTCCTCCTCCTGTTCCGCCCAGATCCCGGCTCCCTTTAGTCCAGGTCCCGCCTGTTCCGCCCAGGTCCCCTGTTCCCTGTAGTTCTGGTTCCGCCTGTTCCGCCCAGGTCCCGTCCTCCGCCTGTTCCGCCCAGGTCCCGTCCTCCGCCTGTTCCGCCCGGGTCCCGTCCTCCGCCTCCCATCCTCCGTTCCGCCCAGGTCCCCTCTCCCGATAGTTCAGGTCCCGCCTGTTCCCCAAGCCCCCCAGTCCCCGCCGTTTTTCCCTCCAGTTCCCGTCCTCCGCCCTGTTCTCCGCCCCAGGTTCCGCCTCTTTAGTCCCATCCCTTTTGTTCAGGTCCCGCCTGTTCCGCCCAGGTCCCCTCCGTTTCACCTGTCCCATCCCATAGTCCCCGCCGTTCCTCCGCCCTGGCCCCTCTCCCGCCTGTCCCAGTCCCGCCCGCTCCGCCCTGGCCCACTGTCCCGTCCCCAGTCCCAGTCCCGCCGGCTCCGCCCTGGCCCACTCTCCCGCCTGTCCCAGTCCCGCCGGCTCCGCCCTGGCCCACTGTCCCGTCAGTCCCACTTCCCGCCGGCTCCGCCCTGGCCCACTCTCCCGTTCCCAGCCCTAGTCCCAGTGTGACCCGCCGGCCCCGCCCTGGCCCACTCTCCCGCCAGTCCCTGACCCGCCGGCTCCGCCCTGGTTCCCAGGGAAGCCGGAACCTCCTGACCCCCTGACCCGGCCGGAATTCCCTGGCCCGCCCTCCCTCCCCTATTTAGTTTCGGAGCGTCTGGCATCCGCTCCTGGGAGGGGGGGTAATGTCACGGCGCGCTCCTCTCTCTCTCGCTCTCTCTCTCTCACACACACACACACACACACTCACATACACATACACACACACACGCACACTCACGCACTCAATCACATTACTCCGATCAGGTGTTTCTAGTCTCATCTCATTCTCCATCTCCCCTTTATATAGCCCGGCTCTCCCTTCATTCCGGGTCCGGGCTCGTAACACTTACGTAGTGTCGCGGACCCGGTCTATAGTGATTTATATGCCTAACCTGTAAATCCCGTTTCCTGCGTTCTCCTGATTCCGGACTTTCCAAGTCCGCACCCGCTCCTGCTCACGATTCCACGGACTCCCAAGTCCGCTCCCGGATCTCCGGTACTCCTCGGTCTACTCCGGAGCTCGGCCGTACCAACGGCGCACGGCGCGCAAGGCTCTCAAGCCTATCTGGCCGCTCCTTAGAGCGGCGTCTCTTCTGTTGTTTGCCTTTGATTTTGGACATTTAAATAAATCCTTTGTGTTTTTGGAATTACCGTTTCCCCGTGTGTCTGTGCAGCGCACCACCACCGTTACACAGTTATTCTCATTATCTTTTATTTTTTTTGTTCCTCGTTCTTTCTGTGTGTCTATGTGTCAATAAAATGCTATTATAAAACAGATACTTATGAGTGAGTGAACATTTTACAGCAGCAATAGCACAAGAGATGACAAAAATTTTAGGATAGCATTAATAAAGTGTGACTATTTAATGAGGGGAAAAAAATGAATACTCTTCATCAGGGAACATTTTAAATTCCATTTCATTAGTATAACACCCTTATACTCACTATACAAGATCTTAAATCGTCTTTACAGGAATAAATACGTTGAGTGTACATTTTATTCATTGCATCAAAATAATCTGCTGGTTGTAGTGATAGTGAAAATAAATCCTACCAGGCATTTAACAGAATATGTGACATCCGGTTAACAATAAAATCAGACAAACAGAAACAGTGTAATCACTGCCAAAGTGCCTTTATATAATACTTATAAATCTCCTCAGGATATATATTGAAGGTGTGTCTGAAGGTGTCATTGTGTCTGATCGTATACTAAAAAAAAGCATTGGCGCATCGGCATAAAAGCCTCTACACAAAGAAATGTATCTGAATATAATTAGTAGCAGTTGCTTTATAATTTTATGTGACTAATAATTTGTGATCAATATTTGATATATAGATTGATGTAAGTATACGAAGGGAGGTGGGAGTGTTTAAGGCATTGGGCTCTGGACAGGAAGATCGCAGGGTCAAGTCCCACCACCACTAAGATCACCACTATTGGGCCCTTGAGCAAGGTCCTTAACCCTCAATTGCTCAGTTGTAAGTCGCTCTATATGTTGTAAATGTAAATTTCTCCTCTCTAAATGGTTTCTCGAGCGAGTTCTCTCAGTACCTGTGCAGCTACATGAATAAGACGTATCCTATAAGAGGCGTGTCCTGAGAGTCACATAGAATTTACATGACAGAGGTAGAGCTGTAACTTACTGGTTTAGCGGATTTTTTTCCCCCCAGTATTAAGTTACGTTTGTGAAATGCCCATGCGTTAGACGTCAGAAGGCACTTAAGTAAATTGATGATTTGCTATCTGTCTGAACCAAAGAAAGAAAGGTGAACTTGTACCATATTGAATTGGATAGCATCATATTTTTTTGCCATTGAATCACATTGTGTTGACTCTGATGTAAAACAGATCACACAGCATTGTAATGGGGGAATTGTATCACATTGCATCAGTATCTCCTTCATACATATTTTTTTAATGTATCATTTCGGTGGCTATATCTCCAGTAGTAGCGTGGTGTGTAGCTCAGAGGTTTAAGGCGCTGGGCTTCTGATTGGGAGGTCAGGGATTCAAGCCCCAATATTGACAAGCTGCCGCTCTTGTGCATGCCGAAATGTGTCCTTGGTCTGATTTTGGTGCTTTGTGACCTCACTTAGGGTTTGGTTTCCAGATCCACCACATCTTTGCCCAGAAAACAGCATGTATCATACATTAACAACATATTGTGAGTAGTCGTGGGTGGAGGTTTATATTTTACAAATATGCATCTTGATGCAACTTAATAGAATAGTCTTTATTTGTCACATATACATTACAGCACATTGAAATTCTTTCTTCACATGTCCCAGCTTGTTTTCCCTGCCGCCTTCAGAGGACTTACGGGATTCCTGATTCAATCCAGAGATTGAAAAAAAAGTGTAATTCATGGATAGGTTTCTCATGCGATCTACGATGCTCATGGTGTATTTTGCATGGTGCATGGTGCAACCCAAGAGTGGCAATTTGGTGATACCGGGGCTTGAACCGCTGACCTTCTGATCAGTACACCAGCGCCTTAAACCACTGAGCCGCACCCTCCCCAATCCCATTTAAAGGTTTTCGCATATCCTATAGGAAACTGGGGTAAGAGCACAGGGTCAAGCCATCGTATGGCGCCCCCTGAGCAAACAGGGTCTTGTTCAAGGGCTCACCAGTGACAGCATAGTGGTGTTGGGGATCGAGGCACCAACCTTATGATCAGAAAACCCAGCTCCTTAACCACTGGTCCACCATTTCTCATTTAAAGAATATCAGAGTGAATGGTCGGCCCCCACATGTATTCACCTCATCAAATATGGCCCTCTTCGCAAAAAGTTTGGACACCCCTGCTTTACACAGTTTCGAAACCGGTTTAAGTCTACAACATCATTGTTCAGCACATGAAAACGTCTTCCTTCTGGTAGAAAACACAGATCTAAAATGGTGTACATTGTGTCTTGCCCTCTGGAGCCTTTTGATAATTTTCACTGTCCATGTAAAGCATATAAACAGCGCAAACGAGCACGGGGAGAAAAAAAATAAAAAAAACCTTTCTATAATTAAACATCAAGGCTGCGGAATGCACTAATCCCTGCGACCCATGCAAGTCTACCCTGCCAAAAGCATTTACACTTTCATTAAAGAGATTAGTCGAGCGGAACAGAAGCATTTAGAGCACCAGAGCCGACACAGAAGGGGAACCTGTGGCTGCGGGCTCTCTTGCCTCGACTGCCATTTAATTAGGGCGCTATGAGGGGGCGTCTGAATATATCCATATATTAGCAGTCAAGGGCCCTTGTCTTCGGGCGAACCCCACTTTTATTGAGCTACTGTGATATGGGATATCTATATGGGATATGGGATATATATATATATATATATATATATATATATATATATATATATATATATATATATATATATTGTGCGTTACATCTTTAGCCGATCTAGACTGAATGGAAACCACGCGCTTGTGATGGAATTTAATCCAAACCCAACTGGCACTAATATTTACATGGTGCTGAGAAACCCGTTCAAGTTCATTAACAGCGTCGGAGTGGGAAGCTTTAGGAGCGAGGCTTATAGACATTAGATAAGCTGGCTGGAACAGGGAAACATGGCAGGAAAGGAGAGAGAGAGACATTTCTCAGAAGTGCCAGATGAAGAGATGAGAAACAGGTCTCTGGCAGTGTGTGAGTTTTAATTGAAATAGCTGAAACTGAGCGGGAAAGGCTGAAATCAGGCAGCCGAGGGTGTCAAATGGAGTGACAGACATTGGTGCTGATAAGAAAAAGAGAGCGAGGGAGAACTTTGTAAGTAATAATGTGAGGGACAACTTTTGTACCTATAAGCAAGCAAAGGCTTTGATGTGCAGAAAATGAAATGGGAAAAGTCAATCCGGAATGCCATACTAGACAATATTGAAGGATTGTCGAGATCATTTACAGCCACATTGTGAATTCACATTTATACAACTGAGTGGCGCTTTAGTTTGAAGTCACTTCTCATTCAAAGATAAGTCCATTGTTTTGAGCTCCCACTTTCCTAAAAACATTCCCCATACATTCCTCAGGTAGTATAGATACTAGGGTTTAAAAAGACTTCAACTTCAAACTTTTTACCTCAAGTAAAAGTGTAATAGTACTGGTTTCCAAACTACTTCAAGTGTACCCAACCACCACCAAGCGGCCACTAGTGGGCCCTTGAGCAAGGCCCTTAACCCTCAATTGCTCAGTTGTAAGTCGCTCTGGATAAGGGCCAAATGCTGTAAATGTATATATATATATATATATATATATATATATATATATATATATATATATATATATATATATATATATATATATATATATATGTATATACACACACATACAGTGTTGGGGATATTTGGAATGCTATATATTTGGACTGACAATAAAAGCTTCTTGACTTGACTTGAAATGAATCCGATTGTTAGGCAACACACGGCTGACACGCCTGACGTTTATAAACATGCTGCTAGTTATCCCATTCTGTAAAGCTGCTTTGAGACAATGCAAACTGTGAAAATCCGTATATAGAAATAAAACTGAATTGAGTTGCGTGATACCAGCAGGTCGCAGTAGTGTGTATTCAACCGGCATCCTAACCGGGAAACCAGAAATGCTACATCTGTAAATACATAAAGCAAGCGGTGTTAACACCTGCCGTAATCATTACTACCAAAATTGTGTTCAATCAGGTCTACTAACGACAATCAGCATACAGAATCAGTCGAAATCACCAAGGCAGAAAAAAATAAAGCCAACCAACACTCTTCTTCTCTGCCCAAAAATCTCTTGTGAGCATTCAACCAGCTGTAGTTTCGTTTACAGGTGGCTCCAGGTAGCAAAAACTGATACCCAGTGCACTGATTGAAGGCTTGTGTTGTTCAATTAATGTTTAATTAAAAATTCAAACTTTATTTGTCACATACACATGCATATGTAGTACGGCATGCAGTGAAACGCTTCTTACGACCGTCCAACATGTAAACATAAAAAGGAAAATAAAAGAAAGAAATAGTGCAGACATTATAACATTAATTCAAAGAAAAATTGTAAGTAATTTAAGTAATTTTCGTATCACTTCTTTTTAATTAACTATTAGATTGTATAAAAAAATAAAGAAAGTTTGCACTCTTACCACTCTAAGAATCTCGTCTGATCTCAGAAACCAAGCAGAGTTGGGCCTGGTTAGTACTTGGATGGGTGCTTTAATTCATTCATTTTATGAACACGGTGGATTAGCATGTTCGCGTCACACCTTCGCCATGTGTTTGTGTGGAGTTTTCTCCCCGTGCATCGGGAGTTTTTTTTCTCCAGTTCCACTTCTTTTCTCCCCCGGGTTCTCCGCTTTCCTCCCCGGGTCCAAAAACATGCAAAAATGATAGATTGTTTGGCCTTGGAAAATTGTCCCTAATGTGTGTATGTGAGTGTGTGCGTGATCTGCGATGGGTTGACATTCCATACAGGGTGTCCTCCCCGAAGACCCATAAGATAGACACAGTGTCCCCCACCACCAGAGGGAAGATCGGATAAAGATACAGATAAAGATAAAGATAAAGATTAATGACTGAATGAAAAAAAAGAAAGAAAAGAAAATTGACCTAATATAGGCAAAACAAATGTACACTATATATAATCCATCAGCTGCTATGATTTCTAGACGTCACTATCGACGAGGGAAAAACGTCTTCTAGTTTCGAAATAAACAGCCTAATGCTATATATTACTGTGGATGGTCTTTAGGTAATTTTGCTTAATGTTACTGAAAGTGAGTACACCCCTAAGTGAAAACTCCTATTAGCAATCACATGGCATAGGTAGGTAGGTAGGTAGGTAGGTAGGTAGGTAGGTAGGTAGATAGATAGATAGATAGATAGATAGATAGATAGATAGATAGATAGATAGATAGATAGATAGATAGATAGATAGATAGATAGATAGATAGATAGATATTATCTATTCATTTCCTATTTGTCTTATTTCTTTTTACCAAGCATAAATTGCATTGTTTTTTTGTGTTCAGCCATTGTCCGGCACTTTTTGCTCGAAACCCGTGCTGTACTAATGAGCAGAACCAATGTCATTATGCACTGGCTGTAACACTTGCCGTGTCCTTTGCAGTAAGCTATTGATTGAAAAAAATGCTCGCCAGAAAATCCAAGCGGTTGCAGGACTCTTTAATGATGATCAGCGATGGAGAACGGCTGGTCCACTTCGCTCATAAATTCCATCGTGCTTTGCTGAATTTACGCTTATGCTTTATTTCCGCAAGTATAAAACAAACAATATCCTGGCGTCCCGGTTGTTGTCTTTATAAGAGGTGATGAACTCCGTGCATGAACGCTTGAGAGAATGTCACCTTGGAGACTCCTTTCCCTTTGATGATGATGATGATGGTTATTTAAGGAAAGGAAACATCACTACTCGCAGGAAGTGACTTCTGTGATATGTCGTGCAATACCTTTTTGTTTTATTTTATTCACAGCTTTTCAGCCAAGCTCAATCATGGATTTATCTGTAGGTCATTTTTCAATTACTGTTATATAAAAATAAATAAATAAATAAATATATATATATATATATTATGTATATGGATGTGCCATATTAAAAAAGGCTTAAATACAGCTACACTGTATGTTCAGTCTGATGCTTTCTCAGAGCCATTTCCCCACATACAGTAGTGCATTAGGGGTATAATGGTACACATATTCATAACAAAGGCTTTCGCTTCTGTTCTTTTTATGTGTGAAACTTAAAACATATATGAACATATTAGGTGGCGGACCACAAGTATGTTTAGTCTCCACCTATTTTTTGTTATTATTTATTAGTCATTCTAAACTTATATGGCTGACAGTGTTGGGAAGGTTATTTTGGAAATGTAATAGATTATAGGTTACAAATGACCCTATTCCAAATGTAATAAGTAGTGTAACTTTTCAATTACTTTATAAAAGTAAAGTAACTGATTACATTTCATACTACTTTTCATTTGTCCACTAGGTGGCGCTTACTGAAATTAACATTCTAAGGAAAAATCGTTGGGTCTGAATGCTTCAGAACCTCTTTCCTGATGGTAGGAGCATGAACAAGGTGTATGAGAGTGTGTGGTAGTTAGCATGTACTGAAAATGCGATTCATTTTAGCATTAAAGCATTAAATTGCCAAAGAATACATAGCCTAGTTTTTTTATTTATATATATATATTTAATAATATATATTATATATATATATATATCATATATATATATATATATATATATATATATATTAAAAAATTATATATAATATATTTATATATATATATATATATATATATGAAACAAATTCAGTTGATTTATGATAATTATATAATGTGATGCTTGAAATATGCATTGTTCTATGTAAGGAAAATATTTGACCAAAGAATCCCATGTCGGTCCCCACTGAATCCCATTCAGAATCTCGTTCATATGCCCCTCACCTGGAAACTGCTCAATGAGACACACAAGATAGTATATCTCCAGTCTGAGAATTAATGTTTTGGAAGGTTCTAGGAGCAGAATATGGGCAACAAATTCAATAAGCATACAAAGTGAAATTCTACTTTGACATCCAAGAACAGAGACAACCTGATCCAGGTGCGTGTGAGGAAAATGGATATGTTGTTATTAAAAATTTAACACTGACGTACAGATAACATTCACTCCGTATATTAAAATGTTCCCTGGAAATGTCACAGCAGACAGTAGGGTAACACAAGCAGTTGAGTGTGGTCATATGAAAAAAAAAATTAAATCAAAATGTACATTATGATGTACATTATGATTTTTGCAGTTACTACATGCAAATAATAATAATAATAATAATAATAATAATAATAATAATAATAATAATAATAATATGAACAATAATAATAAGGCAGGGGCACGGTGGTTTAGTGGTTAACACCTTCTCCTTACACCGCCAGGGAGTTTGCATGTTCTCCCCGTGCCTCAGGGGTTTTTTCTCCGGGTTCTCCGGTTTCCTCCCGGTCCAAAAACATGCACGGTAGGTTGATTGGCACCTTGGAAAATTGTCCCTAGTGTATGTGTGTGTGTGTGTGATTGTGAGTGTGTGTGCCCTTTGATGGGTTGGCATTCCATCCAGGGTGTATCCTGCCTTAATGCCCATAGACGCCTGAGATAGGCACAGACTCCCCATGACCCGAGGGAAGATCGGATAAAGAGCTAGGAGATGAATGAATGAATGAATTCTTCTTATTACGTTAATGGACACTACCAGTATACCTTCAGAATTATGGGATTTTTGGTTATTTATATTCTTTAACAGGTAGTAATAGATCAATGAGAAAGGTGTGCGGGAAAACACACAGGCGCTCAGTCGTGTAAAAGTCATCCAAGGCCCCTTCTCATCTATTTATATTTTCCATCTCTGTTCACCTTGAACCTGCATCGCTTTACTATAATGCACTGAAATCAGACAGCAGTCAACAAAAATAACTGCCATTTTGAAGTCCAAAGCCCCAGGTGACATTTCTCCAGCGTGCAAAAAAGAAGAGAAGTACGACTGCTTTAACCACACCGATGCGTAGCTTTCTGTCATGATTGAGGATAAATTGCATGCTTATCGAAATCACACAGTTAATGGGGCATCTATCCATCAAACCCCAACGACACCGGTTAACATCAGTGACAGCTCTAATAGGTTCTGCCTGATGAAATCTTAAGTGCAGAGGAATTGTGGAATCGGCCTCATTTCATAGCCAATATACTTTCTGTAGCATGTCTAAAGTAAAATGAAGATTTTTGTTGCTTTAAATAGAGATGACTCAATCAAATATATTCATTATCCTTCAACAAATACTAGAACCGTGGAAAAATAAGTTGAAGAAAAAAGTTGTTACATTGTTAAATGTTTTAGCTATTTAAAACAAAAGCTTGTCTCACTTCAGAAAACTGGGCCTACATTACATTTACAGCATTTGGCCAACGCCCTTATCCAGAGTGACTTACAATTCAGGGTTAAGGGCCTTGCTTAAGGGCCCCACTAGTGGCAGCTTGGTGGTGCTGGTGGTTGATTTGAACCTACGATCTTACGATCCAGATCCCAATGCTTTAACCACTAAGCTGCCACCTCCCCAGTTTATATCCATGAGTATTTGGACATATAGGACAGAGTTTTAACATCTGTGCATTTAATTTTAATTCAATTAACATTTTCTTCTCTAACATTTTTCACAATGGACATTGCCTCAAAGCAGAACTACAGAATGTAATAGAGCAAAGAAAACATTCTGGTACCTCTCTAGATGGCTTGAGATCCTAGTGTGGTCAACATGTTGTATTTGAAGGTCATAAATCATTCATAAAGTGGGATCCCGCTGTGGTCGGCACATCTCTAGATGGCTCAGGATCCTCACAGGGTCGGCATCTACTCTTTGAAGGTCATGAGGTTGGATCCAACTGGAGCTGGCATAACCTCTAGACGCCCGGCATCTTCTAACTTCAAAAGAGGTCTCACAGCAGAAGTTGGCCCAAAGAGAAGCAGTGAAAAGGAATTAGCACAGCTGCTATTTATAATATTAAACACAAGATGGTATGAAGTAGAAGAGCCATTATTTGTTACATATACCGTAAATTCCGGACATAAAAAAAAAAAAAAAATATATCCGCATCCGCTTATTTGAAAAAAAAAAAAAAAAAAAATTAAATGGAAGCTGGTGTACAGAGCCGCATCCGCTTTTGAATTGTATCAGGTACCTCCTTTCCTTTCCTAACCTGTATTAGTTAACACGGTGTAACGGTGGACCTGCATGAGACGCGGAGATGGAATTCATACCGGAAAACAGGATTTATTAGAATAAAGAACCCCACCTTGCGCTCTGCGCGCCGTGGTAAAGGAGACAGGGGTCCGGGATCGGGAGACAAAGGTTGGGCTAGAGCACAGGGGGTTAAAAGGGTGGTAGTCTGGTGATTCCTGGGGCTTGAACACATGATTTCTTCTTCTTTGCATTTATTTGTAGTTTTGATTCTAATTCCCTTAATCTTGTAAAGATAGAGTTTGTCACTTTAACTTATATTTGAGAGGAACGGCATTCTTTTTAGCTTTGCTTTTAGAGCCCATTTTGGTAGTTTTGATTCTAGTTCAGTTAGAGCCCCTAGCGGTTTAAGCTCAGTGCAAATAGCACGCACCTTATTACTAGCCGCATGGTTCAAAACCTATGAAAAAAAAAAGCGGCTATAGTCTTATATATACAGATCGGAAGGTGAAATCAGACATAGCTTGTTTGTGGTGTCAGAGCTCAGGGTTGGCCATGATGCAGCCCCACCTAGAGCACAGGGGGTTAAAAGGGTGGTAGTCTGGTGATTCCTGGGGCTTGAACACATAGCACTTTTAGTAGCCCCCATATGCCATCTGGTGGGTTACTTCGGAAGGTCATGGGTTCGAGCCCCCATTGATGGTCGGGGTAGTTCTTGAGCAAGACCCTTATTTACATTTACATTTACAGCATTTGGCAGACGCCCTTGTCCAAAGCGACTTGCAATTGAGGGTTAAGGGCCTTGCTCAAGGGCCCACTAGTGGTAGCTTGGTGGTTGTGGGGTTTGAACCTGTGATCTTCTGGTCCAGAGGCCAACACCTTACCACTTAAGCGTGTGCTTAACCCTGTGTGCTCCAGGGGGCACTATATCACAGCTGGCCCTGTGCTCTGACCCCAGCTTCCAAACAGGCTGGGATATGCGAACAAAGAATTTCACTGTGCTGTAATGTATATGTGACAATTAAAGCATCTTCTATACTACTATACATGTATATATTAAATACAAGGGTATAAGATGTGTTATCTGGATCGGGTGTGCATTGTTGCATGGGTGCATTATTTCTCTCCTTGCTTGCAAGTTCTCGCTCTGTAGGTGTTTCCCTCCCACCGGCAAAACATACTAATGAATTGTCTGTGAAAACTGTCCATGGTATAAATGAGTGTGTGAATGCAATGAGACTGGATTGGTACCTTGCGTTGGGGTAGCTTTGTGGTTAAGGCCCAAAAGTCACGAGTTTAAATCCCAGTCTCATCCATCTACTACTCCTGGGCCATTGAGCTAGGTCCCTAACCCAATAGCCGCTAAGTGGTATGATTCAGATGAAGTATAAGTCTGTATAAGGGTGCCTGCCAAATGCTGTAAATGAACATGTTCTTAGGGTAATCCTTTTATCCGGACACTAACACACACACACACACACACACACACACACACACCCTGACCTGTAAAGTCATTGTTGAAGATGAAGAAACTCATCAAAATGGAATTAATAAAAGTAGCGGGTGATTACTTACTCCAAGTCAGTTCTCTGCGATCTGCCTGGAAACCAGTCTGAACATATTCTGTTCATTATGCAAAGTCTACAATCTCCTCTTGACTATCATGTGCAATTCACTGTGCCAGATGAGATAGATAGATAGATAGATAGATAGATAGATAGATAGATAGATAGATAGATAGATAGATAGATAGATAGATAGATAGATAGATAGATAGATAGATAGATAGATAGATAGATAGATAGATAGATAGATTGATTGATTGATTGATTGATTGATTGAGTATACAGTGAGTAAATATAAGTATGTGCATATGTACTAGCATATATATATATATATATATATATATATATATACATATAGAGGTGGTGGATTAGTGGTAAGGTGTCGGCCTCTGGACCAGAAGATCGCAGGTTCAAACCCCACATACCACTAGTGGTGCCCTTGGGCAGCAAGGCCTAACCCTCAATTGCTCAGTTGTAAGTCAGCTCTGGATAAGGGCGTAGATGCCAGATAATGCCGCAATATGTAAAATGTAAATATATATGTAAAAGCAAGAAAATAGTGCAGATGTAGTATGGAGGTACAGTGTGTAAGGAGTATGGATGAAGGTACTTGGGTACATGTGGCATGTATAATGTAAGTACAACTATACAGAAGTTATATGTTGATCTAGAGGTGTAGGGTAGAGTAAATAGACCTGCATTGATATGCATTGATATTTGTACTGTATATCTTGATTGATCCTACAAAAACCATGTTTTGACCATGTTTGATGTGTTTACTGATACAAAAGCAACTTAATCCTCTGAACCACAGACATTAAGAAGCATATTTAAATAATTGGAAATCTTCTTTTCCCACATTTCAGCCACCAAATATGGTTCCAGGAGGGTTGAATTGAAAATGGATGGGCTGACATTAAAACCCAAGTTGATACGCAAATGAGCAATTAACTGCCAGTTAGGGCTTCGGCGTTTGCTTGAAATTAGACTGACTTGATTTATAAACCTCATCTGATTGATTAATGACTTGACCATGGTGTTGCACCAGTGAGATTTGGGGGGCGTGCCAACAGAGCTGGGTCCATCATCAAGGTTCATTAAAAAAAATAAAAAATAAAAATAAATACAATTTGAAAACACATGGTGTTATGTACTTACATTTACAGCATTTAGCAGATGCCCTTAATCAGATCGACGTACTAAAGGTGCTTTAAGTCTCTGTCTATGAATAAATGAACACTGGTTAGATCGATTACAAACTTGAGACACAGGAGTGCTTTAAACACAGGAGTGTTTTATTATTATATTTATTTAAGTAAAAGTGCAAATACGGAGGAAGAAGTACTAGTTCGAGTGTTTCTGGAAGAGCATAGTGACTCTTCAGTTGGGACGTCTAGGGGAAGTCCAGGGACGTCCAGAGGAAGCCTCTTTATCCCAGTTTGTTTGGAATCTGGGGTCAGAGCTATGTTACAGCGTCCCCTGGAGAACAGAGGCCTTACTCAAGAACCCAACAGTGGTATCTTGGCGATTCCAGGCTTGAACACACGACCTTCCAGCAGCCCAGCTCCTTAACCCCTTAGCTACACCCACCCTCATGTATCTTACCACTTACCCTGAGAGAAGGTGGAACCAGCAGACGGTCTAATGCAGTGAGGTGTGGTTCAAAGGTGATGAGATCTCTGAGGTAAGAAGCTGCAGATCCATTTTAGAGTTTGCAGGCGAGGATCAGTGTTTTGAATCTGGCGCCCACCAGAAGCCTGTGGAGCTAGTCCAGGAGTGAGGAGGTGTGAGAGAACTGGGTGTGGGGTGGGGTGGTGTTGAGATGGTTTGGACATGTGTAAAGGAGGGACATGGGGTACAGAGGGAGAAGAATGCTGAGGAAGGAGGTATCAGGCAGGAAGAAGTACAAGGAGGAGCTAATTTCCTCCTGCATGGCATGTCGAGCCGCAGCATTCTTCTCCGTAAGTACCCCATGGATGTATAGAGGGAAGACAGGTAGTTGGGGTGAAAGAGGTGTATGTAGGGGACAGGGTAGTGCATAGAAGGATGATACTAAAGGATCCTAAAGGAGCAAAAGAGGAAGAAGAAGAATACTTATATATATATATATATAATATATATTATATCATATATATATATACTTTATATATATATATATATATATAAACACTTTATATTAACTAGTCCTTTGGGGATTACTCGTATATAGTACTTAACCACATCCATTTCTGAAAAGTTTTCTTTTTATTATTTATATTGCACTCCATGGTAGTTCTGAGAGTCCTAAACTTTTAAAAGCCACTTTCCAAGTCCAATCAATTCTGTGTTCTTACTTTCTATTCCAGAAATCTATCTGGTATTCTCTAATATTCGATGTGAGATCTCAAGCGCCTGCCATTGTGTCTTTTGCCTTAGCAAGAATAAGCTTTAGTCAGGTGCAGTAATGTAAGAATAGGTGGCAGCACTATTGCAAATGAATGAGGCGGCATCAGATAATGAATTGAGTGAGTCACGGTAGTCCTCCTGAGAATGTATTGTCTTCGGCAAAGCAGTACTTCATCAAAATGCGTACAGGAAAAAAAAAGTAGTCTATGTTAGAATAATTTCTGCAAGTTTTACCGAAAGAAAAAATGTGGGAATTGGTTTGTCCTAAAAAATAAAAATAAAAAATGAATTAATTAATCAATTACAATAAACAAGTGAGTTTCCAAAGATTGAAAAAAAAAAGTATTTTTTTTTCTCTTTAACTTTGTTCGTTCTTATAGACACGCCATGTTGTCAAAATGAACATCTGAAATGTTTTTCCTTGGTATCTCACCTGGTTTCACACGAATCCCAAATTTTGCTCCCCACACTTATTTTTAGTATCAACACTTCTTAACTTAGAAGTGTAAATTCATGGATATTTCAAACATTTTCTATTTATTACTGCATCCATCAACTTTAGGTAAGTTTAGCTAATTTAAATTAAAAGGATGTTAAGGTTTTTTTGGTATGTTTATATACATGTACAGAGAGATACATGTACAGAATTTCCTGGAGTCCCGGAGTTTTATAATGATGTTTTATATATATATATATATATATATATATATATTATAGTATATATATATATATATATATATATATATATATATATATATATATCTATATAAAACAAAGAATGCTTTCAGAAATATAAACAATGATTGCATTTTTGTAAATTGACAAAAAAGATTGACAAAAATAAAAAAAAGCAAAATAACTCTGTTGTGTGAGTAACGTTTACAAGAAGTAGAAGTAGTGGAAGTGACCCCCCCACCCCCCCCCCCCCCCCCCCCCCCCCCCCCCCCCCCCCCCCCCCCCCCCCCCCCCCCCCCACCCCCCACCCCCCCCACACCCCGACCCCCCCCAACACACACACACACACAGAGTCCTGATCTCTACATCATGGAGTGTGTGTGGGATTTACCATGAAGAGACAGAAGGATGTGAGAACGTCTCCATCCACAGAAGATCTGTGTTTACTTCTCCAAGATGGAACAAACCTACCAACCGAGTTCCTTCATAAACACTGTGTGTAAGTCTACCTAGAAGTATTACTGCTGTTTTGAAGTTAAAGTGTGTTCACAACAAATATGGATCTGATTTCCATTTCTCTTTTCTTCATTCCCTGCATTTCATTGATCAAAGTAAATAATTAACGCTTCTATTTTTGAAAGTGTTCTAAAACTACAAGCCACATCCGGCCTCTTGGTCCTTTTAATCTGGCCTGCCAATGATTGATACAGAATTGTCCAAAATGATATCACATAATTATTACTGCATTCGTTTGATAGTGTCCTGTAATGCCTGAGGTCCCAGCAGGTGGTGCATTAGTTTCTCAAATAGTGGAACGTGGTGCAAGACAAAAGGTGTGGGTCGGTGTTACCCCGGGGAAAATGCTTCTTTGCCCTAACAGGATAAAGTATACCCGCACAGCAATGTCAGATTATAAAAGAGACAACAATGACGGAAATTAACAGCAACCCCTCCCCGGTCAATAATTCACGACACGCCACGCTCGAAAATGAATATTGAACATTAGTTAAGTTCAGGTTATTGTTTGCTCTCGAACCCACCTCAGGTTTCTCATGTGGCTCTTTGGAAAATATAATTGCCCACCCCTGGTCTACATATAATTCTGCTATATTCGATATGCACTGCGCTTTCCTGAAAGTCGTATTGCCTTCCAGGAACACATCTGTAATTATCCACAATATAAAGTCCCAGCGATTACCTTTTAACCGAACATCCCTCTCAGACATGAGGCAAGCAATAACACATTTACATAACCGCGGTTTAATCCCCGGAGCGACGAGCGCCACGGGCGAACACACCTTTTTGATATTGCTGATACAGCTTTCTAATTGGCACAATTATTAAATTGTTTATTCAATTATGCAAGCTTACTGCCAGTATCCCATTATCTGAATTATTCATTAACTGTAGGCTAAGATCCTGTGCCAGTATTTGACATTGCCTTCATTTAGTGATTACGCTGTAACCGATTCTTTAATCGCGTACCGCAACTATTTCCATTACACAATCTCAAACGTTAATTCCTTTGCCAGTGAGCTGAATGCTATTGCGCATTGTTACACTACTACTGTTAGCTAAGGCTTTCCGACTGTATTCGTCCACATTCTGCTCAGTGCTTCAAATACACACAGTATGACATCAGTTAGATGGCAGCCAAGAATATCACATTTATGTAGATACTTATCTATAAGAGAAATAATACTACTTATTTCTTT
>JACRUU010000002.1:6116012-6236012 GCA_030449085.1 Kryptopterus vitreolus | reverse complement strand
GATGTGTTATATTGCACATTTTAATCTTTAGTGAAGGACACACTATGACACTTAGACAATTGACACGCTATAAAACACTATGTAGCATACAGTACCTACAGTATTTCCCTGTGGCATGGGTCAGGATTCAGGAGAGCAAGAATGAGGTAACTATAGTTTAAAAACAATCTAAGAAAAAAAATATGGAAAAAAACAAAGAGATATAGCTCCTTGTTGTGCTCAAATACAGATATTATTATTATATTCAGCTGCTTTTAAGAGTACTGCCATATCCCCATAGGAGTCCTGGAATTTCCCTCCCCTGGGAAAGACCTGATTTTAGGGCTTTCGAGAGAGAGAGAGAAAAGCAGGAGTTCAATGGAAGCACTAAAAGGTGTAAAGCTGCCTGCTGGGTTGCCTGCATTACACTGCTGCTCAACATGTCTCTCTTATCAAGGCGCCTACCTTACAACTTGCACAAATGTACATTTTGTTGCTCCATCATGACACATTAGCGACATATAAAGAGAAATTAAAGCACATGATGATGATGATGATGATATTTGCTAAGAGTCTGTCGAGACTTATAGTATATAGTTTTGGTTTGGTGCTTGGTGTGGATTTATTTTAGGCACAATTACAGTGAATATATATATATATATATATATATATATATATATATATATATATATATATATATATACATACACTGTATATAGTGAATATATAATATATATAGTGTCTTGGGCATATTAATTCACTAAAGATCACATGGTAATGGATTTATAGCTGTTCTCATAGAAGCTCAAAGTAACTCATTTTAGCACCAAATAGTGAATGAAACCCTCACAGCAATTTAAATAAATGAATAAATAAAATAAGTAGAGAAATACATTAGCATTGCGTTGTTGTTTGTCTAATCGTGACTGGCCTTGCCTTTGGCTTTAAACACGGGGCAGGTGCCAGGGGCTGTGCCAGAGGCAAGAACAAGCTCAAGATTTTAAAAATGCCAGAACATCCTGCTGTGATACTTTAATAAGCTCCCGGAGCTCTATATCCCTGACCCTGTCCAGGGCCTCTAGTTAACACCAGAGGAAAAAAATAAATAAATAAATAAAACATTTCCCTCCTAAGCTCCCTTGTTTGAGGCAAAGTCCAGCACCAGAGGGCACAGACTTGTCTTCTGTTCATTTCTTGTTTTGTGTTTAATTTACCTTTCTTTTTTAACAGAAGAGCCATGTGAGTAGTGCAGTTATCTCTACAGCGCTCCCTCTGGGTAAAAGCAAAAGTATTAAAACCAAATTATCACTCACTTTCACATCGTACATTGTTCAGCATTACAGTGGAGCCAGAGTGTATTCCAGCAACATCAGCAACGTCTGTCTGTCTGTCTGTCTATTTAAAATTATTTCTCTATCTATCTATCTATCTATCTATCTATCTATCTATCTATCTATCTATCTATCTATCTATCTATCTATCTATCTATCTATCTATCTATCTGTCTGTCTGTCTGTCTGTCTGTCTATCTATCTATTTATCTATCTATCTATCTATATTATATATATATATATATATATATATATATATATATATATATATATATATATATATATATCATATATATATATATATATATATATATATATATATATATATATATATATATATATATATATCTATATATATAGATATATATATATATATATATATATATATATATATATATATATATATATATATGTATGTATTGTACAATGACAACAAAATTCAATCTAATCTAAAAGTGTCAATGTTAGTATTTATGTTACAAAGTGAGTAAATTGAATCGTTCTAAATTATGTAGTGTTAAAACAAAACAAACAAACAAACAAACAAAGAACTGCAGTGACTATTTACAGTTTGTGGGTATTTCCGCAAATAATTACAAGTTAGGTTCCATGAAAGAAATCCATGAAAAAATAAATACATGAGCACTAAAAATGTGGAGATTTACCAAGACTGATTGTGTATAGACTTCAGACAGACAGATGGATGGATGGATCTATCTATTTATCTATCTATCTATCTATCTATCTATCTATCTATCTATCTATCTATCTATCTATCTATCTATCTATCTATCTATCTATCTATCTATCATCCATGCTGTAAGGTACGTGTCAAGAAAAAAGTCACTATTATCTATTTGTCTATTTATTATTTCCTTAACTGAAATGTATCACATGTGCATGTATCCTTTAATCCCACTCCTACCTCTTCCCAAAGGAATTCCTCCTCCAGTTATTTTTGTTTTCTTTGTGTCAGCTTTATGCATAAAGCACATTTAAAAGCAACAATGACAATCCAAACAACAATGAAACAAAAAGACCTTACCAAAGACTTAAATGCCTAGGAGAATAAGAATGACTCAAGTTAAACACTCAAGTTGTGTTATACGTTACAATATGCATGTAAAACTCCTAGTATAATAAGTGCAAAATGTAAATAGAAACACAATTCAATATACTAGACCAGGGGTGGCCAACTTGTAGGAGGCTAAGAGCCACTTTTTTTCTGTGTTACTGCAAAGAGCCACATCATACACATGGGTACACATGAACATCATCCCATTCCCAATGACGCATGTTATGTGAAAGCTCCTAAAGAGCCGCATGAAACTAGTTAAAGAGCCGCATGAGGCTCGGGAGCAACGGGTTGACCAGGCCAGTACTAGACAGAAAATGGATGATTTGATGTAAATAGACGAGATCATTTCGAAGTTGATATAGGAGCTGTGACACATATAAAAAAGTAAGGAGTAAAAGGAAACGCCTATAGAATATGGAAGGTTTGTACATTTGGAAATGCTCCATCAATTTTAAATGGTATATATGTACAGGTTTCAGAGCAACGAATACTTCCATCCACAGAGCATCACTTTCAGGGGAAGCGTTGTATATTTTAGCAAGACAATGCAAACTATCAAGTGCTGAAGTGGCTTTCTCCACAGTCAATTAAAAAAACATCCTGAATATGAAAAACACAACAAAGGACACCAGGAACTGTTAAGTAACTAGAGTTCTTTACCAGAAACATAATACAAAAATACAAAAAAAAATGGTTTCCTGAGCAGCCGAATGTATAGGAAGACCGTGGAAAAATATGTAAAGAACAGTTTCCTTTAATTAAAAAAGCAGATCACTCACATAGTAATTCACAATGCGTTAATCATGTGCTAATAACATTTTACCCCAACTACCTGTATGTCTTCCGTCACCACATCCATAAACCTCCTCCTCTTTTCCTCCTACCTGGTCCCTCCATTCACAGCATTGTTCTCCTTCTGTCCCCCATGTCATTCCTCTGTACACATTCAAACCATCTCAATTGAGCAGGTAAAATCACTGGCAGCTAAACAGAGACACCTTTAAGTCAAAAACAATGCTGTGATTAAAACATGAATGAGTCGGGGTATATTTTTCAGGACAGAATGTCTTGAGTTTATTTGGATTTGATTGGGAGAGAGCAGAACGGGTTTAGAGTTGCAGAGTTGATGGACAGTGCGGTTGAAATTCTGCAGAGATGCGTTTGTTTTGATTGAACATGGCTCTGGCTGATTGATTTTCACTGCTGGTAGTCAGCTCGTCTCTCTTTTTTTTTTGCATGGCATTATTCAACTCGGTTCAGTTTTATTTTTTATGGCGTTTTTATTAACAGAATTTGTCACAAAGTAAAGACAATCTTCCCAAGGAGAGACCCAGAGGTGACATCGGAGAGGAACCGGACTTAAAATACATCCACATTTGGGTGAATTATTTTTGTGATTATTGCTAATAAATAATAAGGGGAATGATGTTTTAGCGGTTAGCACGTTCGCCTCACACCTCACACAGGGTTGGGTTTCGATTCCCGCCTCCGCCGTGTGTGTGTGTGTGTGTGTGTGGAGTTTGCATGTTCTCCCCGTGCCTCAGGGGGTTTTTCCGTGTCCAAAAACATGTAGATTGATTGGCACCTTGGAAAATTGTCCCTAATATGTGAATGTGAATGTGTGTGTGTGTGTGTGTGTGTGTGTGTGTGTGTGTGTGTGTGTGTGTGTGTGTGTGTGTGTGTGTGTGCACCCTGAGATGGGTTGCTATTCCAAACAGGGTGTATCCTTTCTTGATGCCCAAAGACACCTGAGATAGACACAGGTTCTTCCCTACCTGAGGGAGAAGTCGGTTAAAGTGGTAGAAGATGAATGAATGAAAGTAAATAAATCTATCTATCTATCTATCTATCTATCTATCTATCTATCTATCTATCTATCTATCTATCTATCTATCTATATATATATATATTGTACAATGACAATAAAATTCAATCTAATCTAAAAGTTTCTAAATGCTAGTATTTGTGTTACAAAGTGAGTAAAGAAACATTTACTGTGACTATTTACAGTTTTTGAGTATTTCCGCAAATAATTACTAGTTAGGTTCCAAGAAAGAAATCCATGAAAAAACAAATACATGAGCACTAAAAATTTACCAAGACTGATTGTATATAGACTTCCGGACAGACAGATAGATATATAGATGGATGGATGGACGGACGGAATGACTGACGGACGGATAGACAGACAGACAGATACTTTCTCCTGTTTATGTTTTAAACCAGGATTGTTAATTCAGTTTTAATCCATTTTGTGATTTTCTGTAGAGCCTCCTAGAAACTTCTTTCACACACTTCTTTTGGATTTCTATTTATATACTTGCTGTGTAAAGTCAAGTTCATTCAAGGAGGGTATTTACATGAGAACAATTCCTACACAGCAACTGTTTCATGTCTGGAAGGATGTTAAGACTAAGCTCAGTGCACCGGGACCATGTCTTCTGCAGGTGTTACATCCAAAATAAAGGCTATTTTTTTAAATAAGGAAAAGAGATCATTAGGGAAATTAAAGCATTGTGGTTAGCACGTTCGCCTCACACTGACATGGTCTGGGTTCGATTCCCGTCTCGGCCATGTGTGTGGAGTTGCATGTTCTCCCTGTGCCTCAGGGGCTTTTTTTCTGGGTAAAAACCCATGCATGGTAGGTTGATTGGCACCTGTGATGGGTTGGCATTCCATCCAGGGTGTATCCTGCCTTAATGCCCATAGACGCCTGAGATAGGCACTGGCTCCCTGTGACCCGAGGGAAGACCCGATAGGGGTAGAAAATGAATGAATGAATGATATATATATATATATATATATATATATATATATATATATATATATATATATATATATATATAGGGCTAAATCAGCTTCACTAAACTGCTGGGGTCAAAGGTGAAACAGGGCAGAAGACTGGAATGGACATCCCCACACAGACTCAACTCAACTCATACAGACAAATCATAAAAATAGTCACACCATATACAATTGATGATGTTAAAATATCTTTAGGGGAAAAAACTGTCTGAATGCTTTTCAGCAATATAAAAGAATTTGTAATCTGTCAGTCTGTATGTTTAGTTGGTTGCCCATCTGCCTTTCAGGCTGCTTTACAAGCCTGCCATGTGTATGTTTTATTTTCTGTCAGACTGTCAATCATTTATGCCCGTCTGTGTTTGCTTGTCCATTCTGTCTATCTCTGTGTCTGTCTGTCTGCCTCTCAGGCTGTGTTTATGTCTGTCTTTCTGTCTTTTAGGTTGTGCATAAGTTTGTCTTTTTCTCTGTCTGTCTCTGTCAGACCCTGTATCTGTCTCTCAGGTTGTGTGTCTGACTATCAGGTTGTGTCTTTCTGTTTATCTGTCTTTTAAGCTGTGTGTTATTTTGTCTTTCTCTCTGTCTGTCTATTTTGTGGTCTGTCTTCGTATAAGGCTGTGTGCATATATGTCTTTCTATCAGTCTGTATTTCAGGCTTGTGTGAGTTTGTCTTTCTGTCTGTCTGTCTATCTTTTGGTCTGTCTCCCTATCAGGCTGTGTGCATGTATGTCTTTCTGTTTCTCAGGCTGTGTGTACATCTGTCATTCTCTCTGTATGTCTGCCCATCAGGCTGTGTGCATGCATGTATTTCTGTCTTTTAAGCTTGTATAAGGTCTTTCTCCCCGTCTATCTATATTTTGGTATGTGTGCCTATCAGGCTGTGTTCATGTATGTCTTTCTGTCTTTCTCTCTGTCTGTCTTGTAGGCTGTGCAAATGTCTGTCTTTTTTCTATCTTTCAAGACGTACATATGTCTGTTTTTCTGTTTCACAGGCTGTTTATGTTCGTCTTTGTTTGTCTGTCTTTCTGTCCGTCTATGTATCTGTATGTCTGTCTGTTTTCTGTCTGCCTGTCACCCCCCCCCCCAATCCCTTCCTCTATTACACATTCAGGCTGCAAATCATCCAGTGAGAAAAAGCAATCTGTATGAAGTGCATACTCGTTTGTTGTTTTGATAAGGTGTCAAGAAAAAGAAAGCATGTGAGAATACTGAAATTAATTACAGTCTCTTTGCCTCGTCAACTAATTAGCACTTTTAAACAATCTATCAAATCCACGTCGACGGGTTACAAAGCGTAAATCCGCGATAAAGCAGACACTAAATAGCTTTGTGTGTTTTTCTTAGAGCTGTTTGTACTACACAAAGAATGGCTCTCATGTAGCTGACAGAACTGCTATCAACATAGCAAAAGTACGTCATATGTACAGTAAACAATACAAGAAAGAGTAGTTCTTGGTTTAGGAGCCGTCAAAGAGTTGATTAAATGCAGATAGATCCTAATTATACATACAGTATGCTGCAGGACATACAGTGATATTTACACATAAAGATATAAATAACAAGTGAAAAATACATAAAAACTCCTGATTTTGCCTACTATAGAGTAAAATATTATACATTAAAGTAAACAGTAGTGTAAAATATGATTCTTGCCTCATGATTATTGTTCCTAAGCAAAGTATAAAGTAAATATCTTGTTTTTTTCAGAGAGGCGTTATCAGACTGAGTGTCTTGGCATCACTGAATAACCGATTATTTACATTATAGTACATTTACAGAATTTGGCGACACCCTTATCCAGCTGAGCAATTGAGGGTTAAGGGCCTTGCTCAAGGGCACACTAATGGCATCTTGGTGATGGTATTTGAACTTGCAATCTTCTGGTCCAAAGGCCAATGCCTTAACCACTGAGCTCCCACCTCCCTTTAGTGGTACACTAGAAACTAACATGGCGGAGGAGGGAATTGGACCCCTAATCCCGGAGGTGTTCCTCAGTAACTGTAACGAATTACCGTTACATTTATTTTGTAATTAAATTACATAACACAGTAACATGTAACTTGTTATTCCCTAACACTGGTTATATATTAGTCTAGTTGAGGTGTAACAAAAGCACAAAGTAGTTTTTCTTTGTCTTGTAATGACATCATATTTCCAATTTTAGCAATATTTCGAAGGTGAAAGGAGATCCTGCTAATGTTATTTACATGTGCCTCAAAGGAAAGACTAGAGCCAATAATCACGCGAAGGTCTTGGACTGATGTGCACACTGAGACAGAAAGACCATCCAAAGATGCTAATCAATATGTAAGTTTATTTCTACCTGTATGTGGTCCTAGTAAAGTATTCCATCTTATCCGAATTAAAAAGAAGGAAGAAATTTATCACCTTTAGAAATGAATTTATGTCATTTACACCACCTTGTGATCTCTCTCATGTGGTTTTGCTATAACATACAACTGTGTATCATCAGCGCAGCAATGGAAGCTTATTCCATGTTTACTATTAATTTCACCCACAGGCTGTATATATAATGAAAAAAGAAGAGGGCCTAAGACAGATCCTTGTGGAACACAACATTTTACATTAGCATTTATAGCATTTAGTAGACACCCTTATATAGAGTGATGTACAAAAAGGATATGGAGCTTCAGAGGGTGTTTAGAACTCACCATTTTCATCTGCAAACTAATATCAATCAGTCAAATAAGATGTAAGCCGGGAGAAAGCTGTTCCCTTTATTCCAACAACATTTTCTAGTCTAGCAAGTCGAAGATTGTTATCAATGGTGTCAAAAGCTGCGCTAAGGACGAGCGACACTAGCAAGGAAACGCAGGTTATGATGAGGCCAAAATCATGACTGATGCATTTCGAAAATGTTATTAAGTAAGTATGAACGTAGCTACAACCTTTTCTAGAATCTAAGAGAAAATTAGGACTCAATGTGGAATGCGATGCTAAAATAGTACCATATTTATGACCAGGTGTCTGCAAACCTTTGGAAATATAGTGTGAAATATATAGTGAAATATGATTTCTGATACGGAATATACAACGGGACAGGAAATTCGTTGTGTACAGATGCCTCAAATATTCTTCATATACATAAAACAATATAATTTTAAGCAATCAACTGGTAATTTTTTATTGTTTTAGCAGCAAATACAAAATAAAGCATCAACTCATATTTACAGACAAAGCATAAAACAAACACACACACACACAAACACACAAAATAATCACACCATAAACAATTGATGTCTTTAAAATATGTTTTAAAAGAATTTGGTATCTGTCAGTCTGTGTATATATATATATATATATATATTCTATATATATAATATATATATATATATATTATATTATATATATATATATATATATATATATATATATATATATATATATATATATAAATACTTATTAAATACTATTAACAAGGAGATGGAGATTAGAGCGACACATTCTCTTCTTATTTTTAAATCTCTGTTAATATCTTATTTATTTTCTTTAGCGTACAGTTTATGGTTATGTTTTATATTTCGTTAATTATTATGGTAGTTCTTTTATACCATCTCTGATTTTTATGCCTTGTCTGATGTTCTTTAGTTCTTATGTAAAGCCCTTTTATTGGAAAATGTGCTATATAAATAGAATGACCTTGACCTTGAGATTGTTTTAAGCAATCGACTGGTAATTAAATTTTTTTTTACCCCAAATACAAAATATCTATTACAATTGATATTGCCGTCAGAGATGTTTATAAAAACTTAAAATATTGATGTGTAGTTCTTCCTTTCAGTTACTTCAGGTTCATGTTGTATGGATTAATAAGGACGGATCTCGGGCAGCCTTGGAATTCTCCTGAAAACTTTATTTATTTGTTTATTAAATAGCTTAAACCTGACTTTGGTACATGTTTGGTGGAAATGATCCAGAATGCAGCTGCACAAATTTTTTTACTCCGACCATCCCAATGCTTCCTTCACTCAATGTACCCACTCTATAATGCTTAGACGCAAAGGTTAAACTGCAAATGGAGATAGTTCTAGGGAATCATGAACCTTCAAAATCTTGTCCATGTTATTTTATTTCATTCATTCATTCATTCAATATCTTCTACTACTATATCCGATCTTCCCTCGGGTCATGGGAAGTCTGTCTCTGAAGTCTATCTCAGGCGTCTCTGGGCATTAAGGCAGGATACACCCTGGATGGAATGCCAACCCATCGCAGGGCACACACACACACACACACACACACTAGGGACAATTTTCCAAGGTGCCAATCAACCTACCATGCATGTTTTTGGACAGGGAGGAAACCGGAGAACCCGGAGAAAAAAAAAACTTTTTTTCGGTACGGGGAGAAAAGCCCATGCTGAAAAACTCCACACACACATGGCTGTGACGAGAATCAAACCCGGACCCTGGCGGTGTGAGATGAACATGCGAACCACTAAGCCACCATGCCTCCTGTTATTTTATTTCCGATCCTTAAATGTCTAGATTACTACTGCAATCAAAATTAGAGAAGAGATTGCCAGAGTAATTCTGGACAATAGATTTTTTTTTTAATTTTACTTATAAATTAGCATTTTATAATCAGTACATTCGGGATTAAGGTAGACGGTAGATTCCACAATTGGCTTGATTGGTGGGATTTCTGAGTTTGGTGAAAAACAATTTCACACGTTTGCTTTCCAATCAACAGGTGTTTTTTTCCTTCAAGAATTTGCCAGTCGAATTTAAGTCAGATTCTTTAACAGTGTATTTTATAAATCTTTAAACGTTCCCCTTCATCCTGGCAAAACAGCTTAAAGCAATTCCTTTCTAACAAGCACATCAATAAGAAATGAGTAAAAGCTCAATCATGGAGGTTTGCTTGAATTATTTGTGTATTTATCGAAGTCTGTAGTAATTTCCAAGCTTCCATTGTTCACAGCCATTTTTGAAATGCTTCTGCTTTGATTCATTTCATTCATTATTCATGAATGTACATTTTGTGCTATAAACAGTGTTACTTTGTAAATGTAATAGATTACAGATTATAAATGGACATATTCAAAATGTAATAAGTAGTGTAACTTTTCAATGACTTTATAAAAGGAACTATAATATTCGAATACTTTTTGATTAGTTTCTAATGGATATATCCAAATAAATATTTTCCAAACGTTTATAACTATACAGTTAACCTCACAGTCACTTGAATTATGTTTATATTCATTTAATTTGTAAGCGCAGCCACAACAAAGCTAGACTTTCATACAAAAAAAATGTAATACCATTTTGGAAATCAAATCTTTGCATAGCTATGAATTGAACCCAAACCCTGGAGGTGTGAGGCGACCCTGCAAACCACTTTATTCATTCATTCGTTCATCTTTTACCACTTTATCCGATCTTCCCTCGGGTCACGGGGATCCTGTGCCTATCTCAGGCGTCGATGGGCATTAAGGCAGGATACACCCTGGATGGAATGCCAACCAATCACAGGGAACACACACACACACACACACACACACACACACACACTGGGGACAGTTTTCCAAGGTTCCAATCAACCTACCGTGCATGTTTTTGGACCGGGGGGAAACCAGAGAACCCGGAGAAAAAACCCCTGAGGCACGGGGAGAACACGCCGAGACAGGAATCGAACCCGGACCCTGGCGGTGTGAGACGTCCGTCCTAACCACTAAACCACCGTGCCCATTATTATTATTATTATTATTATTATTAATAATTTATTATTATTATTATTATTATTCAACATATCCTAGATTTTTATAGAAATTGGTCAGATGTAACCCTATTTGTAATCTTTAACATTTTCATAACTAACTTTAATTGAATGACATTATTTTTTCCTGAGTAAATGTAACAAATTATTGTGACATTTATTTTGTAATAAAATTACGTAACGTCGTTAGATGTAACTGGTTACTCCCCAACACTGTGTACATGTATATAGCTCACTCAGTGTTCATTTATTGAGTAAAACATAAAAAGGAAACAGTTATACTGTTGTAAAAGTTTGTTACACTTTTAAAGCAGATTGGCACTTGACTTTTTCCCTCAAGTAAAGTTTGTCGGGTGGCAGATTGAGATTCAGGCTCTGGCAAACGCTTCCTTTATTTGAAATGATTGCCGGATAATCCGACGTGTGAGAGGAGCGCATAGCCACTCAGCAGGCGACAGTCAAGTGATAAACAACATGAAGAAGGCAGAAAGGGAAAAACACTACGGCGATATAAAGTTTGAGGCCGACTTGTATTAAAACATTGAGTATACTTTGCAGTGAATGTATTTTGTTACAACCCTAGATATTTTGTTGTTGTTTTCTTGTCTGTTAAGTGCAGCTTCCAGACCAGGGTTTAAACCCTGATCTAGTCAACACTTGATCCCGCCTCCCTTCTGATGACATCACGACAAGTCCTCGACTTACAGAAGTGCAAGGGAAACTATAGAGGAGGGTTGTTTTGCAGAGGAGGTTGTTGGCTGTGGTCCCTGGTGCTTTGTGTAGTTCTTCGTGTTGTTTTGTTTTTTCCAGTTTGACCTTTGCCTTCTTTTAACCCTGAGACTGGATTGCAATTATGGACTTATTTAGTTACCTGTTACTGCGTTACATAATGTAACTACGAAATAAAAGTGACAGCAATCTGTTACTGTTACTGAGAAGAAAACGTGTAATTAAATTTCAGCCACTTTCACAAAGGCCACCAGCCAACCAAACCCCCCATATAATTTGACGCAGCACAATTTCGAAAACCCCACTTTTTCCAAGTGCCACCTAGTGGACAAATGAAAGTAATCAAAAAGTAATGAAATGTAATCAGTTACTTTACTTTTATAAAGTAATTGATAAGTTACACTACTTATTACATTTTTAATAGGGTCATTTGTAATCTGTAACCTATTACATCTCCAAAGTAACCTTCCCAACACTGCATTGGAGTTCTTTGGCAGTAGAGTGCGGCTGCCATTTTCTCTGAGGTGGGGTTCAGTTTGCTTGCTGTTTCTTTTGTAGTGGATTAGGTAAGCCAAACTGTATTTTTCTTTTTTTTTTTATGTAAGTAAGGTAACCTAAACAGAAATTTTTAGGTGGTGTGTGATCAGTAAACCGGTGAACGTATAATGCAGGTCAGTAGCGATCCGGGAGTTGGCTATTGTAAGGGTCAGGGTTTCATTCACAAAACTCGTACAAGTGCACCGAATCATGGACACACCAATGGTGGAAACTTTCGTCTTACAGTTAAATGCTTTAATAAAAATTCCTTCTCTCGTCAAGATTGACATCTTATTTCTAAGATTGGATAAGATTATTGTGATTGTTCTAAGATTATTATTACTAAGTTTGTAAATCTTAAAGTTAAATCTTACCTGCGTATTGAGCATTATTACAGAAACGAAACATCCTTTGACTCCTGTGTTGTATTTTTAAGTCTTTATTTTAGCTGTAATAACTTAAGTTTAAATGCTTTGTCTCATATATATATATATATATATATATATATATATATATTCTATATATATATATATATATATACAAAAACTCAGGGTGAGATAACTCAGGTTACTATCATACTGCTGATCATTTCGCTCAAATTCATATTTTATTAGTCACATACACATATATACATAAAATACATAGTGCATACATTATAATAAATAAAGGGGAAAAAGGAATAAAAATAGTGTGTGTAAAAGAAATAAGAATGAAGTAAGAATAAAAATGAACAATATATTAGGTGTTATGTGTGGCAGATGTGGTTGTGTTAAAGTGTCAGTGTGTGCAAATGTGCAGTATGTGTAATATAGGTCCTTGTTTTGAAGTGAACGTTGTGCTGATGTTTGTCCAGTGCAACTTTGATATTGTCCAGTTAAAATGTCTGTGCAATGTTATGCAGGAAAAAAAGAGTAAGTCGAAAGTCCCGGTATTAGGTGCTTGGTGTTTCCTGGTTTAGACTCCGAATGGACTGCAGAAAGTAACTTCTCATTCTCTTTGTGTTTGCCTTCAAGGAATGATAGCGTTTTCCTGAAGAGAAAAGATTCATTTATTTTGACCTCATTGTGCACCCTTTTATCTCCTAAAGGGTTAAAGATGATTGCATAAAATTACATGCAACCTTGAAAATTTGATTATATGCCAGTATGTGTGTGATGTGTGTGTGTGTGTGTGTGTGTGTGTGTGTGTGTGAGGTGTTGTTTGTTGTTTCTGTCTAACGAGTTTTTTGTTTTATGAAATGTCAAAATGTAACTCTCAAATCATATTGTAATTAAAAATTTCTGTACAAAATCTTTCTGTACAAAATATTCATTGTTTTTTTTTTGGTTGTTTTTTCTAAGCTCCACTTATACATACTTTATTGTGTTCTCATCCATCACCCGGTGTGGAAGGGGGAAAAAATTATGTGGAGTGTGTGTGTGTGTGTGTGTGTGTGTGTGTTTGCGTTATCTGCATAATAGATGAATGGAGACAGCATGTAATTATATGTAAATGGTATTTTAAGTTACAAATTGCTTTTTTCATTATAGCTACAGTCTAAGGCAGGGGTCACCAACGTGGTGCCCGTGGGCACCAGGTAGCCCCCAAGGAGCACATGAGTAGCTCTCAGGCTTGCTATAAAAAGTGCACAACTCATCAGTGAGATGCGTCTATAATGTAAAATGTAGTTAATTCGTTGTTGATAGTCACTGTCAAGTGTATTTACATAGATAAATGAGTATCATTAATAATAATAATAATAATAATAATATATAACTAAAGGTAAATTTGTTATTTCAGAGGAGTATTTCAAACTGGTAGCCCTTTATATGACTCGGTGTCCATGTAGTAGCTCTCAGTTACAAAAAGGTTGGTGATCCCTGGTCTAAGGAAATAACCGTCTTTTTGTTTGTGCATGAAACTGTTTAAAAGGATGATTTCAGTTATCTATCTATCTATCTATCTATCTATCTATCTATCTATCTATCTATCTATCTATCTATCTATCTATCTATCTATCTATCTATCTATCTATCTATCTATCTATCTATCTATCTATCTATCTATCTATCTATCTATCTATCTTTACATTTATTAAAGTTAGTAATTTGAAATATAAAATTGATATGCTGAAACTGGACGCGTTCATGTAATTGTTAGAGTCAACACATATATAATAAAAAAATCTATTTTATTAGGATTGCACATCAAGTCATAAAACTTACAAGAATGAGGTGTAAGTGCAGTAAAAAACTAGAGCTGTCAAACAATTAAAACATTCAATCGTGATTAATCGCACATACCATAAATGAATATTTTTCATGTATCTCATACTCTATCTAACTGTAACAGATGTTATAATTATATACATTTTAGTCTGGAAAAGTCTTCTTTTAATATTAGTTCCTTGTTAATGACAATGTTATTTGTTTAGTGGTTGTTTTAATTGTAAAATATGGGACGTGGCTCCTTTAAGAATTGTGTTCCGGTTGATTTTCCATATAAACTGGTGATACGGTGTTTAGGTTTGCGTTCACAAAAATGCGCTTTATTGTGTAATACGGATTTGGGAATGTGATGTGCTTGCGTAAGGTTCCATACGGTAATATACACTAATATAGTGAGGAGATCATACCTGTTGTGAATGCGCACCTAGTAGGTGTAATTCGGGTAAATTTAGGAAGCGTGAGTGGATGCACTGAAGTTTCTTTATTTGTTTGTTCTTGTCAATTTGGGTTAACGAAACTTTGACAACCCAAGTAAAAATAGATACATTTAAAGAGAAGGGAAATATTCAAATATACACAAAACTGTGCAGAATTCATGGGTAGTAATGATGAACCTTTAGACTTAATAAGATAATGGCATGGCTCACAGTGGTAGCTAAACACCTAAGGCTCTAGGTAACTGATTAGAAGGTCAGGATTTCAAGCTCCAGTATTGCTTAGCTTCTACTGCTAATTCCTCTACACTGCTTCTCTTCTCATCCTGAGGTTCTGCCAACTCCAGTTGTGCCCCAACCCATGCAGATTATGGAGCTTCAATGAGTTGACGCCAAAACAACTAGACCCTGCAAACTTCACCAACTATCTAGAGATGTACCAACTCCCTTTGGATCCGAACCATCTATAGATATACGAGCACCCTTTGGATCCCAAACCCTCTAGCGATGTACCATTGGCTCCCTTTGGTCCAGAAATATGTAGAGATGTACCAGATCACTTTGGATCAGCTCTCTTTAGATCCCAAACCATTTGTTTGGATCCCACTTTATGTGGACCGTTGACATTGGACTACTCTGGCTTAGGACATTACTCACAATCATACACTCCAATGTTCATAGTATTTCTCTATGGTATTTTGTATTATTTATAATCACACTCGATGTCACCAAAATGATGATGGGTTTCCCCTTTTGAGTTCAGCTCCTCTCAAGGTTTCAACCTTATTCCATTACAAGAGAGTGTTTCCTTGCCAGAGTCGCCCCAGGCTCCCTCATCAGGGATAAACACAAATAAATCTTTTATATTTAAATTTGGTTCTATCATTCTTACATTGTGTAACGCTGCTTGGAGACAATGTCTACTGAGAAAAGCCCTTTAGAAATTGAAACTTGAACTTGAGTTGTATAGTACAAGGGTACGATTACAAATTGTTAAACACATGTGATAAGAAATAGACTGCTTAAAGTCAAGTGTTGATATTAACAGGAAAAGCAGCATGGTGTACTTTACATCCTACACACTCTTTACCAGGTTGGCTTGTGTGTTTGTGCGTCCAGGGGACTACGTGTTGTTGCTATTCATGATTATGCATGGCTGTTATGTGAAACAAATCTTTTCAGAGCATCTGAAAGAGGGAGAATAGAGCGATCAGGATCGTGTTAGTTATTTTCATCACTGTCCCCTGCTAATTGCGTGCGTGCGTGCGTGCGTGTGTGTGTGTGTGTGTGTGTGTGTGTGTGTGTGTGTGTGTGTGTGTGTGTGTGTGTGCCATACACTCATCCAAAAGCCACAGTGTGTGAGGGACTGTGAGGTCCATATGTTCATCTGGAGTGGAAAAATGAGCGTGTGCCATCATTTGGGATGAGTCAGGTATTGTTGCATGGGGAAAGCAGAGAGTGTATGGGGTGAAAAATAAAGAAAAAAGAATAATAATAAAAAAAGAATATATATATATATATATATATATATATATATATATATATATATATATATATGTCAAATTTAATATATTGACACAAATTCACTTTAATGTCACTAATTATATTAACACGCAATTAACGCAGTGTACATTAGTATGTGTGCCTATTCACAACAGGTCAATGGAACCTTATGGAAGCGCATTGCATTCCCAAATCCGTATTATGGAATAAAGCGCATTTTTCTTTTGTGGACGCAATGCGCTTCCGTGTAACTTAAACGTATCACCAGTTTATATGGAAAACAATCGGAACAGAATTATTAAAGGAGCCACGTCCCATATTTTACAATTAAAGCAAACACTAAACAAAGGCACATAAAAATTAACAAGAAATAAATATTAAAAGAAAATATTCCGGTAAAATAAATATTGAATAATCAATAATTTCACATGATGGAAATCTCATATGCTATACATATGTACAGAGTATATATACATGTTTATATACATTAACCTCACACACACAATAACTTGCATATATATTGTCACGAACCCTTCTCTTCCTACTGCTACTCTTCTCCAATCCCGGTCGCCTAGCTACTGATTAGCTCCAGCTGCAGCCTGTCGGACTAATCGGTAGCCTGGTCTATTTAAGGCCCGGCTCTCCCTTCCTTCCTCGTCCGGGCTCGTAAACGTACAGTCAGGGCACGGACACTTATACGCAACTGGTAAGGATTTACACTAACCTCTCTCTTCTGATCTCCGTATCAGGTCTCGCAGCCGCCGGTCCTGCCCGACCGGACTCGCACTTCTCGCGGACGCTTCCCCGTCTGTCGCTGAGAACCCGGAAGCAAGCTCTACCGCGTATCCATTCCTCACGGCGTTACGGCTCTCGCCGAAAAAGGACCGTAAATACGTCCTTGGTTGCTCCTTTGAGCAGCGTCTTTTATGTTCAAAACCGTTTCTGAATAAACTCCTTATTTTGACTTCCGGACTCGCTGTGTCTGTATCGTTACATATATTCACATATACATTTCTAATCTAAGAGTAAAAAAAAGTGAGACAAATTCTGTTACTAGTGCAAATGTTCCTACATTAATCTTGACCCAAGAAAAAATATAAAATATAACTGACAAAATAATCTGATTTGTAAGTGAAAAAGGTATTTCCTGCCCCAGTAGGTCTTTAACTGCTCTCAGGAAGAAATGCCCGAACCCAAAAAGTCTCGTCCCGAAAAGTCTTCACTCGTATTTCCATAAATTTCTCATCTTTGTTGTTCGTAATTGTCCTTTCAACACGTCTCGCTTTCACTTTGTCACTTCTTCTGAGGCAAAACACATCTCAGCCTCTACACCCCATCACATCACATAAAACCTTTAGTTTTGCCTTCTTATACCAGCTTTCTTTGCTCTTTGCATTCGTTTCCCACTTGACACTTAGCGAACACACACACACACACACACACACACACACACACATACACACAAACACACACACGTCAAACTGAGCACACTCTGATGCTTTTTAAAACACAGGCCGTCCCAGGACACGGCAGCCGATTGCACATCTCCAGCTCCCTGCTGCGCCCTGAACAGCAAAACGAAGCCAAAGCAACATTTGTTGTATAGCTGTTACAGCGCTCCTTTCATTTTTCAGACAGCAAATCTCCGTTGTGGGAGCGAATGCAGCACTCGAGTGGGGAATGAGAACATCGCCGGTGCTTTACCCCGAGAGGACGGGCTTCAACAAGGCCAGAAATCGATACTGATCTCCGGCTGTTTAGGAGCCAAAGGCAAGAGCGGCGAGTCTACCGAGGCCATGAACAGCTCTTAGTAGACACATTAACTGGCACTTGGTACAATTTCCTATTTGTTATGGCAGGAGAATGAAAACCGCAAACAGCTTGCAATCCAAATAGCATACGGTATTTTTTTCCAATGATTATTGTTAATTCTTTTGTAGTATTTATGTGTAAATGAAGATTTACAATGATTTAAAAGTAATTAAATATTACCCACTTGATTTATTGGGTTTTTATTGGGTACTTTTTTTGGGGACAAATTCTAGTGCAAATCTATTTCCTATATTAATCTTGACACAAGACAAAAATAACTGTAAAGAAATCTGATTTGTAAATAAAAAAAGGTATTTCCTGGCCCAAAAATCTTTTATTTCTATACATTTCAAACAACTTGCAATTCAAATACCATATGGTGTTTGTTTGTTGTTGTTTTTTATTTATTCCTGCTCATTAATTCTTTTGTAGTATTTATGTGTAAACATAAAGTTTTAAAATATGTGATGACTTTCTGTATATCTTACAAAGACCACATTAACCTCATACACAATAACATGCTGAGGATATTTTACAAACCGGATTCCAAAAAAGTTGGGACACTATACAAATCGTGAATAAAAACTGAATGCAATGATGTGTAGGTGCCAACTTCTAATATTTTATTCAGAATAGAACATAACACACGAAACAAAAGTTTAAACTGAGAAAATGTACCATTTTAAGGGAAAAATATGTTGATTCAGAATTTCATGGTGTCAACAAATCCCAAAAAAGTTGGGAAAAGTAGCAGTAAGAGGCTGGAAAAAGTAAATTTAAGCATAACGAGGAGCTGGAAGACCAATTAACACAAATTAGGTCAATTGGCAACATGATTGGGTATAAAAAGAGCTTCTCAGAGTGGCAGTGTCTCTCAGAAGCCAAGATGGGTAGAGGATCACCAATTCCCACAATGTTGCGCAGAAAGATAGTGGAGCAATATCAGAAAGGTGTTTACCCAGCGAAAAATTGCAAAGACTTTGCATCTATCATCATCAACTGTGCATAACATCATCCAAAGATTCAGAGAATCTGGAACAATCTCTGTGAGAAAGGGTCAAGGCCGTAAAACCATACTGGATGCCCGTGATCTCCGGGCCCTTAAATGACACTGCACCACAAACAGGAATGCTACTGTAAAGGAAATCACAGAATGGGCTCAGGAATACTTCCAGAAACCATTGTCAGTGAACACAATCCACCGTGCCATCCGCCGTTGCCAGCTGAAACTCTACAGTGCAAAGAAGAAGCCATTTCTAAGCAAGATCCACAAGCTCAGGCGTTTACACTGGGCCAGGGATCATTTAAAATGGAGTGTGGCGAAATGGAAGACTGTTCTGTGGTCAGACGAGTCACGATTCGAAGTTCTTTTTGGAAATCTGGGACGCCATGTCATCCGGACCAAAGAGGACAAGGACAACCCAAGTTGTTATCAACGCTCGGTTCAGAAGCCTGCATCTCTGATGGTATGGGGTTGCATGAGTGCGTGTGGCATGGGCAGCTTGCATGTCTGGAAAGGCACCATCAATGCAGAAAAATATATTCAGGTTCTAGAACAACATATGCTCCCATCCAGACGTCATCTTTTTCAGGGAAGACCCTGCATTTTCCAACAAGATAATGCCAGACCACATTCTGCATCAATCACAGCATCATGGCTGCGTAGGAGAAGGATCCGGGTACTGAAATGGCCAGTCTGCAGTCCAGATCTTTCACCTATAGAGAACATTTGGCGCATCATAAAGAGGAAGGTGCGACAAAGAAAGCCCAAGACGATTGAACAGTTAGAGGCCTGTATTAGACAAGAATGGGAGAGCATTCCTATTTCTAAACTGGAGAAACTGGTCTCCTCTGTCCCCAGACGTCTGTTGAGTGTTGTAAAAAGAAGGGGAGATGCCACACAGTGGTGAAAATGTCCTTGTCCCAACTTTTTTGGGATTTGTTGACACCATGAAATTCTGAATCAACATTTTTCCCTTAAAATGGTAAATTTTCTCAGTTTAAACTTTTGTTTCGTGTGTTATGTTCTATTCTGAATAAAATATTAGAAGTTGGCACCTACACATCATTGCATTCAGTTTTTATTCACGATTTGTATAGTGTCCCAACTTTTTTGGAATCCGGTTTGTAGTTCATTCTCACTGTATATTAATTTCTAATTAATCTATAATTCTATTTCTAGTGCAAATGTTCCTATATTAGTCTTGCATGGACTGCCCCAGTCCAAAACCAATAAATCTTATATTTCCATACATTTCAAACAGCTTTCAGTCCAAATACCATATGCTGTTTGTTTGTTGTTGTTCCTGCTTATTGTTAATTCTTTTGTAGTATTTATGTGTCAATGTAGCTTTAAAATATGTGATGATTTAAATGTTATGAAATATTCTTTAGTTAATTTTTAGATCTGGGATGCCAGACTTTTCCAGACATATGTGTATTTTTCCCCAAAGTATTACTACATATGTGGATCCTTGAAATATCGCTTTCAATAAATCCGAACCTGTTCCAGCATGACAGAAAACCCCCCAGGCCTCCTCAACCTCACAATGCACCAGCACCTAAAAATGAGCACAAATCTCCACAACTACACTCCAAAATATCCTGAGGAACATTTTCCCAGTAGATGAAGTTATTAGGACACCTTTATAATAGGGACTAAGTGCGGAATTGCCCCCTCTGTGTAAAGGACTGGTATCTGTGCGACAGGCTGATGGGTCACGCCAGCACTAGGAAAATTAATCCACCTCTCTGTGTGTTCGACGCTCTGTATTACAGTTTAAGGTCATACACAGGGCTCATTATTCTAAAGCCTCTCTAGAATAGGAACTATCTCTCGTTCCTATTCTAAGGGAGGGTGTAGCTTAGTGGTTTAAGGTGCTGGGCTGATGATCGGAAGATCCGTGTTTGAGCCCCGGTATTGTCAAACTGCCACTTTTGGGTCCTTGAGCAAGACCCTTAACACTCTGTACTCCAGGGGCACCATATCATGACTGACCTTGCGCTCTGACCCCAGCTACCAACAACAAGCTGGGATATGAGAAGAAAATAATTTCACTGTGCTGTAATGTATATGTGACTAATAAAGGCAATTCTTCTTCTTAAAGATATCGATCCTTGCTGTGTAAACGTGGTGAAGCTTCCCTCATCCATATGTTCCTGATATGTCCGAATCTGGAGGACGTTTTTCTGATACTGAATTATTAGAGAAATCCCCTAGTTGCCCTTTTTGGTGATGAGGATAAACGCTTAAACATTGCGTTGTGTGCCAGTGTGCTAGACATTGTAGCAGTTTAAGGTGCTGGTCTACTGATCGGAAGGGCGAGGGTTTGAGCCCCTGGACAAAACAAGCTGGAATATGCGATGAAACAATTTTACTATGCTGTAATGTACATGTGACATATAAAGTCTCTTCTTATTATTATTAAAATGGGAGGACGCCACTCTTCCACCCGCGCCCAGTGGCTCAGAGATGTCATGTCCTGATTATCCATTGAAAATATTAATCATTCAATCAATAAGTCAGGCTTCAGGGTCTTTCCTTCATCGCTGTCCTAATCTCTAGCATTGTTTATCCTTTTTCTTGTAAAACCCAGACTTCCAACGCTTTCACTTTCTTTTGTTATTTTCATGTATGTCTGGTGTTCAGTCTTGTAGTTGTAGACATGCGCTCTTACTGTATTTTGCTCAGATAAATATTGCTTAATTTTTTGACACGTTCAAAAATGCTAACGTTCAAGATACTTTTTATCTCTACTGTTTTGGTCTGTTAATTCTTGTTAATTCTTTTGTAGTTCTTATGTGTAAACATAGCTTTAAAATATGTGATGATTTAAAAGTAATTAAATATTCTTTAGTTAAAATTTTAGATCTCTTGGGACACCTGCCTTTTCCAGCCATTTTTTTTACTTTTACCCAACTTTGACTTTTGAATCTCTGTATTGTTTTATACAATACATCTTGGGAAGATAAAAAAACATAAAACAAAACAAACATGGATCTTATTGCTAGGTGTCCACAAACTTATGTCCAATGAGTATGTATATACTTGTATCGCTGCCTATAATGGATTAACCACTGAGCTTTTTTTTTTAGGTCCCGAGATATTTGGCAGCTTAATTAGTTACGCTAAATGGAACAATTCCATACACAGAGTAAAATTCATAATCAGGAAAAAACATCAGGAAGAGCAAGAATCCAAATCGTAGATCAAAAATGGGTCAAAAAACAACCTTTAAAGTTTATCTGGAATGGAGAAAAAAAACATCCTGTACATAAAATCTAAGTTTTAAAAGCTGAAAAAGTCAAATTAGGGTGTAGATAAGTGGTTAAGGCACTGGGTTAGTGATCAAAAGGTCGTGGGGGTAGTCGAGCCCCGGTATCGCCAAGTTGTCACTTTTGGGTCCTTGAGCAAGGCGCTTAACCCTCAGTGGGCGCTGTATCATATCCGACGCCAGGTTCCAAACAAGCTGGGATATGCGAAGAAGCAATTTCACGGTGCTGTAATGTATATGTGACAAATAAAGGCTATTCTTCATCTTCTTCACAACCACTGACCACCGGTCGGATCAATGCAGCGGACATATTCTTCGGCATTTATGTGCATCCGTGTTTATGGCTATTATTTGGAACATTGACACGCGCCATCGTCTCGATTAACAGCTCATTCATCAGCATCTAGACACTGACTAAAAATAAATAAATATACAAACGGATGCAAACGTAGCCTAGAAACATCTCGTTCAATTCGAGATGTGTTTTTTTTTCCTGCATTCTTTAATAAAGAAAAAAATATGAGCAACAAAATAAAAACACCGAAGAAAGTTGCTCCCGGAGCGTATTCATCACCAGCACGCCGTTTAGAGGCACATCGCCGTTCCATTTCCATGTCATCACATTGAGCGCTGTTTAATTAGGCTATCATGCCTGCCATGTGTGAGAGAGGAAAAGGGTTTCAGCTGGGATGTGTGTGTGTGTGCAAGCACCCCAATACCTCATTATCCATGTAAATGAGCCTTCACAGTCCTTTTCCACAGATTGCCCGGGTTGCTAATCGGCCCTCACACGCATCAGGAAGTCTGATTTCGGGTTCTACGGATCTAAACGACCCGCATCTCGTCTTGCGAGGAGTCATTCAGAGTCAGTTTTTAATTAATAAGGAATTATCATCGCCGTATTATTTTTCCTACAAGGAATTAAACACTTTTTACATGGCTTGGGCTGAATTTTACATTGCCTGCAGTAGTGCACTACATGGTGACAGTGTTATTTTCAGTATTACGGATCCATCAAAAAGCTATTGGATTAATTAACAGTAAAAATGTACGCTACCGAGCAACCTCACCTTTTTCCTCAATCTCACACTACAGTCTTCAGTTTCTACCATTTTATTCTCTTTCCAATCTTCACTCTCTTCTTCTTCACCTCCAAAGCCATCCTACAGACCACCATCTCATGCTGTCAACCTACACGATCCCCTGCCTCCACCTTACAGTCTCCAATCTCTTTCAGGTTAATCTCCTGCACAGAATATACCACCTCTGGGTCGAATCCCACCATCAAGTTGCTACTAGTGGGCTCTTGAACAAGGCCCTTAATCCTCAATTGCTCAGTTTTATGTCTGGATAAGGGCGTCTGCCAAATACTTTAAATGTAAAGTAAGGCCATACCTAGAAATCACCTTCTCATCACCTCATCTTCCCTTCACCAACACAGTCATTAAAGGCTACACATATCTTTCATTCAAGTCACATCACCTTGATTTTTGTAGCTCTTTTAACAATACAGATTGTCAAAGCAGATGTACGGTATTAAATAGAAGGGTAATATATCAACAGTGTTGGCGAGTCACCAGTTACACGTAACTGTGTCACGTAATTTAATTACAAAATAAATGAAACTGTAATTCGTTACAGCTACTAAGAAAAAATTTGTAATTAAATTACAGTTACTGTTGAAAATGTGAAAGATTGAACAGCCCAAAGACCCGGTGCACAATTTGTTTCTGATGCAGCTCAATTTGCAAAAAATATAATCAACTTTCTGTGATGTTTTGAACATTTTTTTCCTTAGAATGTTAATTTCATTAAGTGCCACCTAGTGGACAGATGAAAGTAGTCAAAAAACGGATGATCAACTGTAAAAAATCAACTGTAATTAGTTACTTGACTTTTATAAAGTCATTAATTTTAGAAATGTTTAAATGTGTTATGTTTAAGCCATGTTAAAGAGATTGTAGACACAGAATATAGTTCATCTGTGTGCACCTTCCTCCACTCTTATACATCACCCACCCCCATCACTCCTACTTCATTAATCTTCTATTGCTTTATCCCATCTTCCCTCGGGTCGCGGGGAACCTATGCCTATCTCAGGCGTCTTGGGGCATGAAGGCAGGATACACCCTGTATGGAATGCCAAAACCCTCGCAAGGCACACACACTCACGTTCACACACTAGGGACAATTTTCCAAGGCGCCAATCAATGTACAGTGCAAGTTTTTGGACCGGGAGGGGGGGTACCGAAGGAGGAAAAAAAACATGAGGCGGAAATCGAACCCCCAACCCTGCAGGTGTGAGGCGAACGTGCTAACCACTAAGCCACATTCCCTCTTCCTATGCTCCTTCTAAAAATATATATTCACCATTAACATCTCTATCATTTTAGCAAAACCTACCACCATGTGGTAGATTCCTAGGTACACTCTCCACCACTTCATCTCACTCACTTCTAGAATCTTCCCTTCTCCTCCATCTCACCACATACTTGCATGGTGATGACCGTTAGAATAGCCATTATTTTTCACATATACATACAACATTCTTCGCATAATCTCAGCTTGAGCACAGAGGGTTAAGAGCCTTGGGTCAAGAACCCAGAGAGTGGCAGCTTGGCGATACTGGGGCTCGAACCCCCGACCTTCCAATCAGTAGCCCAGCACCTTAATGACTGAGGTACACCCTCCCTTTAGTACCACACCTTCAACTTACAGCTTCACGTTCATTAGAAACTCTCTTCACCTCCACTCTTACTGCACTCTTCCTTCAATATTACACCTACACCATGTCCCTTTCCATCTACACCGTTTAAACCCAAATATAATGTTACTGTTACTCCATTTCCACTCAGTCTCGTGAAACAACAACATGTCTACCTTCCTCTGCTCCATCATGACAAATTTCATGTAAAATCATTGATTTAGACTACGGCAGTGGTTCTCAAATAGTGGGGCACGGTGTGGTGCCAGATGACCCGCGGAATATGCTTTTTGCCCTACTAGAAAAACCATAATTACACATCCACTACAGCGGGTGGCAGTGGTGCTCTCAGTCTCAAGGTATCTGCAGGGACTAACATGGCGAAAAAATACGGGAAATTTTAAAAAGCATGTATCTAATACCTCCAACCCCACCCGCACCCCCCCACTGCTGGAAAAAAAATCAGGCACGCCACATGTTAACTTAAAAGTGCCACCTAGTGGACGAATGAAAGGTATCAGTTACTTTACTTTTATAATGTAATTGAAATGTTATACTACTTATTACATTTTGAATAGGGTCATTTATAATCTGTAATCTATTACATTTCCAAAGTAACCTTCGCAACTCTGCTGATGTATAGAAAAGGGTGGATTTTGAGGTCTGGTTCCATCATGTAAAAAAATACAGCTTGATGTGATGTATAGCTTTTTTTTTTTATTAAACATCTAGTCTCAAAAGGTCTTCCACAAAACAGATTCCTCCAAACTTATGGAGATATGGATGAACCTCATGAGAAAACAGTATGACCAAGTTTTTTCAAAGCTCTCCTAAATAGGATTACACTGGATCAAACCAAAACGGATGTGTTGAGGATTCTGGTACTTGATAGATGTCAAATCAAATAAACTGGTAATGACTAAAGGAATAAAAGGGAGCGGGCAATATTAGGTTCTTTTATAAGACCTTGGGCACTAGTGCAGTTTGACTCTCATGACAGGAAGTGATCCCGGCCACCCTAGTCAGGAGAAAGTGAATGTGATGACAGACCGCTTTAGGCAATTCGTACTTTTACAGCTTCTGCCTTTCAGTTCAATAAAGCAGATAAGGCTGATGTCGACTCTCGGACTGACCTGTCTGACCCCTCAGGAAAAAAAAAAAAAAAGATAAGGAGTTTTCTGATAAACAGTATTGCGTGTATCTCCTGCAGCTAGGTCTTTACAGAGTCTATCTGGATTGATAATGGACTTAAAGAATCTTATCATATATGACAGCGAATGAGAAAAGCTTTTGGAAAAAAAATCTACCACTGTGGTGGGCAGCAGGCCATTTTTTTTTTTTTTTTTTTTTTTTTTTATGAATCGCTTTATGAGTGTACATAGCAGAAGCCCCCTGCAGTTTGTCTTTCCTGAGGCAATCATTTGGTTTGACAGCAGTATGTTTAAAGTGGACCTCTACCTGTCCACCAGCTTCTGAAGTCACTCTGCTCTCTCTCCTTCCTGTTTGGATTTAAGAGATTGAAGGGCTTGTCATTGCCCCCAGGCTCGGCTCAATTCCTGTATTCGGCCTGCGTGATGCAGTAGCTTTGAAGACATGGCTACTGAACACTTTAGAGGGAACTGAAAATACTTTTCAGAAGTGCTGCCAAGGCCAGTTATGTCTTTGGATGATGGCAACCAGGTTTATGTTTTTTCCCCTCTTCTTATATCATTTAGTAATGTAACATTTATATACACAAACTGGAGACAAAGTATGGGCATGATAGCAAGAAAAGTATTCTTACGTATATGCAAATTAGGTTGGAGCTGACAATGGGTAGCTCGTGGTTTAAGGAGCTGGCCTACTGATCGAAAGGTCGGGGTTCGAGCCCCGGTATTGACAAGCTGCCACCCTTGGGTCCTCGAGCAAGGACCAAAACCCTCTGTGTTCCATTGGGCGCTGTATCATGCATGGCTGACCCTGAGCTCTGACCCCATCTTCTAAACAAGCTGGGATATGCAAAGAAAAGAAATTCCCTCACCCAAACAATAAAGTATGTTAAATAAAAAAAATACAACTGGTCCTAACATTTAGCCTTGAGTACTATCCAGACTGCTTCTTCTACTACTTTCGGCTGCTCTCGTTAGCGGTCACCACAGTTAATCCTCCTTCTCCATACCATCCTGTCCTCTACATCTGCATATTACTGCTCGCTACCTGCATGTCTACCACATCCATAAACCTCATCCTTGGCCTTCCTCTTTTCCTCCTGCCTGCTACCTCTATTCTCAGCATGTACTCCATTTCCAAACCATCTCAATCTAGCTTCCCTCATCTTGTCCCCAAAATATCCTACATGTGCTGTGTAAAAGATTCACTGGTCCAAGATGGAAGGAGGAGAGACAAAACAAAAGATCACAAAGAGGAGTCATCTTTATTTCTTCCATTATGTGCCCCGGTGCGTATCTTCCATAGTACTCACATGCGGACAAACCCAGAGTCTCACGGTTTAGGAAACCTTCTCCGAACATCTGCCAATGCCCACTTGTGGATCGTCATGATTTCTGGTAATCTTCCTGCCCACAGATCCGCACGCTTCCCTCGTGTCCGCTCAGGTTTCTTACTTGCCATCACCGATCACTCTCGCCAACCGGTTTCCGCCATGCGGGTCGGCTTAAGCCGACCTTCTTGCTCCACTCTCTGCTTGGTGAATCTCTACCTGAGCCTTCCGCCTCTTTAATGGTCTCGCCGGACTGGAACAGAGCCCACTGACTACACATCAGGTACAGGTGTTCCTTACCGCATATTCCGTCTGGCCCCACCTTACACTCCTGAATGGACAGGTTATCAAGCGGTGTACTTTAATGAAAAGGAAGTTCTTGAAAGCATTTGCCAGCACGGGCCACATGGTATCAAATATGCTAGAGGGTGCATGAACTCCTTCGAATACCCAGCTCAACATCTTCAAATCCACTCCCTCCAACTCCTCCCTGTATACTAGAGGCAGACGACTATGGAATATGCTAATTGCCATGAATGTAAATAGAAATTTTATAAACATAGGATTAGAATTAGGTTTCTTAAATATTGATATTGGTATTATCTCTTCACAGACAGAGAACAAACTAAAACTCTAAGCACATGGAGAAGTCTTAGCTCAGTGGTTAAGTTGGTTAAGGACTCTGGACCGGAAGATTATGGGTTCAAAGCCCACCACCACCAAGCTGCTACTAGTGGGCCCTTGGGTAAAGGCCCTTAACCCTCAATTGCTCAGTTGTAAGTCGCTCTGGATAAGGTCGTCTGCAAAATGCTGTAAATGTAGATTGGAATCCCAGCATAATCAAATTGTCACTGCTGTGTATATGGGCCATTAACCCTTGGGTGCACATTGCCATAAGTATAAATGTAAATAGTGCCACATTTATGAAGAAAAACCAAACTGATCAAACACATCACTCCAAAGCTTTAGATCTGTCTCTCTCCATATGATTTACAGCCCTTTTAAATATTTTATAAATTGTGTTGTAAAACTTCTGTTTGAGCAGATGTGAACGTGGTTTATTCTGTTTATTCTGTCTCTGACCCCATTGGCTGCCCTAGTCTGTTCACCATGTTGGTTAATCTACCGGAGTTTTTGGCTACAATGTGGGTCGGCTGGATTTATTTCTGTTATGTCCTCGTTTGGCTTCTCCTCTTGCCTGCCTGGATTACTCCAGAACTCCAGGACCTTCCGCCGGTGCTACATCTTCACCCAGATATTACTTGCCTACTGCTACACAGACACATCCGTCAAAGGTCGAGTCAGAGTCTCCACTGCGACACCCCTAAGGGAATTAAATTTATCTGGACCTTTGAGGGTGTTGATCACAGCAAGTTAGCTAGATCAGCTCAGTCGGCTAACGATATTATCAAATGTGATCACACTACCATGAACTTTTGTCTACTAAACATCCACGCTTACAAAAAAGGGTCATCTTATCCAGGGTCTCCTCAGTGACTGTAAGTTTGACATTCTCTGTTTGACAGAAACTTGACCCAATGAGTCAACGTTTCCTGGGTTTGTTTATATCAGTCAACCTCGTGGCTATGGTCGCGGAGGTGGTCTCGCGATTATTTATCATAAAAAGTAGAAAGTCTCGTCAATGTCTGCACCCGCATTTGACTCTTTTGAATCAACTGTGTGTGAACTCCTTCGATCCCACTCCCACTATTGTGACACTGATTTATCGCCTTCCCAAACAAAAAAACACTATTTCACATCTGATTTTGTTGCTTTTATCACCCACTTAATCACTCTTTCCTCAAATATGATATTGTTGGGTGACTTATATATACACTGAGACAATATTAATCACCCTCTTACTAGAGATTTTGTTGCCTGTCTAGAGACGTTTGGGTTCCAGCAGCATATTGATTTTCCTACTCATTCAAAGGGAAACATTTTGGATTTGACTCCTTGTAGACGATTGTCGCAATATCGCATCAAACTGCTTCCAATGCGAACACAGTCAATTTAATGCATGTATTCCCCAAATGCCAGTTGATGCATATTTGACATACCATAGATCATATTGGAGGCACTAATTGCACAATTATAGTATCTGCTTGAAAGCAAAGACACACACACACATTTTTTTCAGATTGTAAATAAATTCAGGCAACAAGGGGCTTATTTGCTGTTCTGGTCTCACTCATTCATAGAATATCCTTAATTTGTCATATATATATATCTATATATATATAATAGTACAGTATATATATATATTAGATATATATATATATATATATATATATATATATATATATATATATTATATATATATATATATATATATATACATTACAGCAGAGTGAAAGGGCCTTGCTCAGAGGAACCAAGGTGGCAGCATGGCGACACTGGAGCTCAAACCATCATTAGCCCAGCCCCTTAAACCACTGAGCTACCCCCCTATGTTCAGCTGTACTTACTTCTTTCATTCTGTGTTCATCTTTCTCCTTCTGTAATAAAACAATCTCATTTCAACTCATGTTGCATCATTAAGGACATCAATTCTTATGCTGTTCCCTGTGAAATGTTTTATAAACATTAACAATTGACCCAACTTGTTTATCATTATAATAATTGCCTCAATAGTATTCTTAACTCTCTTGCCCCTCTGAAAACCAGGGCAGTTACATTTTCTCACTCGGCACCTTGGTTTAGTTCTCAGCTTACGCAAATGAACGTATTTATAGAAAAATTATACTCTACGCCAGGGGCGTGAAACTCATTGTCACCATGGATCACATCAGCATTATGGTTGGCCTCGAAGGTTCAGTTGTAACTAAAAGACAGTATATAGTGTTTGATGAGCGACGTCGCCTCATAACACAAAACACATAGCACTTTTTCTCCTTGAAGTGCAAACACCTTGAAGTATTCACTTTCATAACTTTCTTAGAAGTGCCTTCCATCCGCTTCGATTTTTTGCTTCCTGGACATTTTGGGATAGAAATTTCTCAATTCTGATTGTTGGAAAAATCTCCCTCGGTAAACACCGATGTGGGATACACTGGACTCTAGTGGTGGGATGCCGTCACTTCGCGGGTAACATTGTCGCGTATGATGCATACGCATTGTGGGAGATGTAGCTTATTGTCAATGGCAGCTTTAAATAAGCAGAATCTTATTTTAAGACAAGCCTACAATTTAAGTTTCACATGTGGACTGTAATCTGTAACCAAGCAGACACAGACACCGGAATGAACTTAACGGGTTTATTTCGAAAAGAGGAGAACTCGTGAGACGCTGCTCAACGTGAGCAGCCTAAGCCGGGGGTACAGCCCTGAACGGCTGAGTGGCAGATCGCAGTACTCAGGAAGTCCCGGGCGTGGAAGTCCGGGAAGCTCTGGAGGATTGGAGAGGAGCCTGGTTAATCACGTCCGCCGGGCTTGGAAGTCCGGGGACCTCTGGAGATCTGGAAAGGAACCTGATTAGGATCAAAGAGAGACAGAAGGTCAGTGTTATTGCCAGAATCATTTGGAATGTCCGTGTCTCAGCCGTAGCGTTACGAGCCCGGACGCAGAGTGGAAGACACGCCGGGCTTATAAAGGCCAGGCTGCTGATGACTCCAACTAGCAGCAGCTGAAGCTCATCAGTAGCTGGGCGACTGCGAGCACGGAAGCTCAGAGCTGGGGGAAAGCGTGACCGTGACAGTAATCTATAAGGGTTGTATTTCTCCTATCTAAAATATTAACAAAGATTAAGCAAAACAAAGATGCTGTTTACACTTTTCAACACTATTTTTAGACTCCAATGTTCTTTACCTCCCAAGCTATAATTATTTGCCTTTTGCAACTGTCTAGTATCCTTTTTCAGTGATAAAAGATTTAAACTTCAGCTGCACTTGGGTTCACCTTCCTCCCTTACCACCTCTAAAGAAATGTACTATATACCTCTTCTATTCTCTACTTTCCAGCTTCCCCGATATTTCAGATCTTATACATAAGTCTAAGTCTTCTACTTGCTCGCTAGTAAAGGCCTGTCCTTCCTCTTATGTCTGCTATCATCGGCTCCATTCTTACCACAGGAATTGTCCCTAGGCCTCTTAAAACTGCTGTTATTACTAGAATTCTGAAAAAGTCTGGTGCTGATCCTAGTAATTTCAATACTATTGCCCAATCTCCAATTTACCTTTTCTTTATAAAATCCTTGAAAAAATAGTTGCTTCTCAACATAACTCTCTTTTAATTTGTAATAACTTGTATGATCAAGTTTCCCCCTTTCATAGTACAGAAACTGCACTCCTAAAAATTAGTAACAACCTCTTCATGGCATCTTATAATGGTTTGGTAACTATTCTTATCCTTCTCAATCTAAGTGTGGCATTTGACACCATTTTTCATACTTTTTATCCCAATTGCCATCTATCCAGGGACACTCAGTTCACCAAATTACACTCTTTTAGTTCCAAATATTCCCATGTTTACATTGGAGTCCCCCAGGGCTCTGTTCTGGGACCTCTTCTTTTTTATCAACAACCTTCTTTCTCTTGACAATATCTTTCATAAACATGGTATTCTATTCCACTGTTAAGCGGATAACACTCAACTCTAGTACTCCAGCAAACATAATGCTATCCTCCTTAGTTCCTCTCTTCTTATATGCTTTAATGAACTCAAAATCAGCTTAATATGTATGTATCAAAAATTAATACTTAATCTAAAGTTACAGTTCTTTTGTTCCCCCTCTACTCGGGTTCCGAGTGTGGGCATCCTCCTGGACAGTACACTATCTTTTCAATCCCACATTAATAACATCACTGTATTTCTATCTACATAATATCAACCACCTTCGTCCTTCCCTCACACAGTATGCTGCTGCTATTCTTGTTCACAGGTTTGTTACCTCCCGTATTGATTATTGTAACTCCCTTCTTTTGTTCTCTCTCACAAATCCCTTCTTAAGCTTCAAAACTCGGCAGCTCGTATCGTAACTCCTTCATTTCACCACATCACTCGACTTTTGCAGCAGTTTTGCCTTCCGGTAAAACTCCACATTGGCTTTAAGATTCTTCTTCTCACTTTTAAGGCTATTTACAATCTTGTCTGATTCTCCATATTCAGGTTCTCCCTCTTTCTCTTAGATCTGCCAGTTCTATTCATCTCTCTGTTCTTTCTGATCGTCTCGCCACCACGGGGCAGAAGGCATTCTGTTGTTCTGCTAACCATCTCTGAACCTGTTTACCCCCAGATATTTGAAACATTGACTTTCTGTCTATTTTTAAATCTAGATTTAAATCTCCGTGCAAGTGGAAGTTTCTGTCACCAAAACAAATTCCTTGTAATTGTAAACCTACTTGGAAATAAAACTTTTTCTGATTCTGATTCTAATCCTTGCTTGACCTGTCACATAGTCTCAGTCTCTCCTATATTACATTTTCTTTTTTGCTTGGCATATGTTTGCATTTTTCTGTGTTTTCATCCTTTGCTTTGTTACTTATAGTGCGCTGTCCTTGAGGGTTGAGAAATGTGCCTACAAATAAAAATGTGTGTGTATATATATATATATATATATTTTTTTTTTTTTTTTTTTTTTTTTTTTTTTTTTTTTTTTTTTTTTCAACTTCTCCCATTAGGGGGGGCAACAGCAGATAGTCCACATATTAGATTTGGCACATGTTTTTACATTGGATGTCCTTCATAACACTACCCTCACCATTTATCCTGAGCTGTACCAGGATTGCACTGGTTTGTGCAATCCAAATGGCTGGGGCAGACTGGGGGGGGGGGGTTAAGGGCCTTGCTCAAGGGCCCACTACTGGAAGCTTGGTTGTGACTCGACCCTGCCACATTTTGGTCCAGAGCCAAATGCCTTAACTACTAAGCTTCTACCTCCACCTTCTTCTTCTCTTCTTATTCATATTATTACACAATAAATCATATTTTGAGTGAAAGTGGTGAGGAAAAACTCCCTGAGATAAAATGAAGAAGAAACCTTGAGAGAAATCCGACACAAAATGGTACCCGTCGTCATCAATTCAATAAATTTTTTATGTATATAAATAATATAAATACATTGTTAAAAGCAGATTACACAGAATTCAGTTAAATTCAATTAAAATAAAAATTCTTGTTTATAACAATTCTTTCCTCTTTTTTTTGCTGACTATGTAGAAATCATGAAAGCAAGAAGTTGTTTGACATAAATCGGACCAAATCAGATCCCAAAAATATTAGGGAGATTGTAATTTAGTGGGTAAGGAGATTTCCATTGGGAGTAGACGAGGATGGACCAGATTAGGAATTTATGACTTTATTAGAGGGACATGTAGGATGTTTTGGAGACGAGCTAAGGGAGGAAAGATGGAGATGGTTTGGAGTACAGAGGGAGAAGAATGCTGATGATGAAGGTGGCAGGCAGGAGGAAAAGTGGAAGGTCGAAAAGGAGGTTTATGGATGTGGTGAGGGTGAGACATGCAGGCTGTTGGGGTGAAAGAGGCAGATGTAGAGAATAGGGTAGTGTGGAGAAGGATGAGCCAATGTGGCACCCCCTAATGGTCTCAAGAAGAAGTAACTTTGGATCTCAAGGTTTTGAGTTTAAATCCCAGCCACACCAATCTTCCACTAATGGACCTCTAAGCAAGGCCTTTAACCCTTAGGTGCTCAATTATATGAATAATATAATAAATCACTCTGGATTGCTAAATGATGTAGATGTAAACGGATTCACTATCTGAGCTACCTATAGATTACTAGATATGCTTGCCAGGGGCATTCCAGGGGCATTAAATGAGGGTGAAGTCATAATGAATGACGCATGCCAATGAAGATTATAATGTTTTACAATTTCTATCAATTGCTGCATAGTGGATGTTATTTATATTAAACAGCAGATGGATGCTGATGGGTTTGGAAAGCAGTGTCTGGGCTTTAAATGCGCTCTGACATGTTTTTACCGCAGCTGTTTATTTTGTCGAGCAAAGCTGCTCTAAATGCAAACAATCCGAGCCAAAAATAAAAGCTATATTATCATATGTGACATTTCGAAGTTAAAAAAGGTGTGTGCAGATGGTGTGCTTTACAGTGTGTTCACTTCCCTCCAAAAAAAAAGCAAGTCGACTGTAATGACTGAGTGGAAGATGATGGATTAGAGGTGAATTGAGGATGAAATTAAACACCAGTTGAAGGACATAACCTCATCCTCATTCATCTGCCTGGCGTTACTCTATCCTGCATGTGTGTGTGTGTGTGTGTGTGTGTGTGTGTGTGTGTGTGTGTGTCCATGGCTATAATACAGGTTCAAGGTCACTCTGTATGCATTCTGTGTTATGTGAACTATCCTATTGTCATCTCATTTGTCAAGTGAAAACTCCCAGAGGTTATAACATGCATCGTGCACTGCTCTCTGTAAGAAACTGGTGAATCTGAGCAGGAAAAGGAGCAGTTGAGCAGTTGGGAACTGTTGTTGCGTTCCGCACAACAGAATGTTGCTGCACGTATCTTTAATAAAGTGAAGCACCTTGAGAGAAAGGATGCGTGCAAGTTGTCGAGATGGAGCGCTTTTGTTGTTTTGTTGGTAAACATCGTGATAAGAGTTTTTTTTTTCTTTTCTCAAGTGTACTCATTCCACTCCTTTTTGTGCAACCAGTGTGATGTATGTTTAATTTTTCTTTTGTAGTTTTCTTTTATGTAATCAGTTTGGATTTGTTATACCATGTTTACCTATGTTTGTATTTTTGTTTATTATAAAGTCTGACGGTGGTCGTTATATTGTAAAGATTAAAAGTGCAATAAACCATTCAAATCCAAATCACGATTCAGTTGAAAATCATGCCGTATTCTAAAGCACTGATTTTATTTGTAACACTTTCATTTTCATGTGTGGTGTAGTGGTTAGCACGTTCGCCTCACACCGCCAGGGTCCGGGTTCGATTCCCGTCTCGGCCATGTGTGTGTGTGGAGTTTCATGTTCTCCCCGTACCTCAGGTTTTTTTTTCGTGTTCTCCGATTTCCTCCCGGTCCAAAACCATGCACGGTAGGTTGATTGGCACCTTGGAAAATTGTCCCTAGTGTATGAATGTGTGTGTGTGTGTGTGTGTGTGCCCTGCGATGGGTTGGCATTCTATCCAGGGTGTATCCTGCCTCAGTGCCCATAGACACCTGAGATAGGCACAGACTCGCCGTGACCCGAGGGAAGATTGGATAGAGTGCTAGAAGATGAATGAATTACACATTTTTTGTCAGTAACTGTAACAAATTACTGTAACATTTAATTTGCAATTACATTACGTTACATGTAACTACTTACTCCCCAGCACTGCCTGTAGATCTGAACTCTACAATTTATAACTGAAATACAAATGCTCCTTTGGTGTGTGTGTAGAAGTAACACAATGCATTTAAAACTCTCAAGGTGAACAGAAAGACATTTCAAGATTGTATTCCACATTCCCTGAACGATGGTGCACCTACTGTACCTCTGCATTTACAACTTAATCAAACTGATGGAAAAGCAAATTCCTTGCCAAGACCTTATGTTTAGAATGTGAAATGAGATCTTATTTTGATTATCAGCATCGTTCTCTCCATACCACATCAGTCCCTGTCTCATCATCTGATGGCATTTAAACATTGGCTTCATCATCATCATCGCCATCATCATCGTCGTCGTCTTTTCCGTCACTCATCTCAGTTCATCGTGATTGCAATGGAGAAAGAAATGCACAGTGACTCATTTCTGTTCTGCTCGGTAAATGTGTAGGTAAAAAACGGAGTGTGTACTTTGATTTAATTATACTGATTGACTCAAGTGAAAATGTTCAGCCTTGCTAATAGCATAAGATATTTTGTATTTGGCTTCCAAAAATTGTTTACAATGTAAAATGCTTGCAGTGCAACAATGTAAGCTTCATCCTGTGTTATTTCTTTCAGTTTTTATTTTAAGATTTATGCAATAAATTCACTCCATGAAATACCTTGAATAAAAAACCTTGAGTTTACTTAAACGGATATAAAATTAGTTTGAGTCATTGCTGAGAGTCAACTCAAGACTATAAAGTTGTTTTAAGACTAAGATTAAGATTATAAGGATTAAGATTATGTTTCTCAAGAATATAATTTAGGATTGTTGTTCATGAGGTCAACATTGGTGCATCATGGCGGAGAGAGCTCCTCACAATAAGAGATGAAGCAGCCCCTGTAACAGCACTAATTAACGAGATGTACGAGTGAACGAGATCCGAACAACAAAAAACAAAAAAGAATAAATGAATAAAGATAACTTCATTGCATCCAATCACGCTTCATAAATTTCCCCCAATTACGCCTACTAGCTGCGCATTGACAACAGGTATGAGCTCCTCACTATATTAGCGTATATTACCGTATGGAACCTTACGCAAGTGCATCGCATTCCCAAATCCGTATTACGCAATAAAACACATTTTATTTCTTTTGTGAACGAAATGCACTTATAACCTAAACATATCACCAGTTTATAAGGAAAAGCATCCGGAACACAATTCTTAAAGGAGCCACGTCCCATATTTTACAATTAAAGCCACCACTAAACAAAATAACATTGAAATTTACAAGAAATTAATGAATAATATCTGTAATAATACTGTAATATCTGTTACAGTTAGAGTATTAGAAACATGAAAAGAATTAATTTATGGTATATGCGATTAATGTGCAATTAATCTATCCATATATAGATATATATATATATAATATATATATATAATATATATAGCTATATATATATATATATATATCATATATATATATATATATATATCTATATATATAATTAATTTATGTCAAAATTTATTCATTATTATGGCACATATTTTATTAATGAGCAGTAAATAGAGCGGTTCTGCTTAACCATTTTTACTACATTTTTACAACAGTTATTCATGTGTGACATAAAAAAATTAAACTCTATTGAAAAATAATTTTTAATCAGATACAGATTCAGATTTTATGCGTCACATACACATACATACACAATATGACATGAAGTGAAATGTTTTTTGACTACCGTCCAGTAAACATAATCATTAAATATTTTTCTTTTCAAATGAGAACCATCCGTGTGGAAACAGCCAAAAGCTCAGATTGTTTTCCTGTTGATTTACGTCATATAAAACACAGCTATAAGTATATTTTGTCTTTTTGCTCTATGCTTAGTTTGGTTTCCCTAATAATAAACATATATTCACATGAAGCCTAATTTTTTGTCCATGTTGTTTACAGTATTAAACATTTAAAAGTATATTAAAAGTATTAATTTAATGTACATTTAGAATACCTACTGGATGACAATCGTGAGATTGATTGCAATTAAATGTTTTAACGCCTGACATTCCTAATATATGTAAATATAAATACGAAAACTTATGTAAAAATGTATGTAAAATGTACATTATTTAAATATACATATAAAATAGCTTTTTGAATACGTCCACGTTTTCAGTGCACATTACAAGACAAAAATGCTGTTTTCAAATTTATCTACTTGGGAGTGTGTCATTGAAAATTCTGTTGTCGCAGCACAAAAAAAAAAACAATCTCACTTCGACCAGGAGGGGAAAAAAATAGATAAAAAGATCCAATTAAAAATGTATTGGCTTGGTCATCTTTTTCGTTACAGGAAAACACCAGGAAGGAGAAGTTTAACATTGCATAATAACTTTAAAATGAAAATATTTCTATGTTGTTTTGTTTTGTTTTTGCCAAAATACAGGCTTCAAAATATATTATTGACAGACAAAAAATCTGATAAATTGTTGTCTGTGTTTCAGACTTCTTCAGCCACAGCGGCACGGCAGGGTTTTTTTCCACCGAAATATGGAAAAAAAAACACTTAATATAAAAATACTTTGAAAATTAAATTGAATTTCAGTTGTGTTTACTAACCGCTTATCTGTGGGACTTTTATCATTATGCACGGCCAGAGACGACCTGTTCCGTCGCAGGAAAATACTGTATGACTGACACTACAAACACTTCATTTTTTACTTTTATAAAAAAACTTTTCTTCAGGTCCAAAATAAACTTTGGTCTTGCTTGGAAAAGTCTATTCCGTGACAGGGTTTGTCTCACTGTGGTCTACAGAAGTGTGTATACACGCAAGTCTAAATGGCCAATTAGGCTGCAACTTGCAAGCATTTAAAGTTGCTGCTGTGTGCTCGCTTCATGGAGTGTGCTGAAAAAAGTCGTAGGATTAGGCCAGATAATTTTTTTTATGTAAGGTTTTTTTTTTCCTCTAATTATCATATGTCCATATATCGCTCTACAGATACCGGATATGCAGTGACTGCTGTAGATGTCGCGTGGGAGTGCGGCATTGAAATATATCTGTTTGAAGTATCACAAGTGATCATGAGTGACAAAAAGATGTGAATAGCAAAAAAATAAATAAATAAAAATTGATGCTGAACGAAATGCTAATTAGAATAAAAGCAAGTCAAAAGACATCAGGTAGATGCCGCCGATTAAACTGGAAATATTTCGTTAGGTATTGTTGGATATTCATGCTAATATTTGTGGAGATTATTATTGGAATTGTTGTGCGGTAAGAAAAAAGAAGAAGAGAAAAGTTGCTTATATAATCCTCTCGGATGGACATTACCCCTAATTAAGCAATAATTAACTTTAAATTCCAAATATGCACAGGCAGGAAGAGATCACTTTATGGGTGAGGAGCTTGTTTGAGGTGCCTAAAAGGTCAGTACTAGGCTTTGAACTCATAACCTTCTGATCAGAGTTCCCACTTTTCACCCGGGTTAGAGAAAAACGACAATGAGAATGGCAAGACTTATGAATAATTATGAATATGAATGTTTGTGTATCTACTTTAAAGCCTCAGAGAAACCAGGACGTTAATGGTAAAAGTTAAAAGCATACAAAACTCAGTGATACCACAGCCATGGCTTTCCGAATGACCTGGTTTCTGGACAGGGATAGACGGTGTCATATGTCTATCCTGATAATTAAAACAATTAATTGGTTGTTATTGAAAAATGCTCAAGGTGAGCATGTTCAACAGAGATATTTTATAAATAACAAGTTAGAAAGACCTCAAGGCTTCATGTGCCTGAAAGGAAGCAGGTAGATGGTGTTCGAGACCTGGTTTCTATTTGTGTGTCTTTCAGATGTTCTTCAGTTTCCTTCCCCTGACCAAAAAATACTGCTCTAAAATTCCCTAAATGTGAACATCATGGAATAATGGAGTGAATTTATTCGAGATACACCTGCACCTATTATTATTCATAATGAATGAATGAAAGAATGATTCAATCAAATGGACACTAACTAATCTATAGGGATTATGCTAATCCCAACTCACCACCTAGGTTATCAAACAGGCCCGTTACATTCAATACTACCTGTGCATGTGTGAAATCAGATTAGCATAATCATTAGAAAACCAATTTCTAGGAACTATTTAACAGAGCCCCACTGAGCTGTAATGGAAATGTGCCTGTAGCATTGCTTTAGGGTTCCTGGGTCGATCCTTATTTCAGATTATTGTCTGTTTGGAGGTTCGTGTGTTCTCTTCCAATCTTCAAAGGTTTCCTGTCGATTCCAGCAAACTCACAGGGGTTAGTGTTGAAATTTACCGCAAGTGTAAATTAGTGTGTGAACGTAGGTGTGTTTTTTCAGGATGTAGTCTCACTGCACACCTGGTGTTCATGATAAGCTTTGGATGTCCTCTAGGATCTGGTGGTTAGTGAAGATTTGTTTGAAAATCTGTTTTAATTTATTATGAGGTATAGAGAGTGGACTAAATAAAGAAATATGTGAAGGTTGTAGGTTGTATGTATATCTATATCTATATTCCATGTATCTATCTATCTATCTATCTATCTATCTATCTATATATATATTATTATCTTGATCTATATATATATATATATATATATATATATATATATATATATATTTATATATTATTCATTTATACAAACTATACAGAAAGTGCTTTAAGGCTATAAGGATATTTATTCATACAAACTAAGTACAGTGTCAAGAATAGACAGTGTTTTTTTTTTTTTTTTTTTTTTTAGTGTCTCCGTTGTTCGAACAGATTTTGGCTGAGGTGCCAGAACAGAGAAGAGCCTGTTAGGATAGGTGTTTTGGAAGAGGTAGGTCTTCAGTCGGCGTTTGACCTTTTATATTGTCTCCGTTGTTCGACCAGACGAGACAGTACTTCCACTACAGAGAAGAGCCTACTGGCCTTACTACTACTACTACTATTATATACTAAGACAATAATATTATATGATCTAATAATAATATTGCAATTGTAATAATTCTTTTATTCATTCATTAATTTTAATGATTCATCGCTGTTGTCTACAAAAAGAGAGTGAGAGGTTGATAAGAGAAAGAGCGTGGTGAGGTTTTATAAAAAATATATGAAAAATAACAAAATAAATGTATGGAACATGCTAAATATATGGTTTCTCCTCCTTTGCAGATTTTTACCTACCTATATATATATATATATATATATATATATATATATATATATATATATATATATATATATATATATATATATATATTGTTATTGTTATGTTACTGTTATTATTATTGAAGAATAATATATTCATTCATTCATTCATTCATCTTCTACCGCTATATCTGATCTTCCCTCGGGTCACAGGGAGTCTGTGCCTATCTCAGGCGTCTATGGGCATTAAGACAGGATACACCCTGGATGGAATGCCAACCCATTGCAGGGCACACAACACACACACAATCACAATTCACATTCATACACTAGGGACAATTTTTCCAAGGTCCCAATCAACCTACCGTGCATGTTTTTGGATTGGGAGGAAACCGGAGAACCCGGAGAAAATACTATATAAAAATAATAAATATAATAAAATAATAATATATTTATATATATAATAATATATATTTAATAATATATTTAAATGTATATTATATATATATATATATATATATATATATATATATATATATATATATATATATATATATTTATGTGTGTTTATTTTTGGCAATTCTTTAAACAATAGAAATAGATACAGCACATTATATAAGCACTGATACCCTGAATACCTGAATGTTTACTTTTCCATGCAACCTCCAAGCAAAACGTACCTAAAGCAGCAAGCACAACACGCCACCTTTATTCTAATAGAATATGCAACATCTATATTTATATATATGACTTAAAGCTACATTAAACCCAAGATGAAAAACCTGGAGCATCACCATTATAAATGTTGAATGTGCACTTAGGGCATGGTTTTGATGTTCTATTGGAGATTTACCAGAGCAACGCTAGACCTTTGAAGTATTTCTATACAGTACATCAGTGATGCACTCCAGTGTTACGGCATTATTACAGAGGGCCTACTTTAATCTTTTTTTATCCAGGGTATGGGTACTTTAAAAGACACTTCAGATAACAGAGTTGTTGAAAATATAATGGCATACAGGTTAGCTAAACAACAGTCTCCTTTAGATCATTACCAAAGATCTTTCACTAGGAAATGACCACCTTTTTTTTTGGAAATCTTTTTTTTTTTACGTAGTTTATGTAGAGGGATCACCGGCTTCTTTGAAGTGTTGTGAATGTTGAAAATCAACAGAGATGACAGTAGGAACCCCAGAGTTTTATGCAATAGATGATGGGGAAAGGCAGTAAAGTATGTAATAGCCGTCGGGTCTATAGTGTTGAACTGATACTGACATCTTGCTAAGCCAAGATAAAATGTTCAGCCTCACATCTGTTAGCCTTGTGTACTGCTCACTGGGTGTATCGATGTTTTCTAGCTGAGACACAAAATGATATTAGAAATGACCAGCCTTGAATAGATCTATGATTTGAAGATACAGGAAAGACACAAAAATCACTGCGCCTTATATAACCGAGGCATTTCACTTAGATGATCTGTGTTATTTTAGCAAAAAGCAGAATTGTAATAAAGAGACGAATATCTCTTTATTACAATTTTATAATGAGTCACCTGTGCTTTAGTCTGAATTACCTAAATATAACCTGTGCATATTTTATTTAATAAATAAATAAAAAACAAGTAAGCATACACTACATTTCTTCTTCTTCTTCTTCTTCTTCTTCTTCTTATTATTATTATTATTATTATTATTATTATTATTATTATCTCATTTTTAATTAAACCGCAGAGTCACACTACAAATATGCAAACCATAAACTAGTCACATGTATCTGTTTTAAATCATATTATATGTTACTATATGTGGAGCCTCATATAAGCTAAATATGGTTCCTCACTTGAACTATGAGACTCCACTGTTAAAAATAAAACACAGCTCTAAGAAAATACAGCAAAAGTGTGAAACTCATTGTCACCGTGGGCCACATCAGCATTATGGTTGGCCTCGAAGGACCAGTTGTAACTAAAAGACAGTAGATAGTGTTTGATGAGCGACGTCGCCTCATAAAACAAAACACATAATGATTTTTCTCCTTGAAGCACAAACTTTTATTCGCTTCCCCATCTTTCTTGGAAGTTCTTTCCTTCTGCATTCATTTTTCATACGTTTTTTAAGAATAATTTGTATAAATTGGGGCCCACGGAAAACGCCATGGGATACACTGCGTTTATACACTGTACTGCGGGATACACTGCACTCTAGTGGTGGGATGCCGTCACTTCGCGGGTAACATTGTCGCATACATTGTGGGAGATGTAGATCACTGTCAATGCACGCTTTAAAGCAGCGAAGCAATATTTTAAGACAATCATACACCTTTTAAAATGACATGGCGGGCCACATCCTTTATGCTTTACATAGTTTGGAGTGGAAGATGTCCTGCTATAGAGCTCTGACCTCAACTCACCTACCTCACACATTGTACATCAGTATATGACTTTACTAACACCTATGCATATGAACGAATGTCTACACAACTTTAAATGTCTATAAAACGTTTTCCCAGAAGAGTGTCAGCAGCAAATAAGAGCTAAATGTTGAATTTGATGTTCATAAAGTACATCTTACAATGAGGAGTTGACACCCCTGTCATCATATAGTGTAGATAAATAGACCAGACATCTTCTTTCTTTACTTATAGGATTAGGAAATTCTTCAAGGACCTGCTGTACATGTGCCAATTTAAATAATTTGATCTATTTTTATACCAAAAAGGGCAGTGAAATTCTTTGGCTTTCCGAGTTTGCGATGTTCACATTTGTACGAATGGAAGTCAACGGAATGAGAACTGTAGTGTGAGGGCAACCTTAGCATGCATTTAAAACCTAAATCAGCATGTTGTAGGACATCCATCATCTTTTCCATCAATGCTCTGGCTTTTCTTTACATTTAAGATTACCTGGAGCATTTTCCCAAAGCAGCAACATAGAGAAAGTGAAAACGCTGGGTTTGACATTTTTACCTTGGAATGTTCATTCTCATTCCAGTAAGTGTGAAGTAAAGTACTGTGGTTTTACTTCACAAAAGAAGGTGGGGTGGTGGCTTACTGGTAAGGTGTTGGCCTCTGGACCAGAAGATTGCAGGTTCAAACCCCACAACCACAAAGCTACCACTAGTGGGCCCTTGAGCAAGGCCCTTAACCCTCAATTGCTCAGTTGTAAGTCGCTCTGGATAAGGGCGTCCGCCAAATGCCGTAAATGTAAATGTACTGTAACGGAGTAAGCGGTTTAATTCCTCCCCTTCACTAGGGGGCATTAGAGGGACAGAAACCCAGATATGTAATCAGGTAGTAGGTCCTGAGAGGGAAAGAGAGATTTGGTGAATGGGAAAGCATAGGAGGCTGCCTCACTCCTCTACAAATTGTAAATGGAAGGTTGGATTCTATTTTTTTGTTCACATTTTAATTGCATTGACGTTATAAGTATTATTCTCTATGAGATTTCTGGAACTGCATCGATATCTTACATTTTCCTGGCGGACATTTTTCTTCATGTATTGTGATCGCGTGGATTTTGGCCTTACATTTCCTTACATTTTTCATGGATTCCTGTGTGTGTGTGTGTGTGTGTGTGTATGTGTGTGTTTGGTTGCTGTGGAGGGTTCAATGTTTGGATCTGCATTTTTTGGAAATTTGGACTGGGACCACTTTCATTGCGGGTATTTTCATAAATATACAAGGGACCGCTTGGTTACGAACTGGGAAACTTTGAAGATTGTGTTTATGGATTTCTGTGGTGTTTTTCTTTGGTAATGTGTTGATCTAAATGCATCTCTGGGTAAAATCGAAACATTATCTTGCTTTGGTTGCAATGTGATGTTCATATGGGTTTGAAATGGCCATTTTAAAGAAGGTTATAACCTGCTTTCCTGATTACGCACTGGAAATCACAACAACATTTTCTTACAGCTGTTTCAGATTTTCAACATTGGATGTCACGTTAACATTTACATATCTATTAGAGCTGTCAATCGATTAACATATTTAATCGTGATTAATCGCACGAGTTGCCTTTTTTGCCATTTTCAATGTACAATAAATGAATTATTTTAATGTTTATAATACTCTAAATTTAACAGATTAATGTTATAATGATATACATTTCTCTCCAAATCTCTCCCTTATTATTTATTTAATTTATTTTACTCTGGAAATTATTCTTTTAATATTAATTTCTTGTTAATTTCAAGGTTACTTTGTTTTAACAGTTGTTTCAATTGTAAAATATGGGACGTGGCTCCTTTAAGAATTGTGTTCCGGTTGCGTTTCCATACAAACTGGTGATAGTTTAGGTTATACGGAAGCGCATTGCATTCACAAAAGAAAAATTCGCTTTATTCCATAATACGGATTTGGGAATGCGACCTCTGTAGTGGCCTTGTAGTTATATAACTGATTTTAGGAAAAATCGACTTTAGTACAGTTACAGTAATATTTGTACTAAACTATCCCCTTCAGACAATTACATTACATGTACCACATTAACATTAATAAATCGCATATTAGACAATCGATAAATCTCCTGTAAACCCACAATACCTCCCGCAGGTGTTAACATCTGGAAAGTATGGTTCCACGGTTCATTAAGATTCAGTATCCCCGAGGCTTCTAGCAAAGCCAGAGGTGTAGAATGATTATGAACGGCTGCTTTGAGCTCCACACAGCCTATGAATTGATTATGCCCATCAGGATGGGGTGATTATAACTGTCACCATCTTAGATCCCTGAGTGCACGCAGACCTCGAGCAGATGGCGGCGAATTATGCATCTGGTTGGAACAGTAAATATTGACAGGTGTATCGGGTTTTTTTTTCCCCGCGGCTCTCTGTGGGTGGTGTAAAGGGGGCATGCTAATTGGCAACCTCCACTGGGCTAGGCCATTGGCAGCTGCCTGACAGACTTGTATTGACTTTGCTCAGCTGAACTTCTTCCACACGACATCTCCGCTTCCTCGCTCCCTCACAACAATGACTGCTCTGTAAAAAAAAAAAATCATTTTTGAACACGTTTGACATCAGTCGCTGTCCTGAACTCCCCAGTGAGCTGAAATCGATTGTCTTACCTGGGTGCACTTGGCTTTTTTTTTTTAAATTGCAGCAATTTCACTCAGCATGCTGTTGGAACATGACTCAACGTGTACAACATTGAGAAGCAAACTTGTCCTAGAATCCCGTAGGAGAACAAGGCCGATCCATAACGGCTCCGCTGAGAACTAAAAGCTGTATTAAATGGATCATCAAAGCTGTAACAATAGAGTTTGGTCCGGCAACAATTCTGTCCCGATGCGTCGAACAGTTGAGCCGACAGCGTTGTTTGTTGACCCAGAAGAAGGGAGGTGACACAAGAACAAAGCAATTGCTTTCCCAGTCGAAAATGACACATTACGGCTATTGTGCGAAAAAAAGATACCGTAAAAAAAAGACACATTTATACAGTGACGTCTCACATTGAGATCAATGTAATATGTTCAGAACTGTTTGGGGAAAAAGGCTTCTTAAGTGACATCCACAATGTAAAGCATTATGGGAGTGAAGTAGGGAAAAGTCATATATTTGTACTTCTCTTACATCAATCCGACAAAAGATTAAAAGATAATCATTTTATATACTTTATATGTTGATATATTATGATTATATCTCTGGAATACGTTAGAAAGTACAGTCTAGTGCAGGAAAAATGAAACAGAATAGGCTTGTCACATATGTAGAATATTTCTCACATATACATTACAGCACAGTGAAATTATTTCTTCACAGCTTGTTTGGAATCAGAGCACAGGGTCAGCCATGATACAGCGCCCCCTGGAGGACAGGTGCTTAAGGGCCTTGCTCAGGACCCAAGGGTCAGGCTCTTGGTTAGCAGGGGGCTCAAAAACTGAAGGAGAAGCAGTGCCTTGGAGGCATTCATTTCTTAGGTTGGCATTGCCTTCTGGCATTCATCTTTTATGGGCAATCATGTTACATTTTTACATGTCATTCTGCGCTTTTCTTGTAATTGCGTATTGTCCTAGGCCTTTGTTCTTCTTTACAGTGTCAGCAGCTTCACATCTCCATCCAGGTTAGGTCCTCTTCCCTTGGTTTTTTCTATCCCCCCGCTTAAGGGCCTTGCTCCAAGCCTCACACACAGGGTCAGTGGCATTGGTGCTTGGTGATGGTGCAGGGCTCAAGCTATTTTCAGGGCATTCCTTCGAACTTCCAATCAGTTTTCGTTTTTTGCGCATGTGCCTTAAACCTTTTCTTTATGCCCTTACTGTGCAACATCTTGTCATTTGTTACATTAGTTTGCTTACAATATGTTCACCTTATGCCTATCCTAGTGTCCTGGGTCAATTCATTTTCACATTTTGCATTTTTGCTTTTCCATTTTCTTTGGTATTTTGAATGGATTAATTATATAATTTCCCCCCCGTTCTCCCTTTCTCTGTTGTTCCTCGTCCTTGTCCTATGTGCTCCCGTTCGTAAATGTGGTAATAAAATATATGTAATCATTACGGCGGGTAACTTAATAAAAATACAGCCGTACTGTCAGTAAAAAAAAAAAGACCACATTTATACCACGTGAGTCTCACATTGGTCAATGTAATGTTCAGGAACGTTTGGGGAAAAAGGCTTCTTAAGTGGCATCACAATGTAAAGCATTATGGGAGTGAAGTAGGGAAAAGTCATATATTTGTACTTCTCTTACATCAATCCGACAAAAGATTAAAAGATAATCATTTTATATACTTTATATGTTCAGATATATTATGATTATATCTCTGGAATACGTTAGAAAGTACAGTCTAGTGCAGGAAAAATGAAACAGAATAGGCTTGTCACATATGTAGAATATTTCTCACATATACATTACAGCACAGTGAAATTATTTCTTCACAGCTTGTTTGGAATCAGAGCACAGGGTCAGCCATGATACAGCGCCCCCTGGAGGACAGGTGCTTAAGGGCCTTGCTCAAGGACGCAGGGGTGGCAGCTTGGTGATACAGGGGCTCAAACCTTCGAACTTCCAATCAGAAGCGCAGTGCCTTAAACCACTGTGCAACATCTTCCAAATTAGTGTTGGTTGCCTTCCTAGAGCATTCCTATTTTCTTTTTATGTGGTCAATTACCGATGTTACATTTTTACAATATGTACTGTAATTCATGCAAGCCCATTTTCTTTGGTATATGTGGCGTAAATGTGGTAATAAAATATATGTAATCATTTAACTTAATAAAAATACAGTAAAATGCACGCCTCACATCTCCAGGGTCCAGGTTAGATTCACATCTCGGCCAGGTGTGTGTGGAGTTTGCATGTTCTCCCCGTGCCTCAGGGGTTTTTTCTCCGGCTTCTCCGGTTTCCTCCCCCAGTCCAAAAACATGCACGGTAGGTTGATTGGCACCTTGGAAAATTGTCCCTAGTGTGTGAATGTGACAAACTCTGAACTGTAACTTAGGGGCGGGGTCTAAAGTAAGTTGCAGGCATACCATTTTATAGGATATCGTAGCATGACATAGGGCTGCATGATCCTTGCTGTAAATGTGAATCACGATTTTTATCCATGGGAATTGAGATCCCGATTCTCTCACACACAAACCTCATTTTTTTCAACAAAAGTATATTGCACCAGCAATATTTTTTTATGTGGTCAATTACCAATGTTACCTCTTTACAATATGTACTGTAATTCATGCACGCCCATTTTCTTTGGTACAAAAGTAGGAGTAGTAACAAAAATAGTTTACCAATAAATATATAAAAAAAAGGTGTGAATGTAGCATGATGTGAATTAAGGGAGGGTAGTTTTTACTTCTGCGTGGAGTGAACGATGTAGCCTACACACGTAACCGACGCCGCATTGAGCGTTTATACTTCTGCGTCACTCTGCAGTGACTATTCCCAAACACTAGTTGGCGGTGTTTGAGTTTTGGTGTTTTGGGTTTCTGCTGTAGCAACAATGGTGGATTCCTGCAATGACAGGAATTCATTGGTAGTCTTTGTAAAATGGTGATGAAGAATCAAAGAGGTGTTTATATTTTCTCTTTCGGCTGCTCGCTCCATGTCCATGCTTTGTTTCTTCACTATACACACTATGGAAAAAATGGCGGTATGGAGGAATACGCCAGAATACGTACGACGCTACACTGGAAATACGCCGCCAAGACGACCAATTACAGACCTCGCGCTCTGCGTCGACATGACGCGTAGTTAACTATTTTGGTGAGTTAGGCACTTCAGGTCATGAATCAACATCATTAGAAATGAGATCGTATATATGTGCTAATTGAAATCTTTCTTCCGTTTAATCGTGCAGCCCTGTGTATGAAATGTTGCCAAGTCAGCGGCCCAGGGCCGAAAACCAGCTTCATGAACAGAATAGTATTCGTCACGTATACATTACAGCACAGGGAAATTGTTTCTTTTGCATATTGCAACTAGTGGTTTGGAATCTGGGGTCAAGGAGGGCGGTCAGCCGTGATACAGCACCCCCTAGAGTACAGAGTCGTTAATGGCCTTGCTCAAGGGTCACAATACTGGCGCTCGACATTTCCGCAACCACTTAAGCTACCCACCCCCACACACACACACACATTCTTCCCATAGGTTCTAGTGGAAGATCTCCTGCTATTGAGCTCTAAAACCCTGTTGAGCTCTTTTGGGATGAAATGCAATGCTGATTGCACCCCAGGCCTCCTCACCATTTCTACATTACAGTACCTGACTTTACTCATATCCTTGAGGCTGAATGAGAACATGTCTCCAAAATCTTCCAGGAAGAGTTTCTTTCAATATAAAGGCAAATGAGACCTTTATGCACACTAGTAAACACATACAGCAGGCTGTACATGGGCATGTAGTGTATATATTTCTATTTATTTTTCACCCACTTCATGCTATATGTGGAGAAACAGGGGCCATTTGTATCGACTTACTTATCCCAGGCAGTTCAAGTTGACCTGGATGATTAAACACCTTCGCGGTTGGTTGCTGTAAACACACAGCTGTTTGATCTCATAGGCAGTGAATCAGTGGAGGCCCTGCAGATGGGGAGATGAGGAGATAGGAAGCAGGCATAAATCTCGCTCAGATCTTTTTGCAACTTTACTTGGCTGGAAGGGGGGAAAAAAATGCTACTGAAAATGTACTGGAAGGAAGAAAGGAAACAATGTGGAGCAGGAAAGCCCTGCTGTAATGTGTAGAAAAATAAATCATGGGAATAAATGCAGCCTGGGCTCACCAACAGATGCTCTTCATCATGGAGCACACGGTTATTATTTAGTTTAAAAAAAAAAAAAAAAAGTAATATAAGGGCCAAGGTGGCGAGAGACGCCCGAGAACTAGCTGAAGTGGAATGTAATACAGGGAGATTCTGCAAATATGTAGGAAATAACATTTTCCACGAAGGCTGTTATAATAAAATAATCAACAACAGGGTGGTGTGAAGCAGATGAGTTACTGTTCCCACGCTGAATTTGTTACGGATACCCTGTTTTTGACTCAGTTCCCATGACAACACCGTTTTGTTTTTGTTTTCTTTCTGTTTTGGTTGCGTCGCAGCTCTTTCACCATTTGCATGATTTGTGAATTTTGAAGTTTTCAGTCATTTGTTGAGTGCTTTGAGCATTTTTTTGATGTCGGGTTTGAGAAAAATGGTAAAATCGCAGAATCAATTAATAAATCTTAGAATTTATAGACTTGCATCTGGTCTCTTCATACTGTGCAGTAAAAAAAGTGGAACATAAATCCAAAAGCACATGTCCTCCTCTAAATATGAACAGCCACGTCTCTATGTTATTGTTATGTGTAATAACACACATGGCTCTTATTACTTTATTTACATTTACGGCATTTGGCAGACGCCCTTATCCAGAGCGACTTACAACTGAGCAATTGAGGGATAAGGGCCTTGCTCAAGGGCCCACTAATGGCAGCTTGCTGGTGGTGGGGTTTGAACTCATGAACTTCCGGTCCAGAGTCCAACACCTTAACCACTGGGCTACACACCTCCCCTACTTTATAGCGGGTACAAACTTCTTTTTTTCTACTAGAACCTTGGTTGTTTTTTTTCTCTTTTTTGAAGTGAATAACACACACACACACACACACACACACACACACACACACACACAAAAACCTTTCCTCTCTTGTCAAAACAAAAACTCTGTTATTGTTTAAACAATGTTTTCTCACAGAAAAAAATCAGTATATGAAATATGATATTTATATTATATATATATACATATATAGATAGATAGATAGATAGATAGATAGATAGATAGATAGATAGATAGATAGATAGATAGATAGATAGATAGATAGATAAACAGTAAGTATGCAGAAATTTGTAGTTGTGTAGTAGTTTCCTACTGGTGCAGTTTGTGAGCTCTGACTAGAGCACTCGATCTATCAAGTTGAAAATGGCAATGTTATGGTACAGTACGCCTACTAGAGTCACCAGCTCAAAATATGATTGGTTAAAACAAAAGTTAAATTTTTATGTTTTTACTGCTAAAGATGCCGCTTCTGAAAACCTATGTGATGATTTCTTTGACCCTTACAACACAAGATGGCTGAAATATAATCAGTTCATAAAGTCCCTGTGTAGTGGGCCATGTAGAGTGGGTAGCGGAGCGGGTTTTTAAAGCTGGCGATAAATATATACGTATTTTAGTTTGAGGAAAATTTCAACTAGCCTTTCCAGTACCAAGAATACCACCTCGATATACTGAGCAATTGATAAATAAGTGAGAGTAACACTTTTTTCCTCTATTCAGCAACTGCAGACTGTTTAATTGCACAGTATGATTGTATGAAAACTTTAACAAAATGATAAACTACTGGAAAACTGAGGAAAATAAATCTAAAGATGAAGAGATTTGACTATAATTAATATCTAAGCAAAAAATAAATAAAATTAGACTTATATATAAATGTGTGTGTGTGTGTGTGTGTGTGTGTGTGTGTGTGTGTGTGTGTGTGTGATTAATTTGTTTTACATTAATTCCTATGGGATAATCCAAGGAATGGATTACCAACAAATTCTGAGGCATATAATATATATATATATATATATATATATATATATATATATATATATATATATATATATATATATATATATAATTTGCATTTAGTTATATATACAGAATTATATTTTCCTTGTTAATTAAAAACATTGTTAATTCTGTTCATCAAAAAGCTGTAAATTGTGTGTTGTGTTTGCATGCCTGCATGTCCTTGTCCCAGACTTACTATAGTTACTATAGAAACAACAGCACATGAACAATGGGTGCATTAATATACAGTAAAGGCGTGATGAACAGCGGCACTTCAGGCCAATCAGAGCGGAGAGTTTGACAACACTGTGATAATCAGTGTAGTGTGCTGCTGGTTGTATTTAACTAACCTCTTGCTCCCTCGTACAGGTTAAAGGAGTGTAAAGCAGGTGCGAAAGCAGTCGTTTTAATGAGGATTAAGAAGCGTGTTCATTTTCATTGCATGTTGTGTCTCTGATACGGTGCAGCTTCGGCGCGCCGTAGTAAAGAAGGCCGAGTCTGGGAGCTTTTTAATTAGAGACCCAGAGGATTCAACCTCGGCTCGTTTCGCATGCAGGCGCCAGATTAATTGGCTCTTCTCATGTTCTTCATTTTCTCCGCTGCCTTCAGTCAGCTTCCATGTGTTTAAAGCAACACCTTGCGCAAATATTGACTCAAAAAAAAGAAAAAAGAGGATGAGCATATGGCAGGAAACATTACATTGCTGCTCTAAATTTGAAGCTCTGAACCTGAAACGCTCGTGCATCCTATAAAATTCACCATAACAATCAATATTCACACTGCTCTTTTTTTCCTCTTTATATCCCCCAATTTTTTTTGCTTCCCATTTGCTATGGCTGCTATCATTCAGAGAATGAGAGACGGATGCAAAGAATCCGACACCACAATGGCAAGATGAATGATGTACCATTTAATGTTAGGAAGTAAGCTTGTGGAAATATAAATAAATTACGCTGCATAAATAATAGAATTGAGCATTGGGTCAGGAACTCAATTTCCTTTTATTAACTTGGCACATAGGTTGCGTTATTATTATGTTAATTCATTCATTTCTTAAATCATTTCAAGAGTCGGTGTGTGTGTACAGAATCCACCCATTCTATATCCTATATGCAGGCTATACTTTACTTTAACTTGCCAAATTATAGTTAACTAAAGTCAAATTATTATACATCCTTTTAAGCAATGCCATAATTTTTGTGCAGGCGAGTTCAATTCATTTTATTTACATTTCTATTCATCTTTACATTTGGGTTAAGGGCCATGATCAAGAGCCCATTAGTGGCAGCTTGGTGGCTCTGGGATTTGAACCTGCTACGTTTCGGCACAATGCCTCAACCACTGAGCTCCCACCTCCCCGTGTTACAGACACAACCCACCCTATGAAAAAAACACTTTACAAACTTTCGTCGATATGAAAGTCTAATTTGTTCAGATTCTGAAAAAACTCGCTGCTAGCAAGTCACGGAGCTTAACGAATGCTGAGTGTAACAAGGGTAATACCCATTTAATACTTAATGTATAGGTTACCGTATTATTTTATACTGTTTATTCATTTTGTGTTACTGTTTTTCTTAAATGCTGCATATCTTACCAACGTGCGTAGTCAATAGCGAACGGCAAAAACAACATACGGACTTACGAAAATTCATACTATGAACGAATTCTGGGAACGTAACTCGTTCGTAGGGTGGGGAGCGTCTGTTTATCAGTTACCTTTTTGGGTTTTTCTTCCTTTAATGAAAGTGTAACAGGAATTTTGTCATGTATTGGTTTGTCAACAAGCTCCGAGTCGCAAGTGGAAGGCAGAGACGGAAGAAAAGAGTGGTAATTGCACCTTCTGTTTCAGTGTCCGGCAAAAGAAAAAATAGGCGTTGAAACACCGAAAATTACAGGGATTTTTCTTTGGGGCTACCTGTATGCTATAGGTGCTATCAACTACTTGTACATTAGATATTTACATTTACAGCATTTAGCAGACACCCTTATCCAGAGAGACTTACAAATTAGCAATTGAGGGTTAAGGGCCTTGCTCCAGGGCCCACTAGTGGCAGCTTGGTGGTGGGATTTGAAGCTGCGATCATCCAGTCCAGACCAATGCCTGAGATGCAACCCACCTCTCCATATTTCAGATTCCTCATTTTCACCAAACTCTAAGCTCTATTTCATTGTCATTTCCTAAGATATGAGTAGATATGATACGCTATGTTTTAATATTTTTTCCCCCCAAGATTTGCAGAAAACACAAATGGTTTCAGATCGCTTGATTGTAATCGTGCGCTCCATCCGGTATTGGTTGAAATTTGGATTTTCAAAGATATATTGCTATTGAAACAGTGTAGACATTGCTATAAAAGACTAGTTCTATATAAACTCGTCGGTCTGTGTTTGATTTTTGATTTATTTCCCGGCTGAAGGTGACTGTGGAAGCCGTCATACTGCACTTGACAGAGGCTGGCGATGAGGTAATGTGGTGTTTTGGAGATCAGGAGTAAAGTACTGGTAAGTGCATGCAAAGCTGAATCTGTCATCTCTGCAAGGGGTCTGGCTAAGAGCTCTACTGTCTGTCTCTCTTTCTGCCTGTCTAGCCCTCCCTCCCTACCTCCCTCCCTGTCTTTGGCTCTCTCTCACTCTCACTCTCACTCTCTCTCTCTCGTACTGACAAATTGATAGCTGCAGGAAGCCAGAGCCTGTGGAGCATTTAGTTCTTAGGAGGACCGGAGGTGAGGCAGCTGCTTTTTCCCAGTGCAGACAAATCATAGGGATGAAGAGAGGTTTGTGTGTGTGTGTGTGTGTGTGTGTGTGTGTAGTCCAACCAGATGGGCAGTTGTCTGGATGGCTAGTACCAAGCTCTGTGTTCAGTTCATCCCTGCTGTGAGGCTCTAGCTTCATTTCCCTTCATGTTCTGAGTTGGGATCTTGCCACTGGAATATTATTATTATTTTTTTTACACATTAGATTGGACATGAATGTGTGTAAATGAAAGGGAGGATGGTGGAGTGGAGCGGTTGCAGGGAGTAGAGGTACCGCAGGTGGATGAGTTTAAATCCCCGGGGTCAACTGGGTAATAAAAGAAATGAAGGGGGTGTAAGAGAAGTGAAGGAAAGAGTGCAAGGGAGTAGAACTTTTATTATGTTAATTTTTTCCCATAGTATCAAACTAATAATTGCCGATATCCTCCACAGTTTTTTTTTATTATGGCTTTTTTTGTGGCAATATAGTATAATTAAATAAATAAAAAAATAATTAAATAAAATGTTTTTTTATGCTAAATCATTAATTTAATTAATATCTTTAATTACTGGTGAAGGGGGGCACGGTGGCTTAGTGGTTAGCACGTTCGCCTCACACCGCCAGGATCCGGGTTCGATTCCCGTCTCGGGAATGTGTGTGTGGAGTTTGCATGTTCTCCCCGTGCCTCAGGGGGTTTTTCCCCAGGTTCTCCGGTTTCCTCCCGGTCCAAAAACATGCACGGTAGGTTGATTGGCACCTTGGAAAATTGTCCCTAGTGTATGAATGTGTGCGTGAATGTGTGTGTGTGTGTGCCCTGCGATGGGTTGGCATTCCATCCAGGGTGTATCCTGCCTTAATGCCCATAGACGCCTGAGATAGGCACAGGCTCCCCGTGACCCGAGGGAAGATCGGATAAAGCGGTAGAAGATGAATGAATGAATGAATGAATTACTGGTAAGTGGTGTTGGGGAATAACTAGGTACATGTATCGCTGTTACATAATTTAATTACAAAAATAATTACAGTAATGAAGAAAAAACGCTGTTACGCTGTTACGTAATTTAATTACAAAAATAATTACAGTTACTGAGAAAAAATTTGTAATAAAATAACAGTTACTTTTGAAAGTGTTAAAGATTACAAATCCCAAAGAACCCCACCCAACCCCACCCTGCCTTGCCTCACACACCCCAGTGGAGTACAATTCCCCCCAAACAGCGCCCACCCAACCCTACCCCCCCCATACTTTCTTAGAACGTTAACTTAAAGCTCCACCTAGTGGACAAATGAAAGTAATCAAAAAGTAATCAAATGTAATCCGTTTTTAGTAATCAGTAATCACTTTTACACAGTAACTGAAATGTTACACTACTTATTACACTTTGAATAGGTAATCTGTAATATATTAAATTTTTACATAAGTAACCTTCCCAACAATGCTGGTATAGTTTAATCCATATTTATTCGATTTAATTACGCGTGTATTTACACTACGTATAATCCGACCGTGTATCCCAAAGAAAATGCGCCTGCTTGAACGAAGTACATATAGGTGTGTTTTACATTCCAGCACTGCAGGAAAACACATATGTACAGTACTGTACAGTACACGCCTTGACCTTTACATTTTATTAAGGGTAATGTAGTAAGCTGCGTTTGAACAGCTTGTAACAGTCCTACGAGCCTTTAGAACATTTACAGCCATCATCACCAGCAGAAAGTGTTTTTTTTTTCCATGTCACACAGATGAAAGAATAACATATCGCAATAGTAAAAATATTATAAACATGTTTAAGTGGGTGTTGTCATTTTTGTCCAGGCCAAAAAAAAGTGTGTTTTTATATTTTTTCTGATTTTTAAAAAAAAAATATATTTTCAGTAAATATTGATTTATCTTTGTCAGTTTCAAGTTATTTCGGGGGGGGGGGGGGGGGGGGGGGGGGGGGTTTCTTCCCGGGGTGTGGGCAACCATTTAATGAAAATGTAATTTTGCCACAGGGTTTGTAGACAAGCTCTGTGAATTACCCAAAACACATAAAAATACACACTCTAATCAAGATGACTAAACAATAATAATAGTAGATCACCAATAAACTGCTATTATTGTAATGTCAAATAACTATAAGGGGGGCCTTCTACTATAAACTACTCATATATATCTTGAAAATATAAGGGTTCAGGATCAATAAGATCTCAGGAACATTTGTAGGTTGACAGAGAGAGAGAGAGAGAATTTGAGAGAGAGTGTGTGTGTGTGTGTACTTTGGCATGCTTATTTTTATGTCGTAGTCAAAGATAATTAGCAGCACAGACTCCAGCACACATGGTTATGACATGATGACAAATGAGAGCCAGAAGTACAGACATGAGTCTACCCTGGGATTACAGCGTCCAGCCACTCCACCATCATTTACATTTATAGCATGTGTCAGAAACCTGGTGAGGGTTAAGGGCATTGCTCAAGCAGTGGTAGTTTTGTAGAGCTGGGGTTTGAACTTATGACCTTCTGAACCGCTGAGTAACCACCACACAGACTTGGTGAACTCGACTGTCACAGCTCTACAGAGATCCATGATGTCTCCCTTTCCATATTTTTGCTTTATAGAGATAACATATAGTCACATGTACACATCATAAAAACAATTTATCGTTCATTCGATCAAATTGCGAATGATTTTGTACATTTGTATGATTGGTTGTGTACAAAGATGAGTCTAGTTTATTGTGGATGTATGTATATGATTTCTTCTTGTTCTCGTTCCTAATAAACAGACTTTGTTTATACTTACATTATCAGTTGTCATGTTAATCAAATAATATTATACAATTTCTCACCTGAAAATTCTTAACCCCATGAATGCAACATTGTTAACCTAATCTTCATAATCTGTCAATCAGAAAATGAGAAAATGTGTATTGCATTGATGAATTGTGCAGATGAATTGAGAATGTTACTAATAAATCTGAGTGTACAGCGTCGAGATCAAACAATGATGAATTAGTTTTGTGTTGGGGAGTTACACGTATTTTGTAATTTAAATACAGAATAATAGTAACAGTAATGCGTTACAGTTACTAAGAAAAAATGTGAAATTAAATTAAGGTTACTTAAATTAAATGTTAAAGATTACAAATCCCAAAGCATCCCAACAACAAAATTTCTCCTGCACTCATTATTAATGTGTTAACCCAAATTCACTTTAATGGAATTAACGAATGTTATTAATGAGTGATCTGCTCCTTTACTCTGCGTCGTGTTGGAGAATGAACGACAACAAAGACCAAAAAAAGAAGAATGAATAAATAAACTGCAGTGCATCCACTCACGCTATCTAAATTTCCCAGAATTATGCCTACTAACTGCGCATTCACAACAGGTACGATCTCCTCACTATATTAGCGTATATTACCATATGGAACCTTACGCAAGCGCATCGCATTCCCAAATCCGTATTACGGAATAAAGCCCATTCTTTTGTGAATGCAATGCGCTTCCGTATAACCTAAACGCATCACCAGTTTAATTGAAAAAACAACCGGAACAGAATTCTTAAAGGAGCCACGTCCCATATTTTACAATTAAAACAACCACTAAACAAGTAACATTGAAATTAACAATAAATTAATATAAAAAGAATAATAATAAAGAGTAAAATAAATATTAAGTCATCAATAATATTGATAGAAATATTAGAGTATTAGAAACATTTATGGTACATTGAAAATATTTTAATCGATTGACAGCCTTAATATAAAAACGAAATCTTATCTTTCTTAGTTTCTCTACTTATACTGCTCTCCGGTCACGCAGAAGGAAAAGCTCTCGAAAACGGCTGAGCACATTTTCATCTCCTTTACCTGCTTCAATGAAGGTAAATTCCATCCCCATAACCTGAACCCCAGTCCATATAATATCTAACTCATATTCATACAGAAATGTACATGAAATGTGCGAGCCTCCAGCTTGTCTTGGCTCGAGGTCATTATGAGTGACAGCAGCGTAGTTCTGATATGGGAATCATGACTCGTACGTGCCATTAGTAAAGATCCTTTTCTATCACCTAGCATTAAGAGGTAGTGATGTCTGAAGGTGGAGAAATGAACATGCAACTTATTGAATGCGTGACTCAGAATCTTTTTTATCTCGTACCCGTCTCTTGATCTCTTTCTGAAGGAGGAGCGCAATTGCAGTATCGCCTCTGTCGCCGTGGCTTTGTAAAACAGGCTTTTTAGACGTAATTTATTCGTCCTAACTATACCACTTACTCTCTAAAATAACCGCACGTCAAGCGGCTGCACAGGATTCAAACACATTAGCTCTTTTTTTTTTTTTTTTTAATGGCGAGCTACTCGTGACTCTTTGCTTTTGTCACATTAGCTCTTTCTGTGTTGGAGGAAAGTGAACGCTCTTAAAAGACTCAGGGAGGGGGAAAAAAAACAATAAATAAAAAAAAAAATATATATATATATATATATATATATATATATATATATAATATATATATATATATATATATATATAAAGAATCTATTGCACAGCAGCCCACACAGGCCTCTCCTGGGCTCTTAAACTAATTACCGCGCCGCTAAATAAATAAATTAATGCATCCTCGTTGCGGCAGGAACATTTTAGATTGATAACGTGTCATGTTTATGAAGGCAAATCTCTGGACTGCAGTGTGACCTCTTCTTTTCCCTTTCAGTCACACAGCGGGGGCGATGATTGACAGCCGTGAGAGCGCTAGAGATACAAGAGAGAAACAACAGAGGGATCGAGCTGAAGAAAGAGTGCAAGAGAGAAAGAGAGAGATGGAGGAGGTGAGATAAAAAAAAAGTAAAGAAAAAAAGATTTAAGAAACAGCTAAGCGGTAGAAAGAGTGAGGGAAAAAAGGGAGGGAAAATGTTTATAACTTCCCCAGTGTCGACTCTTATAATTATGCGTAAAATAAAAATTCAACGATGGTATATTGTAAGGCTTCAAAGCTTCCGAAACGAGTTGTTACTTGGAGCACTTTCCAAAAAAATTAAAAAAAAAAAACTCTGAAGCGTTTTACCTTGAATTAGAGTCAGTTTTAATTAGGCAACACGTTTCATGTTTTTGTCATGAATCAGAAAATGAACAAAATCAAGTTTTTGTTTTTTTTTTCCCTCCACACACTTTCTGTAAATTGCAGTATGAAGAGACTCTGTCAAGTGATTTCAAATATATGATTGGAACTGTATTAGTGATCGGAAAAGTTGGAGCAAGACCCAAAACCTTCATTGCTCCAGTCGAGCTGTCTCATGGCTGACCCTCGGCTATGGCCTCAATTCAATTCATTTTTGTTTATATAGCGCTTTTTTACTTTGTGTCAAAGCAGCTTTACACAAAAAATACAGCAAAAATGAAAAAATTTAAATATATAAATATCCTTTATTAATGTGAGTTTGTCCATTATGAGCAAGCAGCTGGTGTGTATATATATATATATATATATATATATATATATATATATATATATATATATATATATATATATATATATATATATATATATATATATATATATATATACTGTGCATAAGTTTTAGGCAGGTGTGAAGAAATGCTGTAATCAAAGAATGCTTTCAAAAATGGAAGTGTTAATTATTTACTTTCATCAATGAATGAAATGCAGTGAATGAAGAGAAATGGAAATGATATCAATATTTTTTTGTGAACACACTTTACCTTCAAAACAGCAGTAACACTTCTATGTACACTTACACACAGTGTTTATGAAGGAACTCGGCTGGTTGGTTGTTCCATCTTGGAGAAGTAAACACAGATCTTCTGTGGATGGAGACGTTCTCACATCCTTCTGTCTCTTCATGTAAATCCCACACACACTCCATGATGTAGAGATCAGGGCTTCTGTGGGGGTCGTGCCATCACTTCCACTACTTCAACTTCTTCTAAACGTTACTCATAACATAATATTGATTTGATTTCGATTTTTTCTTTTGTTCGCTCATGTTTGCATTTTGTAAATTGACAAAAATAAACATTGTTTACATTGATGTCAACGTTAACGCAAGTATACTTTTAACGGCACGACTTTTATTAACCCCGCAAATAATGCACTGTGCATTACTATCTGCCGATCTGCTCCTTCACTCCGCATTGTGTTGGCAAATAAACGAAACCCTGAACAACAAAGAACCAAAAAAAATTAAATGAAAGAAAGAAACTTCAGTCCGTGTCCTTCCCAGATCATTTCAGCATTGACCTTACCTTTCCCCAGCCGCGCTTAGCACTTGCTGGGCATTCAAACAGGTCCTGAGCTCCTCACTATATTAACGTATATTACCTTAGAGAACCTAAACGTATCACTAGTTTTTATGGTAAGCAACTGGAACAGAATTCTTAAAGGAGCCACATCCCATATTTGACAATGAAAACAACCAATAAAAAAAAATGTAAGCTGAAATTAACAAGAAATTAAGTAACATGAAATAAAACAACATGAGTAAAATAAATATTAAATTTAAACATGAAAATTATATATATATATATATATATATATATATATATATATATATATATATATATATATATATATATATATATATATATATGAACAGTATGGATGAGCTTCCCTTTTGTTTTTGGCTTTAGGTTTCTTCCCTTCTCACCATCACCCCCTTGTTTGGTCATTAGGGACAAACTTACTAAATTTAAACTAGATCTATTTAATCTATTTATTTGTGTAAAACTGCTTTGTTTTTGTAAAATTGAATTTGAGCTTCGTCCTCGTCTCTCTATCTCAGAGGCTAAACAAACAATGCGTTCCCTGTTTGTGCGTTTGACACAAAAACAGAAAAAAAAAAACAGGATGCACTTACCTATATGTGACAGCAGCTTGAGATACAGCTGCTTCTATTGTTTTGCTTTAGCTTTTCTTCAGCGTAGCTTCTCCTCTGTGAGCGCTAACACAACAGACAGTGTGCTAATGTGTTTGATTATCTGCAACAAACTGTTTTTTTGTGGATTACGTTTTTTTTGTGGATCATGTTGCCTTGCACCGACTTGGATGCAAAGATGTATGTATGCATGTGGAGACGCAAATTGAGAAGTCTGTGTGTGTGTGTGTGTGTGTGTGTGTGTGTGTGTGTGTGTGTGTGTGTGTCCAGACCTTTGGAGAAAAGACTTTTCTTCGTGCTTTCTCTCCTACTCCACTCCTCTGCCTTCTCCCGTAATTGAAAGCAAGGCCTTGGAGCGGAGGTGTGAGCTGGGAGGAATAATATATCTCACTTAAGTTTCAGCCTCATACAGATCCTAAATGAAAAACATCAGCTTAGGAAACGACAAGTCGTCTATTCATCTCCCTTCCTACCTCTCTCTCTCTCTCTCATCTCACCAACACACAAACACACTTGCACTCCTTCTCTATCTATACATCTCTTTCTTTCTTTTCCAATTTCTTTGTCTGTCTTTTTGCTTCTTGCTTTCCCCCCCCCCAGCTTTTCCTTTTCCCATCTCTCCATTCCCCTCCAATATACACACACTCGTTTCATGAAAGATTAATGTGAATTCGATCGAGCGAGGCCGATGAGGTCGGAGCTTGTTAGAGTTCATATTAATTCAATCACAAGGAAAAAAAAATGTTAACCCTATTCTTCGAACTTGTCATAATGCGGGAAATATGTATAATATGCCATAAATGAAAAAAAAAAAAACATATATATATATATATATATATATATATATATATATATATATAAAAACATAAAATAGATAATGTATATGTACACTATATGGACAAATGTTTATGGACAGGTTTATGTGCTTTCTTATAGTCCACATTTGGATGGTTAGCACAGAGTGTTAAGGGCCATTCTTAAGGACATGTTGGTGATACCGGGGCTCGAATACCTGACCATCCAATCAGTTGCCCAGGGCCTTAAACCACGGACCTACACCCCTACCTATACAGCATTGTCCAAAAAGATGTTACCACTCATATGGTGCTACATAATTTTTAAAAACAAAAATTTACAAAAATGTCTTTGCACATACTTTGAGAACTAAGGAGTGAAGGTCGAAGGAGCTTTATTTGGACTTGTGTACATAGTGTGTGTTAATGTTATTACTGTTATTAAAATAAAAAGTCAATCCTATGTAAGTGGTATCATCTTTTTTGGACAACCCTGTACTGTATGTTATCTGTAGTTGTTCGTACTGGTTGTGTTATAGAAGGAGAAACATACAGTCTGTACAGTTGACTGACAGATTACACCTGGATTAAAAGCAGTCGGATCCTCTTCATGTGAAAGTAATGCAATATTTATCTTTACATAAATATTTTCATGAATTGAATTTTTCTTGTCTAATTCTGGTCTGAGAGGTTTGTTCATCTCAGAGAGTTTTCCCTCGATATTAAATTAGAAACTGAAATGTTATAATCTACTCTTTTCTGTTATCGCCACCTCCAGACCATGACTAATTGAGGGGGCATGAAAACAACCAATACGGTGCAAGCGTACACTCATACAAGGGTACAGCTCATTTCTTATTTTCTAATATCCATATTTTATGCAATCCAAAAATTACTGTATAAAAATAAAACCACAATTCCAAACGTCAAGGCTTTACTCCACGTACACCTCAACATGTTGAAGACATAATGACGCACTGCAGCGCAACCAATCAGAGAACTTCATAACAAAGACATACCTGTAGTTTCTTATTTTTATCACATTAGAAATCATGTACAATGTATTTATTATTATTCATATATATAAAATGGGGGGGGGGTGGCCTGAATGCCCGGTCTTTAAACCGGCTCTAGTTTATAGGAAATAGCTTTCAGACAATGTTGTTTGTTAAAAGTTAAGGACAAATAACACTGACTTGAATCGAGAATTGCATGTACGTCTAATTCTGCTATATGTACTACGCTAGCTATAATTTGTCCAACTGTAGCAGTAATGGTATTGCAAAACTCTCACCCTTTGGCCCTAAACCCTCTGTGCTCCAGGGAGTGTCATATCATGGCTGAAGCCTGCGCTCTGACCTCAGCTTCCAAACAAGCTGCGATATGCGAAGAACAATTATTTCCCCTCACAGTATCTGTAAAGTATGTAAGAAAAAAATACATTAAATAAATAAATAAATAATCTGACTATTTTAGTGCTATTTTTCCAGAGACAGGACACATGACGATGCCTCACGTAAGCAGGAATTGCAACTGCAGCAAGCTTTCCCTTTAATATTTTAGATTTTATTATTATTTTAAGACACATTTGTATGTAAATGTTACTTCTGAAATCCTGTCCTTGGAATGGAATTCAATGGAATGGAATTCAGCAGATTCATCAGCACTGGCAAACAAACAAACAAAAAGAATATCCTGCTGTCTCTATGATGAAAGATAACGCCGTAATTACCCTCGTATTTCTGAGTGATCCGGTGACAAGCCCTGTAGATTCGACAGCAGTCAGTACCCTTCTTCTTTTTTGGATTTTGGGTGCCATGTGACATGCGTCATATGACTGCTGTCATCCAGCGCTGTTTGTCTGCTGCTAACACACTTATTTAGATCCTTCCTTTCCAAGGATGACACTCTTACCGAAGATCCCTGCAGGCCTGCGCAGGCACACGGCATGCTGGTTTATCCGAAATGCATCTCTTGGATAAGAGTGTTTGTGTGTGTGTGTGTGTGTGTGTTTGTGTGGTGCACATCTTGACTATTCTATAAATATAAACTGACATAACGAAAGCCTGGCAGTGGATGTTTGCTAAGCCTAATCTCATGAGAAATTCCAATCACTTCGAGAGACGATTTTTTTTTTCATCTGAAAAAGTGTGAAAGAGCACTTTAAAGAATATTTATAATGTTGACATTAAGTACAAAAAAAAAACAAACAAGACACCTGAAATAGTATAAAAACCACACACTTTATACAGAAAGCAGCACTATTCTTTGTCAGTTTAACACCAACTACTTGCTTTTAGTGCTTCTGTGCCATGAAAGAGAAATGCAGTATAACCTAATATTATTTAGGTTAGGTTATGTAAGGTTAGATAAGGTTGGGAAAGTTTGGATTAGGTCAGGTAGAGTAGGATAAGGTAAAGTAGCTAGGTGCTAGGTTAGGGTATGTTAAGCTTGGTTTGGGTTAGGTCAGGCAAGGGTAGATACTGTAAGGTTGGGTAATGTAAAGCTCAGGCTAGTATAGTTTAGTTAGGGTTTGGGAGAGATAAGTTTAGGTTAGTTTAGGTTAGTAAATGTAGGTTAGGTTAGTTTATATAGGGTTTTAGTCAGTCAACATTAGGCAAGTCAAGCAGGCTTTATTGTCATTTCAACAATATAGAGTCAAGTCACCTTTGTTTTACTCTTCATATAGAGTGCAGTATACACTGAAATGAAACAGCGTTTCGCCAGGACCAAGGTGCTACAACAGATAACATAAATTAACAAGACACATGACTGTACATAACTCTAAACTAAAAACAGAAAGGGGAAAAAAAAGTTTAGGTAGTGTAAGGTAAGGTTGGGTAATGTAAAGCTTACTTTAGTTTAGTTCAGTTAGGGTGTGGGTTAGGTCAGGCCAGGTTAGGTTAGGTACTGTAAGGTAAGGTTTGGGCAATGTAAAGATCAGATTGGGTTAGTTTAGCTAGGGTTCTGAGTTAAAGAAATTTAGGTTAGGCGATGTAAGATAAGTTCAGTGTGGGTAAAGTTAGTTAAGTTGGGCTTGGGTTAGATACGTTTATATTATGTTTTGCATGGCACGTTAGGTTAGGTGATGTTAAAGTTAAGTTTGGGTTAGGTTTCTTTGGTTAGGTTAGGTTAGATTTAGTTAAGGTGTGGGTTAGGTCAGGCAAGGTTAGGTACTGTAAGGTAAGGATGGGTAATGTAAAGAATGGTTTCATTAGGTTGGACAGGTTAGCTAAGGGTAGGGTTATAGAAGGTTAGCTTAGACTAGATAAGTTGGTTTGTTGGGCTAATTTTTGTTAAAGTTGGTTTAGGTTAAATAAGGTAAGATTGGGTTAGGTTAAGTTGAGTAGGGTAAAGGTATTTAAGGTTGGGGAAAGGTTTGCATAGATGTACTTAAGAAAATTATATAAGTATAATTATATATTACAATCAATCAAGACCCCAGATTCTGACTAATACTGAGTTGTACAAGAGTTATCTCCTGCACCAAATTTACAGTGGTTGAGAACTACCATAAGAAGAGCTAGCCATTAGATACCTCCTCTTAACATATATTTAACTCAATGAAGAAAAGAGAAAAATATTATCGTTACCCACTTTAGATAGTAAACAAAGTTTGCTAATTACTCCACAGCCCCTTTTAGAGTCCTCTAATCCAGAAGGATTACTTTAGTCGTTACAAAGCCCAAGCTAACAGATGGTTAACTAATTTTAATTATCATACATTTGCTGAGACAGAACGTCTCATATTAATCTGAAACATTATAGGTAAAGAAAGATGAATCGAGGAAATAACAAAGCTGATGCACAAAATTAATCACAACAGGATGTGGCATTATAGGATAATAAACAGCGACAGTATAGTGCGATACTGTACGACTCAAAGTATAAAGTCTAATGAGTTTTCAGTGAGGATATAATAAACGCACAAACACACACTTGTGCTTTCACATTTGCAGGCAGACGCATTCTTGATTTTTTTTTATTTGTTTTCAAGTATTTATAAACCTTAACACTTTATTCGGTTCATGCTGAGTTTTGTCTGAATTAAAAACAAGATGTTAAACAGAAGCAATAAAAAGGTTCTGGATTGTTTAATTTGTAGTCAAGATGTTTTTTTTTTTTATTTTGTTTTGTTTTTTGACGGAAGCACATGATGAAGGAGTAAACATGCCGAGCTGTGTAATTTTAGTCCATGATTTTATTTCACATGAGCCTTATCAACTGCCGCTAATGTGTTATGTGTGAGTCTGAGAAAAAAAAAAAAAACACTGTTTTACAGAAATGAACTCCAATCCTCAATTCTTCAGTGAGATTCTGTCAGTAACTGTAATGGTCTTCCCAAAATGATCAACACTTTATAAACAAAATTATGGGGACACCGAATCTTTCCACTGTATGTGGTTATTCCTAAAACTGTTACCTCAATGTTTGAGGAATCTGGTAGCGCTGGTAGAGCTGGAATTAAAATGTTCCCTTCACTTGCCTCTTTGTACAGCGGCATCTCCGTGGGTTAGAGTGGCGGATATAAGTGGCCTGCTCTATAGCTCCCAGCTCATTTCAATTCATTTATTTCGATTCATTTAATTTTGAACGAATGTTACACAAAAGAACAAGCGATGCATTCTTTTTCTACTGGTCGCACACAGAATAAAATCTCAACAGTTAAAGGAATCAGAATTGACTCTTCTAGTCCGAGTCTTTCCTCCTTTTATCACGTGACTCCCATACACACTATACAGTGCAGTTATTCAGATTTTCATCATTTCCCCTTACCTGTGTTGTCATAGTCAAAATTGGTGTATGTAGACATCTGCTGAAGATCTGCATGTAGATCTGCTGATTTGAAATCTGATATTTTTTCAGATCATAAGGACCAAATAAATCAATAATAGATTTGTTAATTTTATGATGAACATGTTTCAAAAGAAACAAACTTATAAAACAATCCAATCGTATCACTACAGAACACATTTGGGATGAATGTGAACACTGACTCAGATCACCTACATCAGTACAGCAGTTTATAAAGACTTTTTAAAAAAAATCTAGTTTAATATATTCTTTTTTTTCAGAAAAGCTTTTATTGCCAGGTACAGAAAATGGTTCAGTAAAGAGCACTTTACAGTACTAGGAATTTGTCTTGGTGTCAGGTATGAGTATACACATGTACACAATTATATTTAGAAATAAAAGAAATAATTACAGAAAATGGAAAAGAGAAAAACAGAAAAGAGGGGGGCACGGTGGCTTAGCGGTTAGCGCGTTCGCTTCACACCACCAGGGTCCAGGTTCGATTCCCGTCTCGGCCATGTGTGTGTGCGGAGTTTGCATGTTCTCCCCGTGCCTCAGGGGGTTTTTCTCTGGTTTCCTCCCGGTCCAAAAACATGCACGGTAGGTTGATTGGCACCTTGGAAAATTGTCCCTAGTGTATGAATGTGTGTGTGATTGTGTGTGTGTGTGCCCTGCGATGGGTTGGCATTCCATCCAGGGTGTATCCTGCCTTAATGCCCATAGACGCCTGAGATAGGCACAGGCTCCCCGTGACCCGAGGGAAGATCGGATAAAGCGGTAGAAGATGAATGAATGAATGAATGAATGAATGAAGAAGAATAGCCTTTATTTGTCACATATACATTACAGCACAGCAAACTCTTTCTGAGTTTGTTTTTGGAAGCTGGGGTCAGCTATGATACAGCACCGCCTGGAGCACATCGGGTTAAGGGGCTTGGTCACGGACCCAAGAGTGGCAGCCTTGTGATACCAGGGCTCGAACCTCCAACCATCCAATCAGTATCCCAGCACCTTAAACAATTGAGCTACACCCATATCTGAATTGAAGTAATCATCATAAATGCAGACTAAATGTGGAATGGGATCCTCAAAAAGTTTATAAGCAGGTGTCCACAATCGTTAAAGGTACCTTAAGCATGATTTTTTTCCCCTTTGCTTGCTCTCGCAATGCCTGCTTCAGAGTACAGGAACACCTGTGGAAACAAATGTACAAATCACACACAATTAAATCTAACAAGCCTTTGGAATTCAAACAGAGCATTAAATAAGGTGTGGGAGATTTCAGTACTAATCCGCATCAGGCCGGATAGGTAGCTATGTGGCCGCCTTCTCTACGCCTAATGGAGGAAGGTGAAGGAAAATAAGAGTGTGCAGGGAATGAAAAGGGGGAGGGAGGCATGCTACAAAGCTTAACGTTCATAATGGGATATGTGCTAGCTAGTGCGTAGCGATTCTTCTTCTTATCCACATCAGTTTCAGAAAATCTGAAGCAAGAGCATTGAATGCTAATTACCTTCTAAGTATGATGCTATCTAAGGCGCTATGGATGGAATGCATTGAAACAGAATTGTACTAAAGATCAATAGGTCAATGTTTTTTTTTTGTTAAATTCTCATCTCCATGAGAACACTATCAAGATTGTTGAACATTTTTTTTGTTTGTTTGTTTATCCCAATGGCCACGATCCCATCAGTTTAGCATTGCATAGCATTGGCTATGGCATTGGCTCCTGTATCAGAAGATCTCAGGTTCAAATCCCACCACCACCACCACCAAGCTGCCTATGCCGCTCTTAGACACGAGACGAAGGCTGATGTTCTCTTTCAAAGATGTTTAATGAGTCATGCAGGCATCAACACTGTAGAACACTTTTTCCTACTTGTGTACTAAGAAAGTAGGATACATTTTGAGGTCTTTAACCTTATAACTGGAACGATAACACGCCAAACTTTTCTACCACAAAATCCTTTTTATGGAAATTTATGGAAATAACGTAAACCGGAAGGCATGATGGAAATAAATAAAACATAACCAAAATCTCTTACAAAGATTGTATTTAGAAATTATTCTTAACATAACAAAATAATTACAAATATAAATACAAATAAGCTATAAAAAATAACACACAGTGAATTACACAGTGGTGTTATCATAGCAAATACACTGCCACTTATGGGCTCTTGAGCAAGGCCCTCAGTTGTAAGTCACTCTGGATAAGGGAATCTGCTGCCTATCTGTTGTCTGTTCCAAGGTTGCTTTCAATGAAATGTACAATATTTTGACTTGAGGACACAGTGCCATGGATGAACACTACGAAACGGCCCCGGCTCACCGAAGATTAGTACAGAATTGCATAATTACAACTGCATTCATTTTGAACTTGACCTGTAATTGTCTTACATTCCACCAGGTGGCGCATTGTGCATGGTGATACTTTGAGTATTAACATTAATACTTTTTATATGTTTATGTTAGATATGTATGTATTTGGTGCTGGCCCTGCCCCGTCTGTCAAATTTTAAAAGTCAGCGTCGCCCATAACCCTAAAAGTTTGCGCAACCCTGGTCTAAATAGCATCAATAACAGATATGTATTTACATTCACACCATTTGGCAGACGCCCCTTATCCAGATGACTTACAACTGAGCAATAGAGGTTTAAGGATTTTAATCAAAGGGCCCCCTAGTAGCAGCTTGTTGTTGGTGTGTTTTGAGCCTGCAATCTTCCAGTCCAGAGGTCAATGCCTTAACCACTCCCCTATATCAGTAGCAGGCCGTAGCAAATGATTTCGCTATCATCCAAACTTGCCATCAATACTAAAGTAAGCAAAATGATGACTAATTAAGTTTTTATAGGTTTACATTGTTCGTTATGAAAGGTGTATCTATGAGCACTGCCCTTTATTATTATTATTATTATTATTATTATTATTATTATTATTATTATTATTATTATTATTATTATCACTATTATTTGCTCCGTTAGGTTTTCGTTCAACCCAGTAATGTAGAAAGAAACATACTGAATGGTTAAAAAAAAAATACTGAATAAAAAAAAAAATATATATATATATATATATATATATTATATATATATATCTAGATATATATATATATATATATATATTTATATATTAGTTTCCCTTGTTTATCATAATTATCTCTCCAAAGGCTTGCCCTTTCTCTCCAGCTTGTCCCTGCACTCCCTTTCCTCTGTAAATCCTCCCCTGGAATACTTTTATTTCCTTTACTTTTCTCAAAAGGTGTCCAATTTTTTTTTTTCTGTGTGCACTTTCTTCATCCTGTTTTCTTCTCCAACTCCGATCCTTCCACATGTATATATTATCATAAACAGGGGGCGGATATGCGTCAGGTTGATGCTTTTCAGAGGGCAGAATTAACATTTCAGAGCCTGTGTGTGTGTGTGTGTTTGTGTGTGTATGGTGTGTACAGGGAGAAAGAATACTACAAAGAGAATCTGGCAGAACCAGCATGCACCCGGTGCTGTCAGCTCTGATAACACCCCACTGATGAGAGAGGGAGGGAATACACACTCCTCTTTCCTCAATGAGGCCTGATTTTGAAGTGCCCTCATCTGCACCTACACTCTGTAGTTTATTTATTTATTTATTTTACGACATCACTCTTGTCCTTTCCAATTTGTACGGTTTAACCATCTGGAGTTAAAAATATTGTATTTATAGTAAGTGTCACTGTTAAATTAGACTTTTTAACTTATAAGGCTAGATATATGGCTTTTAAAACGCAACAGCTGTTTTATCACCATTAAGCCGTATCATGGATATCAATCCTGGAATTTACTTTTACCCAGAGATGGACAGAGTAATAAAATATTCCACTCAAGTAAAATTACTGTTAAATTGATTATATATTGATTCTTAAGTACTTGTAAAGTCACTGATCTACAAATCTACTTAAGTAAAAGTAAAAAGTACAATTAAAATGTAGGATTCTACTGTAGTTCAAACTAGATGTCTTTAATTGAAAGGTACATGTTTAAAAATTAAACAATTGTTTTTTAATGGATTATTTTTTAAGGAACACTTGCATTAACAAAAAATACAACAAATTAAATTAATAAAACACATTAAAGTATTATAACAAAATGTAAATATAATGTAATTAATAAAAAAAAAAAAACTCTACAATCCATGATTTGAGACTAACATGAGTTATGCTGTTTCCAAGCCAGAGTTATAATGTAATTAATGATTAATGCATTGTGTGTTTTGTCCATCTCCATCTTTCTTTCTTGTGAGTCTAAAAGTTTCCAATTTTTTCCAATTATTATTTGTTTTATGTCAATCGATAAAAATATTTAAACGTGATTACTCACACATTTTCAATGTACCATAAATGAATACTTTTCATGTTTCTAATACTGTAACTAACTATGACAGATGTTGCAATTATATATATATATATATATATATATATATATATATATATATATATATATATATATATATATATATATATATATTTCTTTCAAAATCTCTCCCTATAATAAAATTGTACATTATTTAAAATGCATTTGACTCTGGAGATTATTTTTTTAATATTAATTTTTTTGTTAATTATATAATTTATTGTTAATTTCAATGTTACTTTGTTTATTGGTTGTTTTAATTGTAAAATATGGGACCTGGCTCCTTTAAGAATTCTGTTCCCATTGCTTTCCATATAAACTGGTGATACGTTTAACGCATTGCATTCACAAAAGAAAAATGTGCTGATGAAACGGATTCCATATTGGTTCCATACGGTAATATACGCTAATATAGTGAGGAGATCATACCTGTTGTGAATGTGCAGCTAGTAGGTGTAATTCAGAGAAATTTAGGAAGAGTGAGTGGATGCACTGAAGTTTTTTTATTCATTTGTTCTTTTGGTTCTTTGTTGTCGTTCATTCGCCAACACGAGGCAGAGTGAAGGAGCAGATCACTAACATAGTAATGCACACTGTGTTAATCGCGTGTTATTAACATTAGTTCTGTTAAAGTGAATTTGCGTTAAAGCGTTAATAATTTGTTAACTTTGACAGTCCTATTTTTAAGCTATATTTTTTTACTCAGTAATGGAGGTGAGTTAAATTGTAGTACAGTACTTCAACCAAAATATACTTAAGTAAAAGTAAAATTACAGGTTTTGCTTCAAAAACTAGAAGTGCAACGAAAAAAACGAACTTAATTACAATATTGTGATTAAATATAATACATCTTCTTTTACCTTAGTATCATGGCTTATCCTAAATTTTAAACAAGTACCATAGTTGATCCTGACTCTGATCTAAGTAAAATACTCGAGTCTGACTTCAGTATTATGGCTGATGCATTGCACTCTCATACTATTATTATGGCTCACTGACTCTGAATTTAGTATTATGGCAGATCCCACCCTCTCGCATTAACATCACAGCTGACTTTTCACTCTGACCCCAATATCATGGGAATAATTCTGATGACCCTGGAGTAAGTATCATGGCACCCAGACCAGTCGGTTTGGCCGGACCTTCATTCTGACATGGCTGACTATGCACTTTGACCTTTATATCATATCATGTATTCGGCTCTAGTATCGCAGGTGAAATAATTAATTTCAGTAATTGATTATGTTAATAGACCTTGGAATTCATGTTTTTGGTATTTCACCTTTTAATTCCCACCACTGGCTACCACAGATACGGAAATGTTTTTTTTTTTCCTTATTTGTTACCGATATTTTTTTTTACTTAAAGCACAGCATTCAATCAGGAGATTTTATTTTTGTTTTTGTTATGATACTCACTATTATAGACCGTCCTCACTGTCGATTACATAGAAACACACAATTAGAAATAAATAGAGACTTAACCATATATTTATATAATATATATATATATATATATATATATATATATATATATATATATATATTTTTTTTTTTTTTTTTTTTTTTTTTTTCTGCCTTTTTCTCTGCAAAAAACATATTATGTTTCTGTTATATTCATTTCAAGAAAGAAAGAACAAGAAGAAAAGCAATGATATTTATAAGAGAATGATAATGATTTATTATTATTTATTATTATTTTAGCTACTATTTTTATAGGTAATATATATATATACTCTTTTGCCACAATATTTGGACAGAGATCTGTGTATCCGTTGTCTATCTATTGTTACACTGCATCCCCCAACCCATAATTTTAATGGGGGGAAGTTTGCAGTCAATAACGTTTATCCATATCCCGTATTAAATTGATCCCTGATGAAAGACATGGAAAGATGCTCAATTTTTCACACAAAAAACAAAAACATAAACATAGTTACCAAAAAAGAAATCTGTTTGGATTTCTGTGTTTGAGCTTTTGTGTTACATGAGAATTGTGTGTGTGTGTATTTATAATATATATATATATATATATATTATCTATATATATATGTGTATGTGTGTGTGTGTGTGTGTGTGTGTGTTGTGTGTGTGTGTGTGTGTGTGTGTGTGTGTGTGTGTGTGTGTGTGTGCTAATGATTGTTTATTATGTTTGTTTGTTTTTCGTTTCTATTGGAAATGTAATTATAAAGCAGCATGCACAAGGTAAACACGTAGTTATAATGAGAGTGGATTGTACACTTGCAACATTTCAGTTGTCAGTTACCATTGTATGAAGACATCGGAAGATCTGAAAAATAGAAGTGGTATCTTAGTGGATAAGACACTGGATTTTGAATTGTAAGTTCAAATCTCAGCACCACACCAAGATGCCCCTAAGTAAAGCCCTTAACCCTGTAGCTACTTAGTTGAGTGCATGAGATGAATAAAAGTCGCTCTGGGAAAGGCCAAATTCCATGACTGCAAAAACATCTCGGGTCTATACAAATAGCAGTGTAACTAAAATGCCCTTGTCATCTTGTAAAAAGCCTGTACCTTCTATAGTCAGCATTTTCCATCAAGAAAGGCCACTTATTGAGGGGTAAACAGGCCTCTGTTAATGAACATGGACTTCCGAGCTATAAATGTACTTAATAGGACCTGGAACAATATTTAAATATTGTTGCTGAATTGGCTAATTTTCAGCATGTCTTTTTTCATGTCTTTTTTTTTTTTTTTCACCTTTGAGCCACCGTTACAAATGTTCTGCATAGGGCTGTCAATAAATTAAAATATTTAATCACGATAATCACATGATTGCCATGAGTAAACTGCAATATATATATATATATATATATATATATATATATATATATATATATATATATATATATATATATATATATATATATATATATATATATATATAGAATATATACATTTTACTCCAAATATAATAATAATAATAATAATAATAATAATAATAATAATAATAATAACAAATTATCAATTTATTTCAAATAGGGAATTTTTTTTTTAATATTAATTTCTTGTTCATTTCAGTGTTAATTTTTTTTAAAGATGTGTTTTAATTGTTAAATATGGTACTTGTCTCCTGTTAATAATTATGTTCCAGGTTCCATATGGTAATATTCGGTTAAATTATTCTTTTAATATGAATTTCTGGTTAATTTCAATGTTACTTTGTTTAATGGTTGTTTTTCCATATAAACTGGTGATACGTTTCGGTTATACAAAAGCGCATTGCATTCACAAAAGAAAAAAATGCGCTTTATTCCATAATACAGATTCGGCAATGCGATGTGCTTCCATAAGGTTCCATACGGTAATATACGCTAATATAGTGAGAAGCTCATACCTGTTGTGAATGTGCAGCTAGTAGGCATAATTGGGGGAAATTTAGAAAGCATGAGTGGCTGCACGTCGCTGGGTGTTTTTTGTTTATAAAACACATCTATCACCTCTTTTATATTGCATGGTAACATTATATTCCATGGTAAGTGGTAAGCGCGGTTGAGGAAAGGTCAATGCTGAAATGATCAGGGAAGGCTACGGTCTGAAGTTTTTCTTCTATAGAGTCTTTGTTGGCTGCGGTTTCTTTCATTCGCCAACACAACGGAGACTTGTGATCACTCAGATAGTAATGTGTGCTGCGTTAATAAAATTAGTGCCGCTAAAGCAAATTCCACATTCTAACCCTGTCGCCATTCGTATACCCGAATGTTAAATCCGCTGCAGTGGGTTACTTATAATGATATAAATGATAATAATGGTAGAAATGATCTCCGCACCAGGCCACTTTGCTAATCCATCACCTACATATTTGAACAATGAAACCCACACAAGCACTCTATCCCAGGGCCCAGGCTGGAGAGACAGAGAGAGAGAGAGAGAGAGAGAGAGAGAGAGAGAGAGAGAGAGAGAGACACAGACAGATGGTGAGATTAATCAGTAATAAACTCTCTGATGAGCATTACTCCCAGATTTATTAATGAGAGCGTCGCACCGGTGCATCTGCACAGGGCCGGCTGATTATTATGCATTCTCCTCTGCACTCTATCGATTAAAATGTTCCGCCATTAGCTCCGTACTCCATTAATTACCAGTTTCTGGCTGCGATTTTTTCATAAAACTTGTTTAAGGATTATGTTCGAGGCCCCGATGTTCATGGCGCAGTAATGAGTGATGTTATGGATGGCTGAGATCGCGCTCGTTACGAGCGAGATTGGCGATGCAGCAGTGTTATTGTGCTGTTGCGTGTCGTGGAGGTCCTGCTAGAGGCTGCAGTTAGACAAGATTAATGAAAACGACAGCATTGTCACTGTCCTCCGTTGAAGCCGGATCGAGATGATTCGTCTGAGGGGATCGAGTTGCCGATTCTGAATGACGTTATGTCATGCTTCGTTTTGGACGCCGGAAGCCGAGCATGTTTTCTCCAGACCAGCCTTTTTAACTTATTGCACAGAGCTGCCACTTGCACAATGTTATAAGACAGCCAAACATATTGGGTTTATAAATAACAGACTCATGATTTGCTCCTGAACTGACAGGAGTTTAATAATCTCATAAACTTTACTGACAATGCCGCCATATAACTAGATGATAGCACGCTGAAAACTATATGATGGCTGCTACTGTAACTGATACATACATGAATATGATTATATTTATAGCGTTTGGCAGACACCTTTATCCAAGAAGCAATTGAGGATTAAGGGCCTCAAATGCAAGTTAATGGCAGGTTAGTAGTGCTGGGATTTGAACCTGCAACCTTCTGGTCTAGTGACCAATGCCCTAAAGTAACTGTTTACATTTTATTGCTTTCTGATTACTTGTTTACTCTGATTACTCTGATTACAAGTTTCTAATATATGTATGTATATATATATATATATATATATATCCAACTAAATTGTCAAAAAAATCTTATAATCTTATAATAAAAATCTTTATTATTATTATTATTATACATATCCTAGTATCTCCCACATGTTGTATATATATATATATATATAAAACATGATATATTTACATTTATTTGTATACATGTTGGACAGTCATAGAAAGCATTTCAATACATGTTGCAACTTGTATGAATGTGGATGTGAAATATTGGAATTTTATTTGAATCTGAATTCTGGTTCAAGTTATTTCTTTCTGCGTTTGTTTGTTGATTTATTTTGCCATTGAATTCCAAGTAAAATTTTTCCCTCGCCACTGTTACCAATGTGGATAACTCAAGCATACAGTATTTATGAGTTAAACATGTATCGCCCATATTGACAAAACAAGAATGATTATTTGCTTGTTTGTCTGAGTAAATAAACAAATCTCGAAAAACATACAGACGCAGACTTACGGCATGCCTGATGGTAATGTGTTAGTGTTTTGTGTGTAATTGGTATAAGGAAGTCCGTCTCGTTCACAGTCTATCCTGAGCGAGGGAATATGAGGTGTTAATTGGCTGTTTTGTTCCCTTTGCTGTGATTTTCCGCTTCAACTATTTATGCCTAATAATGATATAACGCTCTGTGAACAATTGCAGTATAGTTCTGCAAAACATGTGGCCTGTCTGAATTTCCTGATTTGCACATGCTGTCACTTTATTATAGGGCTTCTATAATAGGAAAATAGCTTGAGATTTCTTTCTCTCTCTCTCTCTCTCTCTCTCTCTCTCCCAGAGCAGTAATCTGAAACTGTGAACATGAGCTGAGCAGAGCCGGGAAGACTGCAGCAGAGCTGTGTTTATTTGAAACTATTTTTCCCCCATTCTCATTTTGATTTCCTTGCTATTGCATGAGCAGACAAAAAATAAATAAATCACCCCACAGTTGAGTTCATCATGGGGTGGCTGAGTTCATGAAGGGACCTGAATTTGTGTTTGCAATAGTTTTATATTATATAAAGAAGTCATTTTAACATTAACAACTAGGTATTAGATTTACTTTTCCGACCAAAAAAAAAAGATTGTCTGGATCAAATCTGAAATACTGACACTGATAGTTAGAATTAGAGCATTGTGATATGTCCTAAACATTTCATCTCAGATTTTTTTTAGACAAAATGAGTTTTTCGGTTTTGGATACAGTGGGAAAAGGTGCGGTATTTGTACCTGTTTTGGTGTTTGCCGCTGTCATGTTTATCCCGCAGCGCCACACACACATCTCCCCATTCAACAACGTGGTTGTGTTTGAGGTGCTGGAATAAATGAGTCGTGCTGCTTCCTTTAATCGTCACAAAGTTTAGATAAATGTTACAGTGGGGATTTGGTTGTTGAACGTCTGAAATTACAGACCAGGACCATTTCCATACGACTGATGAAACCCCGCCCCCTCTTGGAAACTATCTCTTGGGATTAGTCAGAACATGATGCCATGTTGTATTTGGTATCTGTCAGGTGTAATGCTGGACTAACTACGGATGCTCGCTGTGTCAAGCCTGTTGTTTTTCAACATCAACACGAATTAAATTTAATCGATAATGACACTAATTAGTCACCAAGCTCTAATTAGAATATTAATTCTAATTCAAGAATTACATTATGGACACCCTTTTCCAGAGTCACTTACATTTATGGTACAACTGAGCAGGGTTAAGGGCCTTACTCAAGGGCCCAATAGTGCTAGACAATTTGACCTAGTCCATCATCTCCCACAGATAGTTTGAATAACTCCGTTCACTACCATAACAAAGTTTTACCAAGCTCACGTACACCCTTTTTTCCAGAGAGACTTTTATCTCATTCATAGTACAATTAATCAACTATTTGATTAAGGGCCTTACTCAGGGGCCGAGGAATGGCAGCTTGGTGAGACTGTGATTTGATTTAAAACTCACAAGGTCCAAAGGCTAATTGTCTTAAGCGCTATGCTACCACTTCCATTTTTATTTAATTACCATTACCAGGAAAGAAATAAACTAATAAAGATATTTAATTGTTTGTCCTTTTCTCTCTCTCTTTCTTTCTTTCTTTCTTTCTTTCTTTTCTTCTCTTTTCCAACTGTTCAGCATATTCAAGCAACAATCTGAGTTATATTTCCATTACATTCTCACCTTCCGAGCCTAGAGTAGTATAATCTCAGAAACAAAAAGAATGAGAAAAAAAAGAGAAAGTTTTCCTTCAAGAGGATTAACAAGCGGCAAACTAGATTAATAGAGAAAGCCTGGGCGGCTCAAGAAACCTGAGTAAATTGATATCGATCCTCTTTGGAGCTTTGTTCTTTGAGCTCTGCGAGAAGTGTGTCACCATCTCGGCCACCCCATCCTTATTCTCCTCTGTCCATCCAGAGAGATACACATTTACAGCATTTGGCAGACACCCTTATCCAGAGCGAATTATAACTGAGCAGCTGAGGGTGAGGGTCAAGGGTCCACTAGTGGCACTAGTGGCATTGTGGTGGTAGTGGTGGTGGGATTTAAATCTGCAATCCTCCGCTTGAGATCCCAATGCCTTAACCACTGAGCTATATATATATCCAGTTTTCCAGTCCAAAAACATACACGGTAGGTTGATTGACCCCTTGGAAAAGTGTAAAAGTGTCCCTAGTGTATGAATGTGTGTGACAGTGTGTGTGTGTGATGGGTTGGCATTCCATCCATGGTGTATCCTGCCTTAATGCCCATAGACGCCTGAGATAGGCACAGGCTCCCCGTGACCCGAGGGAAGATCGGATATAGCGATAGAACATGAATGAATGAATATATTTATATATATATATATATATATATATATATATATATATATATATATATATATATATATATATATTATATATATTTACATTTATTTTTTTTTTTGGTCCATCATGCCTTTGTTAATCACATCTTCTCACTCAGAACAAAACTATGCATATAGAGAATGGGGAGAGATAAAAGAAAATGGGGATGATTATAAACCCGACTGACTGTATAATGGTACTGCTCTCTGAATTGGGGAGAGGCTGGGTGGGGCCCTTAAGCTCTTATGTGCTTATAGAGTAATACATTCCTAATAAATTGCAGGCATGAAGCAAGAGAATACAAAATGAAATTGTTGGTCGAATCCTCCCGACACAAATTTCCTTGTCTGCGTACCATAAATACAAAATGAACAGCTGCTGGTAAGCACTGACAAGATTTATCTGAAATAAACAGATGCTGCTACTCCTGGCTACGGATCAGCCCGTCATGTGACAAGGGCCTTTGTCCAGCTGAAAACAAGTCGTGCCTTTTTTTCGCCTTCACAAGATGATGTAAATGAAGTTCTTTTGCTTTTAATTATATTCTGACCACCCGTGTGACTTCATATAAACACTTTATTCATCTCTATTCAACATTTTTCAACCACACGCAGCCCTGGGGTCTTTTCTTTTTTATATCCAAAAAGCCTGACTAAATAGAAAAAAAGTAAATGGAGGAAATGGCCTTCTCAAATCCTTTTCTATTTATTAGCCAAACTGACATTTGACATTTTTGTCAGTGATCCATAATTATTTTCTTCAGTCCTGGGTTTCAAAGCCAGCCGAGTCCTAAAGTTAACATTTAGGGACTTTCTGGTTGAGTTAAAAACAAAGCAAATAGAACCATGGGGAAATTTTCGTCAACACTTTCCCTAGAAGCAGAAACCATTGGAGCTGAGATGTAATAATTTCTGCTTTTTAGTACTTTTGATAACCCAGGAATCTCATCTCAAGGGGCCTTGATTTCTTGAAAATGCTCGCTTTGACTGTTGCATTCTAGAAGTGGCAAGATTCCACATCAACTAATTAACAAATAAAACTTCTAAATACAAAAAAAACAATTTTTTTGCTTGCTTTCTTTTAATCACGGCTTAATTTTTTTCAAGATCTTGATGTAAAAGAATGTGCAAAGTGAGTCACAAATGGTTATGGTTATATTTACATTTACGGCACATCTCATACGCCCTTATCCAGAGAAACTTACAACTGATCAATTGAGGGTTAAGGGCCTTGCTCAAGGGTCCACTAATGGCAGCTAGGTGGTGGTGGGATTTGAACCTGTGATCTTCCAATCTTCAGTTCCAAAGGCCAATGCCTTAACCACTGAGCTACCACCTCCACCTACCACCTGGTTATTATCCATTATGCTGCTGTAAGATATCTGGACCATGCCCCATTGGACTATAGTTCCCAGAAGTTCTTGCATAGGAACCTGTGTATCTCTCACTGTGTGTATTTCTGGCAGGAGGACTATTTAAGGGACACAAAGATTCATATTCATTACTGTGTCATTGCTGTGTACTGAAGTCCAAAACGTTTGCTCATAGAATAGAAGAGCTTTTATTTCTCACATATACATTACAGCACAGTGAAGCGGTTTCTTCTCATATCCCAGCTTGTTTGGAAGCTGAGGTCAAAGCGCAGGGTCAGCCAATGATACAGCACTTCCTGAGGGTTAAGGGCCTTGCTCAAGGGACCCAAGCTCATATACCGTTTCTCAAACCCCCGACCATCAGATCAGCACTCCAGCGCCTACACCCTTCACTGAGCTACACCCTTCATGTTTTGTCTGTGCCAGGCTGTTGTGTGAAGACTGTTCCTAGGTTAATGATTGTTAGCTGCATGTATCGGCCATTGCATCTTTGTTTTTTGTTTATACATTTGCATTACTTTGGCAGTACCAGTCTGCCTGTTCTTGTATTATTCCATGCCTTGGATATATCTGTTTGCTACTGTTGACCCTGCCTGAGCATCACTGGTGTCAAAAGTATTCCCATACATTATTCAGGTAGAAGTATAGATACTAGGATGTAAAAAGACTTCTGTAGAAGTAAAAGTATCAACACAAGCTTTTTACTCAAGTAAAAGTGTAAGAGTACTGGTTTCTAAAAGTATAAAAGTAAATGTAATGGAAGGAAAAAAATGCTTTTACGGAAAAAATCTTAGGCTGAACCGATCGCTAATTTATTCAAACGTCTCTCTACAGAACTCCCTACTGTAGCTTCATTCATTTGTGGAGGATGAAGAGAAAACAAACATTTGATAAATGAGTCAGTAGTGGAGAAATAATCATTGTTAATAAATAATACTTTTTTTGGAGTAACGACCCCAACACTGGTAATGTCCTTACTGGAGTGTGACGTGATTTGTGTCGTGTGCAGGTGCGATGGATTGCGTACAAACCAATAGTATGTCGGAATGGTATTCACTCTATCCGGATGGAGACGTTTATCTTGATAGGTATTATTATTATTTTTTTTTTTAACAATGACAAGCCAAAATGAAATAGGAGTAACATGGGCTATTTTTAAAATGTAATGAGTAGAAAGTACAGATAATTGTGTGAAAATGTAAGGAATAGAAGTAATAAATAATTAAAAAATATTTACTCCACTAAAATATTTACTCCAGTAAAGTATAGATACTTAAGTAAGGTAACAAAGTATTTGTACTTAGTTACTTGACATCTCCGCTGAGCACTCTTAAATAAGCGTGCGTTTGGATCGATGCCTCGTCTATGCCAAGAATCACCCGGTTACTTTACAGCTGTGATGATGCTGCATCTTGAAAATGCTTGAATATAGAATAGAAAGGTTTTGTTATGTCGAAAACACAAGGAAATGAAATTGATATCATAAGAATACAATAAATAAAAAGTATTATAATGCAGGGGGCACGGTGGCTTAGTGGTTAACAAGTTCGCCTCACACCGCCAGGGTTGGGGTTCGATTCCCGCCTCCGCCATGTGTGTGGAGTTTGCACCTTCTCACCATGCCTCATTGTTTTTTTCTCTGGGTTCCCCCTTTTCCAAAAACATGCAATGTAGGTTGACTGGCACCTTGGAATTTGTCCCTAATGTGTGTATGTGAATGTGTGTGCATATTGCAATGGGTTGTATCTTTTTAGTGATCCAGAAATTGTCTGACTTATCTATTTTATCACCACAGCAAGAGGTCCAAAAAGTAAACTAGGGACGTTAGAATTCTTTGCTCCTCTACAGTAGAAACATAACTCAGCCAAAACAGTTTCTACAGTATATATTAGACCTCTTTGCGGATGACTTATTTCTTTGTCTGACTTATTTCTTAATGCGGGCAAATACTCTTCTGCTTCAAGCTAGATCTTTCTCCACACCTCTTCCTCCAGGTCTGTTGAAAATACTTTGTCTGTTTGGTCTAAAAAAAAAAAAAACAGCAGTTAGGAGAAGAGAAAATGCTATCTATCTCAATAAGCAACGGCTGTCTCACCTCTGAGGGTTTCACTAGTGAGTGCAGGTCCACCGAGAGCCTCCCACTGGCTCTTCACAACCAAGCTAACAGGAGCCTGCAGACAGGATGCTCTCGCAGAGTTGTCTAATTGAAAAACATGTCAAGCTGGGACAAAAGTGATCCTGCTTTATTATGATAACAGAAGTTGTGTAGCATGAGGAATTATGTATATATATATATATATATATATATATATATATATATATATATATATATATATATATATATATATATATATTCCGTGGGGCACGGTGGCTTAGTGGTTAGCACGTTCGCCTTCACATCGCCGTCCGGGTCCGATTCCCATCTCGGCCATGTGTGTGTGGAGTTTGCATGTTCTCCCCGTGCCTTAGGGGGTTTTTCTCCGGGTTCTCTGGTTTCCTCCCCAGTCCAAAAACATGCACGGTAGGTTGATTGGCACCTTGGAAAATTGTCCCTAGTGTATGAATGTGTGTGTGTGTGTGTGTCCTGCGATGGGTTGGCATTGCATCCAGGGTGTATCCTGCCTTAATGCCCATAGACGCCTGAGGCTCCCCGTGACCCGAGGGAAGATCGGAAATAGCGCTAGACAATGAATGAATGAATTAATGATTATATATATTCTACCTTCCACCTGTAACATTTTGACCAATCCTATCCACTTCTACAGAATCCTCTGTTCCACAGAAAGTTGGACTAATCCCACCCACACCTGTAGAACATTTTCTGCCTGCTTCCAAAGAAACTTTGCTCAGTTTAACCAGCCCTCATAGACAATTTTAAATACCTGCTCCTACAAAATAGTTGAACACTTCAAAACCACCCTTGCAGAAAATCTAACAAAATTCCACCAATTCTTGAAGAAAATAGAACCAACACCACAAACTTTCACAAAATGTTTACTAATCCGACCTTCATCTGCAGAAAGTTTAGCCAATTCTATCTTCACAGAAGTGTACTGACACTCACTTCTACTAAGTAGTTATGACTAATCCAATCCACGCCCACCGAAAGTTTGACCAATCACATTCACTCCCATAGATTGTTTGACCAGTCACATTCACTCCCATAGTACCTCTGACCAATCATGTTCACTCCCATAGAACGTCTGACCAATCATGTTCACTCATATAAAATGTTTGATCAATCTCCTTCACTCCCACAGAATGTTTGACCAATCAGATTCAGTCCGATAGAAAGCTTGATCAATCATGTTCACTCATACAGAACGTCTGACCAATCATGTTCACTCCCATAGAAAGCTGGACCAATTAGATTCACTCCCATAGAAAGTTTGGCCAATCACGTTCAATCCCATAGAAGTTTAAACAATCACATTCACTCTAATAGACAGTTTTACCAATTACATTCACTCCCATAGAAAGTTTGACCAATTACATTCACTCCCATAGAAAGTTTGACCAATTACATTCACTCCCATAGAAAGTTTGACCAATTACGTTCATTCCCATAGAAAGTTGGACCAATCATATTCACTCTCATAAAAAGTTGGACCAATCACATTCAATCCTCACCAGGTTTGACATTTACAGTTACAGCATTTGGCTTACAACTGAGAAATTGAATGTTAAGGACCTTGCTCAATGGTCCTCTAGCGGCATCTTAGATGTGCGTAGATTTGACCCTGAAATCTGGTCCAGAGGCAAATGATTTAAATACCATCTCCCTAAATCATCCACCCCCGCAAAAATGTGCCCAACATCATTCACTCCGTCAGAATTTTGACCAAACCCCTTCCACTCCCAATAAAGGTTTGACCAATCCCATCCAATCCTGTTTAAAGTTTCCATGCAGAGTAGTTTTACATAATCTGTTACAAGTTCAAATCCCAGCACCACAAGATGCCACTGTAGAGGTTTTAATAAAGGTCTTGATCCTCAACTGCTATTCACATTTGAGGATACGGGCATTTTTAAAAAGTACCATATAGCATATACTTCAAGATGGAAATGCAGCATCAAATAATTATTCACAAACAACAAATATACTTGTGTAAAAAAGCAAAAAAAAGTTATTATTTGGTATTCCAGCACATCTAATAGACAGGGAAAATATTTAATGCTAATATTAAGAGCCTTTATGGTTTAGGAACCTGTAATGAGTTGCTTTGGGGAAAAGGTTGGCTTTTTGCTTGAGAAATTATGTGTCATGTGCGTGGAGCTGCTAATGACCCATTTCCCTCCTTTTTTTTCCATTTAAGGCCAGCTGTTAAATATTCTGAAAAAGTAAAGACTTACACAGTCTCTTCAGTGGAGGTCTAGACCTGGTTTAAGTACTGCTATTACATCAGTAGGTTGCAGTTGAAAATGAAAATAAATATATAAATAAATACAATACTAATAATTTTATATATATATAATTATATATATATATATATATATATATATATATATATATATATATATATATATATATATATATATATATATATATATATATATATATATATATACATTCATTTATTTATTTATTTATTTTCATTTTCAACTGCAATCTTTCATCCCCTACTCCACTGTGCCAACCTGAGACATCTTGAGACCAGCTCTTCCCCATCACCAGGCTACAGATTTCCCCCAGGCTTGTTGTTTCTCCTTTTGACTCCTGCATCCATTTTGTCATCCACCACCCACATCCCCGAGTCTGCAGTAAGCTTCTTATCATCTGCGCTCCATTATCCTCCCAACACTATTACACAGTCAACTTCAACACCATCTATCAGCCTCAGCGGCGCTGCAGGCCCTCGTGGGTGGAAGCTGCCTCAGAAAAGAGCCACCAAAAAAAATAAATAAATAAAAATAAATAAAAAATTCCTTGTCCCCTTGACATGGACGATTGGGCAAGAGCGAAGAAATCTGCCGGAACCACTTATCCAGGGCTGGTGGGTCAAGCACAAATACATTTCACTCACAGAAAGATTCAGGTGGGGGGAAAAGGGTACAGAAGTGAAAGTAGGGAAAAAAAAACATAATAATAAACCGGTTTGTGCTTTAGATCTGTCTGTTAGCATTAGGATCATTTTGATTCCTGGGTATCGCCTCGAGTTAAAAACCTCTCGGTGAGAACAATTTGGTCTCATCTAATTTGTCTGAAGCGACGTGTTGATTTATACACTATGAGCTGCGTGTATGCGTGTATGCATGTATGCGGATGCAATTGATGAAATAATCTCATTTACTAAGTTAATGACCCTTGTCAATAAGCGTTGTGGCTGGATGATAAATTGTACGTTCGAGCGCTACACTTTCACCACCTGCTTCATTAATGAATCGATTTTCTTGAGGCAGGCAGATTTTTGAACAAAGCTATTCATAACCCTGAAGTGATTCGTTCTAACGTACCGATACGGAAATTGCAGCAGCGCTGAAAGCCTCGTTAATTTTTTCGAAATCCTGATTTACTTTGGTATGTATGTATCTCTGTGTGGATTTCCCTCTAAATTCTCATTAATGGACAATGGAGCAGATAGGCTCCCTACAGAGGCTCCCAACATAGTCAGGAAGAGAGAAGGAGGGGTCTGTTTGCACAAACGGCCTTATTAGACTCATTGTGGTTCTCGGAGGACTGCAAATTAAGGGCACCTACTTCTCCTGTGCTGTTTTTACCGATAACACCTACCATTAAGCTTCGCCAGTAATAAGCAGCGCATCGACTAGGGTAGTTTAGGGGAAACAGTAGAGCATTATAAACAGTACACATGAAGGAAGGTCTTGACGTTAATGGTGTTTACTGTGTGTAACACTGCGGTTTCTAATATCTGCAGTCAGAGGCAGTCTGGAATGGCTGCATACGGTAAAGAGAAAAATACACACTACACAAGTCAATTACTGAAAAGATGGGATGGAAATAGTTTCATATATGTATGTAAATTGGCTGGAATGCATTGTAAATATATAAAATTAGGCCAGGGGTTCTTTTTGCACCACAACGAGCACAGAAAGACAAGCTATTCATTCTCACTCCTCCCAACTTTCCACCCTGTAGTTACGCTGGTGTTTCGGAAACTCCGGAAATGCCCATTTTCCTACTTTAGAAAATTGCACTTAACATCGGATAAACTCATATTTACAAGTGGAAAATTCCTGGTTCTGAATGCTGCACAAGTTAATGCACGCCCTTTTATATTTTTCCAGCAGTGAAAATTGGCGGGTAAAAATTTATTTCTATTTCAGTTGTTTTTCGGAAAAAAAGAAAAAGCTTTTTGATGAGCAAGGAGTGTAGAGAAAAGAGCAGTGTCAGCATGGGGTAAGGATTTAAGCTTTGTCTGAGGTTCTTCGACCTCAGTTTCATCACTCCAGTACATAATTGGCTTCAAGTAGAGATGTGTGAGATCTTTAAAGCTTTCTCTCTGTATATAAAAGTTCCCAAAGTAAGTGGATATTAAAAAAAGGTGCTTTATAAGCATTTATACAGAGATATTTGGGGTGAAAGGAATCAACATGGCAACCGTTCCATCTTTCAACACCAAGCAATTCCATCTTATCTGCATTTGGACTTCACCGTACAACTAGACAATGAGGCAAAGTGGACGTCCCCTAAGTGTCAATTAGAGAGAAAACAGTCATCCGGATTATTAACCTGCCCAGTCACTCTACCTAAATCCTATTGCACTGCTCTGGGATGAAGTGGATCACAAGGTCAGAAAGAAACTAAGTGCAGAACAACTTTGGCAAATGTGTGTTATTTGTGTGAAGGGATGTGTGTCTGTATATAAAATATATTTAATCTAGTAAATAATTATCTAGTATTTAGGGTTTAAACTATAAAAATAGGTATTTTTGTGACCACATCCAAAATTTTACAATTCGTGGGTACAATAGGAACATAACCATTGCAAATTTTGGTACCAATTCCTTCTAAAAGTGTCCCAAAAGCCACATGTTCGAAAATGTTTTCCATACTTTCATGAAATTATAAGCCTTTTGTTATTTTTGGATGGATGGATGGATGGATGAAAAAGCTAATATGGCAATCCTAAGTAGTGCTTGGCGATTAATCATTATTATCAATTAATTCGAGTTTCTGGTTTATGTTGAAAAACGATATTGCAATGTCATTTCAATTTGACACAGTGAGCTTCACAGCACATTACATTTGAGAAATACATAATACATTTTACATTTACAGCATTTAGCAGACGCCCTTATCCAGAGCGACGTACAAATAGTGCTTCAGGTCTCCATCTAAGAGTAAATTAATTCAGGTATGATTGATTACAAACTTATGGGTACAAAATAAGCACAGACACAGTTGAAGGACTTTTGAAATTTATTTTTTATGGATTCCTGGACAGTGAGGAGGAAGAAGTGTTAGGATAGGTGTTCTTGGAAGAGATCAGGGTCTTCAGTCGTCGTTTGAAGATGAGTCAGTAACTCTGTTGTTCGGACATCCAGGGGAAGTTCATTCCACCACCTCGGTGCCAGAACAGAGAAGAGTCTTGAGCTGATCTTACTTTTCACCCTGAGAGAAGGTGGAACCAGACGAGCAGTGCTAGACGCTCTCAGACAGCGAGGTGCGGTACGGGAGGTGATGAGGAGCTTTCTGAGGTATGAAGGTGCAATCCATTTTTGGCTTTATAGGCGAGCGTTAGTGTTCTGAATCTGATGCGTGCAGCTACAGGAAGCCAGTGGAGCGAAGTACCACATGGCGGCTCTTTCTGACGAATCCGAAGAGTGGTGCGATTTCATCAGTCGTATGGAAATGCTTTGGGAAACAAATATGGAAACAAACCAAAGCCAACTGTAAAATTTGTCTAAAGCAGCTAATTTATTCCAGCACCTTGTTGTTAAGGGGTGTGTGGCGCTGCAGGATAAACATGACAGCGGCAAACCCAAAAACACCGGCCAAAAACAGGTACAAATGGCTACACACCGGCTAAAACAGGGGTGGCCAACTTGTAGGAGGCTAAGAGCCACTTTTTTTTCTGTGTTACTGCAAAGAGCCACATCATTCACATGGGTACACATGCACATCATCCCATTCCCATTGACGCATGTTATGTGAAAGCTCCTAAAGAAGCCGCATGAGGCTCGGGAGCCACGGGTTGCCCAGGCCAGGGTTTTCCCCCAATCTCTACTAGTGTTCGCGAGGCACGAAAGGAGAATTATGCTGTGTGCTGTAAATATATCGGTTACATTGCTTCTTAACAGCATTAGTTACCTTTTCTTGAAATATTACATCGAGCATAAGATGCCCACCTGTAACACAACAGAGCCAATGTTCAGTTCTAAATACAGGGCTTATCATTTTAACGATTAATGTTTTTCTAATGCGCCTGACTGTCAGCCAAAAAGAAGCCAAAATAAACATTATTTAAGCTATCCTTTGGCAGGAACATTAGCTTGGAACTGAGCTAATTTAGATATATAAGGGTGATAAAATATTTGAGCCGCTAGTTATTAGTCAATTGATATAAACTTGCAACAAAAAAAAAAATACAGAAGAAACAAAAGGTTATTAAAATAATTTAAAATTGTACTCAATTAGCATTCCTTTCCGCTAATGCAGACTCACCGTGCAAAATGTGCTGAATTATACAGCGGGAATGTAAAATTACACAGATACAATACATTCATGCCTCTATGTATAATTGATGCGCTTCTATAACTGAATAATTGCAGACAATTAAATAATAAATGCTCTCTTTCTGAGGCTTTTCGAATCTCTTCAAGATGATTTTTTTTAAACCAGCCCTTTCCATCATTTTAATCGAACCCACTGTTTAAAAATCCAGGCCTTGACCTTTTGTAGCAGAGCTTGGTGAGAGCCGAGCTGCTTTTCTTCATTAAAAAGTGTCAGTCTTTCATATCTGAAGCTCTCAGCCTGGCTTAAATCCATAATACTGCAATAATTCTGCACTTGATAACAAGTCACCAATCATGGCTGTGAACAAGAGGAGCTCTGAAATGAAAGTAGTCCTCGCTCACTGGAATCACATTCCCCTTGTATCGTTTGGTCTGAAAATACACAGCACTGAACAAATTAAAGCAGATTGCTTAACCAACACCCCGGGCCTTTCAGCTCCATACAGCTTTGAAATCACTTTTCCTGATTCTGCCAGTGATCTTTTGTAGGAGAGGGAGAAAGAAAAATCATTCAATTTTATTATTAACAGAAATCTAAAGCAATGTACTCGCGCGGCAACCAATTTCAGCTTGAAAGAAAAGGCTAAAGTTTATTACAGCTGACATTTCTCTGCGCCACCTCCGCTCATTTTTCTTTGAATCAATCTTTTGTTTGGAAAAAAAAAGATAACATAACTGCAATCTCGCAGACTTTTCCGTTTCTTCGGAGAACTAATGCACAGTGTTGGGGAGTATCTACAGTAGTTACATGTAACAGCGTTATGTAATTTAATTACAAAATAAAAGTAACGGCAATTTGTTAAAAATGTGTCATTAAATTCTGATGCAGGTCAATTTTGAAAAATAGAACCTACTTTTTCCAAGGGTTTGAAACTTTTTTTCCTTATAATGTTAAATTCAGTAAGTGCCACCTAGTGGACAAATGAAAGTAATCAAAAAGTAATGAAATGTAATGAAATGTAATCAGTTATCTTACTTACTATAATCTATTACATTTTCAAAGTAACCTTCCCAACACTGCTAATGCAATATATACATTTGTGTGTGTGTGTGTGTGTGTATATATGTTTGTATACAGTCGCCCTACAGTCAAGTTTGCACCCAAAGTAATACTTGTTCGGAATAATTGTTCGTAAACCATAAATATCCTCCGCAGATTTTTGAGGCTCTTTATCTTGTCAGATGGTAAAACTGACCATTCTTCTTGGCAAAAAGTCTCCTTTTCCTGTAAATTCTACAGAATATTAGAGATCTCCCCAGAGTGTCTCAATGATATTGAGGTTAGGAGACTGTGATGGCCGTTCCAGAATCTTCTCTTTAGTCTGCCGTAGCCAATGAAAGATCTAACTTGGCCTTGTGTTCTGGATCATTGTCATTTTGGAATCTACAATACAAGTAAGTCCCCATGTGCACCTTCCAGACTGAAGAGTACTTTTTTTGATAACTTTGTAGCTCACACATCCCCAAAACATCATTCCCAGTAGGAATGGTGCACCTTTCATCATAAGCCTTGTTGACTCGTCTCCAAATGTGGCATTTATGGTTGTGGCAAAAAATTTCAAATTTGGTCTAATCACTCCAAATGTCTTTGTACCAGAAGGTTTGAGGCTCGTCCCTGTGCTGTTTGGCGGATTGTAAGTGGAATACTTTGTAGCATTTGCCTAATAAAGGCTTTCTTATGGCAACCATTCAGCCCCATTGTTCTTCAAGTGCCTCCTTAATGTGCATCTTGAAACAGCCGCACTACATGTTTTCAAAGAGTCCTGTATTTCACCTGAAGCGATTTGTGGGATTTTCTTTGCATCCCGAACAATTTTCCTGGCAGTTATGGATGAAATGTGAACACTGCTGATTGGCGTTCTCAATTCCTTGGATATCTTTTTATATCCTTTTCCTGTTTGTCTACAGTTCAACTACCTTTTCCTGCAGATCCTTTGACAATTCTTTTGCTTTTCCCATCACTCAGAATCCAGAAACATCAGTGCAGCACTGGAGGAAAGATGCAAGGGTCTGTCAGGTGTACAGAAACTCACTGACCTTATAGACACACACACACACACACACACACACCACACACACACACACACACGCACATACACACAACACACACACACACACACACACACACACACACACACACACACACACACACAGAAACTAATTACAAGCAAACAAATCACAGGTGATGGTTACCTTTAATAGCCATTCAAACCTGTTTATGCCAAAAAGACTACGGTATGCAAATTTGGATCATGTTGCTAGTTTCTGTTGTCATTAATATTTTAAGAGAGTAAACACATTTTGCATAAATGTACCATTAGTACAAGAAACGTTTTTGTGTTATCATCAGTGTTGGGGAGTAACTAGTTGCTAGTAACGGCGTTATGTCCATTTAAGTACAAAATGAAAGTAACATTTATTCGTTACAGTTATTGAGAAAAAAATATGTAAATAAATTACAGTTACTTTCGTTAAAGTTGTTAAAGATCCCAAATCCCAAAGAACCCCGGCCAACACCCGCACACCAAGCCAACTCCAAATTGCTCACGTTTATTAACGAGCACAATCAGGAAACTCATGCGTCGAGGTGGCGTTTCTGCCAGATTTTTAAAGCATTCTATCACCACTGTTCACTGATGAGATTTCACTGTCTATGAGAAATGTCTTATTATTATTGTATAAATGTATGCATATGTAAATATGTAAATTTACTTTTATAAAGTAATTAAAACATTATTACATTGTGAGTAGGGTCACTTTTAATCTGTAATCTATTCCATTTCCAAAGTAACCTTCCCAACACTGGATATCATTCATATTATCTGATAAATAGTCAAGAAATCATAATTTCTGCCAGGGTATCGTCAAGATGCCAATCTTGGGGCCTTGAGCAAGGCCCTCAGTACTCTAGTGGGTGCTGTATAGTGGCTGACCCTGTGCTCTGACCCCAGCTTCCAAATAAACTGGGATATTCGAAGAAAGAACTGTGCTGTAATGTATATGTGACAAATAAAGGCCCTTCCTCTTCATCTTTTTCTTCTTCTTATGAGCACAACTGTATGTAAGGATTTAAACGCCATTGCATTTCTGGAAAACAAATGTAACAGCATGTTTGTTTTTTATTTTATTTTCTACAAACTAGTTTTGTCAAATTTTGTCATTAAAAACGAAAAGTTGGTTCTGATTTGAGTCTATATTTATACAACAAAGAAATGAACAAATTATAATGTTAATTGGAATAAGACAACCCCGAGTTGAATTTGTGGGTTAATATTATCACCCTGTTTTATTCCCATTATTCCACAACAGATACCTTTGTTAATTAAGGCACTTTATCTCTGTGCATGTTCCATTTAATATTATGTCCCATCTGTATAACTCCAGCAATAAAGATTCTAATCTCTAAACAAATCTCTAAAACATCCCAAAGCCATTGTATGATTTTTTTTTCCTCTAAGGTTTTTTTTTTTTTCCTAAGGCTTAATTTGAGCTTATCAACAATGTACCACGATCAGGCTAATGTTTGGGGTATAATTACACACTACAAATGCTATTTTCATTGTGACTAGTATCTGGAACCAGGGAGGAACAAGCCAAGCTATGCTTTGCCTGGCAATATTAGCATAGAAATAATTCTGTCTTCTCATACTTCAACAGCATAACAAGTTGACATCTTGGGTGGATTCACCTGAAGAACATTTATATAACTGCTTGGAAATCTAATATATGCTACTATGAAAATCCTTGTGGGCAAATATGTATTTGGCCGTGCCTGCTGAGCATCACTACATGCGGCAAATTTAAATGTTACTTTACTTATAGTAACATTAGTTACCGTTTGCTAGAATATTACATTTTGCCTAAGGTTATCTAGCTTGAGGGCAACCGTGTAACACAATAGCGTTAACGCTCAGGTTCTAATTACCAGGTACAGCATTTTAAAGTGTACCGTTTTATTTTACCAAACATGGATAGCAGCTGAAGCCAATTAGCTAACAAGGAATGCTAACTAAGCTGTGCTCTGGTTATGGTCGTAATAGCATATTGATTATTCTGTATCCAGATTTCTTTGGTGGATACACCCGAAGACTCTAAGCACTGAGGAAAGACTCATGGCATCTCTGCAACCTAGCTCCTTCTAGGAAGCCTGCAATATACACCTCTTTAAAGGGCTCTGGTTTCAGAGGTGTTTCTTCACACCTCTGGTTTGAAAAACGTTCTGAAAAGGGGCATGGTTCACTGGGGATAAAGGGTGTGGAGGAAGAGGCAGAGATTACATAAAAAGGGGAGTTACAAAAAGTGAATAAATACTGCTAATTTGTACATTGACAATGTAAACACATGTTGGCAAGATGGACGCTGAGAGCAGCAGCAGCTACAGCGGTTGTGAGAGCTCTGTGGAAGTGGAGGAACTTCTCCACACTTCGATCAGAATGATGACGGTGCAGATCCACTGCATTGTCGGTTTGAACCTTTGGACCCTCACACACTAAAACGCGAAGACGAAGCAAATGAAGCGCTGATAGATGCATCACACTGGTAGCAGTTTTGTGCAGACGGTATAGACGTCTGGAACCGGAAACGGCATCTTTCTCCAAAAGAAGACAATCCACGATTGCACTAATCCCCAATTCACAAAACATATTTTCCGTGTGTTTTTTTAAAACGCCACAAACCAGCTGCCAAATTTCCGCTCTGGTCTAGTTTTTGGTTAAACCAAAACAACACTTTTGTGTTGTTGAATTGAATAAAGGCACAAACACAAGGCATGACTCTAAACAACAACAACGAGTGCAACTTTCCCCATTCATAAATAAAGGGATCGCTCATGCAAATCACAACCCAGTTAATGGATAAGACGAGATGGATTATTCTCATGTATAATGTAATGTTGCTCATAAATAATTGGATCTCAACCCAATGACATATATGCTGAATGTGCACCCAATGAGCACTCAGATAAATCATGTCTATGTCATATGCCTTAAACAAAGTATTTTGTGACAGTTATTACTGTTTTAATCAACGTGCAATATGTGTGTATATATATATATATATATATATATATATATATATATATATATATATATATATATATATATATATATATATATATATATAATCTGTTAACACAGGGGTGGGCAAACTATGTCTGGCACCTTGGTCCTTTTAATCCGGTCTGCTGAAGATATCTGGGGGGCATGGTGCGATGCCAGTGGGGCCGCATGTAACCCCTGGGGAAAATGCTTCTTTGCCATACCAGAATAAAATATAACCGCACAGCAGAGCAAAAATATATTAAAATATATGGGAAAAATATGGAAAATGTAGCGAAGTGCATGTATAGCTGGAACCCTGATAGCCCCCCCCCACACACACACACACACACGGTCAACAATTGGAGACATGGGACACTCACAACTCTCCACCCACCCCATGCACACAGTATATTCGCAACTCTGTACCGGGGCGTTGGGGGTGTTCACATGAGTATTAACATTAATGCCTTTTATATGTTTATGTTTGATATATATGCATCCAGTGCTGGTCCTTCCCATCTGTCAAATTTTAAAGATCAATAAATTTTGCCCCCCCCTCCCCTGTGTTAATTTGGGTTTCATGACCATTAAAGGTTATAACACTCTGAGGTATTTGGGAAATTTGAACTCTAACAGGGCCGGGCTTCTGTCCGAAGTCTGGGTAATTATATCTCATTTTGCCAAGATATCATGAAAGTTACCAACTTAAATATATAGTAGAAATGAAAGAACTTTCTAAAGCAAGTCACAATTTTCTTTTCCCAGTGATGAAACAGTTTCAGAGGACTTCCCTGTAACAGACTTTCTTTAACAATGTATCCAGCATTTGTGATATATGGATTGATGTCCGCCCTTAAAAAATGAATAATGACTTAATGTCTGGAACTGGCACGAGAGATAAAACAAGACATACAGTTTCCCCCATACAGATTAGATACAATAAAGGATAGCTAATCATATAACAAATTTGTCATTACAAAAATTACACACATTTTAATCTGCTATGTCATAATCCATTACAATACATAATAAGACCATGTAAATTGGCTGTTACTATGGAAATGGTATTAATATTAGACTAGCAGACAATCTAGAATATGAATAGTGTCAGAATTTTTTATATATCATATATAATATATCTATTGCATACACACACACACACACACACTTCTCATTGTTATGTGAAAAACCCCTGAGGTTTCTTTCACTTCATTTCCACTGTTGGACAGGTTTCGCAGCCCAGAGGGGACAAGATCCAGGACACCAGAACATCACACCTGCTCTCAGAAATACCCGCAATCCACATCAAGAAGCACAAGCTGAACGATTTTCTATTTTATTTCACACGTAACCCAATTTGTAGTTGGTTATTTATTAGTGCTGAGGTGGAGGCTTGCTTCAGGTCACACACTGAGTGTTTAATACGCTGGTGGGTACGAGCGACGTTCTATGCTGTAAGTGACTAAGGATGATTTCATTTGGTACACTTGCTTGGGGACTCGCCTCAGTCTTATTCTGGATTCATGCTGTATTATGTTAAACCGAGGGATGTTACATTATTGTCTTGTGCTTTCATCATCATCATGAGTACAAATGGATAAGATTGTATGCTCCGAGCTTTTTCGCAGGGATTTTATTATTTTTTTTTTCACTAACCTATTTTTCTTTCAATTTATTCGTTATGGATTCTTATTCGGAAACTAGTAACAAGATGCGCTGCTTTTTGCGAAGTTCCTGCATCAAGTGTTCTAACATTAGCGTACAATATATTTCCTAATAGAAACACTGGCATTTAATAAAGTTTACAAACACCTTCGAACAGTAGACATTGTTACAATAGAGTTTTACAGAAAACTGTATGTAGATGCAGATTCTTATTGAACAAAAATATGCTGTGTGAAATCCTAACCTTATTCGTATAGGATGTTTATATAGTTTATATATATATATATATATATATATATATATATATATATATATATATATATATATATATATATATATATAGTGTGTTAAAAAAAAACTATTTGCCGCCCTTCCTGACTTTTTATTCTTTTGCATGTTTGTCACACAAAATGTTTCTGATCATCGAACACATTTTAATATTAGTCAAAGATAACACTCAAGTAAACACAAAATGCAGTTTTTAAATGAATGTTTTTATTATTTAGTGAGAAAAAAAAATCCAAACCCACATAGCCCTGTGTGAAAAAGTAATTGCCCCTGCACCTAATAACTGGTTGGGCCACCCTTAGCAGCAATAACTGCAATCAAACGTTCTGGAGGAATTTTGGCCCACTCATCTTTGCAGAATTGCTTGTAATTCAGCTTTATTTGAGGGTTTTCTAGCATGAACCGCCTTCTTAAGGTCATGCCACAGCATCTCAATGGGATTCAGGTCAGGACTTTGACTAGGCCACTCCAAAGTCTTCATTTTGTTTTTTTTCAGCCATTCAGAGGTGGATTTGCTGGTGTGTTTTGGGTCATTGTCCTGCTGCAGCACCCAAGATCGCTTTAGCTTGAGTTGACGAACAGATGGCCGGACATTCTCCTTCAGGATTTTTTGGTAGACATTAGAATTCATGCTTCCATCTATCACAGCAAGCCTTCCAGGTCCTGAAGCAGCAAAACAACCCCAGACCATCACACTACCACCACCATATTTTACTGTTGGTATGATGTTCTTTTTATGAAATGCTGTGTTACTTTTACGCCAGATGTAACGGGACACGCACCTTCCAAAAAGTTCAACTTTTGTCTCGTCAGTCCACAAGATATTTTCCCAAAAGTCTTGGCAGTCATTGAGATGTTTTTTTAGCAAAATTAAGACGAGCCTTAATGTTCTTTTTGCTTAATAGTGGTTTGCGTCTTGGAACTCTGCCATGCAGGCCGTTTTTGCCCAGTCTCTTTCTTATGGTGGAGTCGTGAACACTGACCTTAATTGAGGTAAGTGAGGCCTGCAGTTCTTTGGATGTTGCCCTGGGATCTTTTGTGACCTCTCGGATGAGTTGTCTCTGCGCTCTTGGGGTAATTTTGGGCGGCCGGCCACTCCTGGGAAGGTTCACCACTGTTCCATGTTTTTGCCATTTGTGGATAATGGCTCTCACTGTGGTTCGCTGGAGTCCCAAAGCTTTAGAAATGGCTTTATAACCTTTACCAGACTGATGGATCTCAATTACTTTTGTTCTCATTTCTTCCTGAATTTCTTTGGATCTTGGCATGATGTCTAGCTTTTGAGGTGCTTTTGGTCTACTTCTCTGTGTCAGGTAGCTTCTGTTTAAGTGATTTCTTGATTGAAACAGGTGTGGCAGTAATCAGGCCTGGGGGTGGCTACAGAAAAACTCACATAAAATATGATAAACCACAGTTAAGTTATTTTTTAACAAGGGGGGCAATCACTTTTTCACACAGGGCTATGTGGGTTTGGATTTTTTTTTCTCACTAAATAATAAAAACATTCATTTAAAAACTGCATTTTATGTTTACTTGTGTTATCTTTGACTAATATTAAAATGTGTTCGATGATCAGAAACATTTTGTGTGACAAACATGCAAAAGAATAAAAAAAGTCAGGAAGGGGGCAAATAGTTTTTTCACACCACTGTGTATATATATATATATATATTATATATATATATATATATATATATATATATATATATATATTTATATATATATATCAAGGGAGAGTTATTAGACAATAGACATTTCTGATATTGTGTCCATTTTTAAATTGTCCTTAGATCCTTTGAAAAATAATTATTTGTGTTAGAGTTTAAAAAATCACAATGAAGTTTTAGTACAGAAAATCTGTGAATCTAAAGACGGGGGGTTACTGTAGCAAAAAATAACATCAGCATGAAACATGATGTTTTTTATGTTAGAATACAGCATAAAACCAAACTACTGGTAACTTTAATGAATATATATATATATAAAATATATATATATATATATTATATATATATACCTGCTATATATATATATATGATGTTCCTGCCTTATATAGATATATATATATATATTTGATGCATTTCCATTTCTCATTTTCTTCATTCATTCGTTCATTGATGAATAATTAAGACTTTCATTTAGTTTCATTACAGAACTAGCATTCCTGTATGTATTCATACACTTTAAGGACAAAGTATTGGGACAACCTGAGACTTATATATATATATATATATATATATATATATATATATATATATATATATATATATATATATATATATATTGATTTTCTATATATATATATATATATATATATATATATATATATATATATGGTTCTTCCCCAAACTGTTACCACAAAGGCACACAGTCATATTTCTGGATGCAGTAACAATCTACAAAATCCACTGGAACAATTCCCGAGTAGAGTGAAGGGAATTAAAAACATATACACTTAAAAACATATACACATATACATAATACACTGTAATGGCTAAAAACTATTTGGACATCTGTTTAATACATCTAAATGTGTTTTTTTGAAATGTTGGAAGCACTCACTTCCAGCATGAAAATTGTGTCTACAGAAAGCTCACTAAAGACAGGATGTATTAAGTCTGAAGTAGAAAAAAAGTTGAGTGTCCTTCACAGAGCCCTGACCTCCTCGACTCCACTGAACACCTTCGGGATAAACTGGAACACTGACTGCACACTAACCCTAATCGTTTCCGGCCTGTGAATCAATTCTGCTCTGCTGTGAATGGTCTCAAATGGCTACGCAACAGTTTTTCACCTCTGTAATCTCATAGACTGTCCTTCGGTCATCTCAAGATTTACAAACATGTTTATGCTGGACAGCCTTTCTAACCCTCGCTCTACTTTCTGTCTGTGTATAGAATTACCCTCATCCAGTATTTATCCAGTATATGTTATCCCACACTATGCTTCAATTCCTGTGGCTCTTGTTTGTCAGTCTCTATCTTTTGAATGCTTGAGCCTGCGTCTTTTGTTTTATTCTGTCCCTGCTCTGTGGCCGTGTGAGACCTGACATTTGTGTCACATCCGCAGCTGTAGCAGCTCAGCCGTCACTAGAAGAACAGGAATCAGATGGGACACCTCATATGTCAAAGTTATTTGGTGTAAATATTGACTCATTATTGACCTTATGCGTTTGCAGTTGATGTCCATGAGGGCAGAATGCATGCTTGTATGGATGACAAAGAAAAGCTAGCTTTGTATATATATATATATATATATATATATATATATATATATATATATATATATATATATATATATATATATATATATATATATATATATATATATATATATATAACTATATATATATATATATCTATATATATATATATATATAAAATGAACAGTAGTTTGTTACAGTTACTGAGAAAAAATGTGTAATTAAATTATAGTTCATTCATTTATCTTCTACTACCGCTATATCCGAATCTTCCCTCGGGTCACTGGGATCCTGTGTCTATCTCAGGCATCTATGGGCATTAAGGCAGGACACACCCTGGATGGAATGCCAACCCATCGCAGGGCACACACACACACACACACACATACACACACACACACACACATTCATATACACTAGGGACAATTTTCCAAGGTACCAATCAACCTACCGTGCATATTTTTTTGGACCGGGAGGAAACCAGGAAAACCCGGAGAAAAAAAAAACCCCTGAGGCACGGGGAGAACATGCAAACTCCACACACACACATGGCCGAGACGGGAATCGAACCTGGACTCTGGCGTTGTGAGGGCGGTGTGAGGCGAACATGCTAACTAAGCCATAGTTGCTTTTGAAAATGTTAAAGATTACAAATCCCAAAGACCCCCGCCTCCCCCATTCCCCCGTGCAATAGACCAGACCAACCCCGTGACCCCCCCCCCCCCCCACCCCCACCCCCTGTAACAATTTGATTATGATGCAGCTCAATTTCGAATGATGTCTCCTTTTGATATTTTCCTTATAATGTTAATTGCAGTAAGTGGCACCTAGTGGACAAATTAAAGTAATCCAAATATTTTACTTATATAGAGCAATTGATAAGTTACATTCATTATTAAATTTTGAATAGGGTCACATTTGTAATTTGTAACCTATTTCATTTCCAAAATAACCTTCCCGACACACATTATATTATATATCGATATATATATATATATATATATATATATATATATATATATATATATATATATATATATATATATATATATATATATATATATATATATATGTATGTATTATGCATTGCAAAAGTATTCATACCCCTTAAATATTTCCACATTTTCTCACATTATAACTACAAACCTATATGTATTTTATGGGGATTTTGTGTGATAGACAGATAAAAAGTATTGCATAATTGTGAAATGTAAGGAAAATTATGCATTTTCCTTTTTAAAATTTTAAAATGCATTTATAAAATTTATAAAATGCATTATATTTATGTTTTATAAATACAAATCTGAAAAGTGTGGTGTGCATATGTGTTCATCTTTTCGCTGTTTTCTTTTTCGCTGGGTTTTTTTTTTCGCTGTTTTTTAGCAAATTCTTCTTTGCAAAACAGCTCCAGTTAAATCAGATTGGATGGGGAACATCTGTGAACAGCAATTTTCAGTCTTGCCAAGACTCCCAATAGGGTTTTGGTCTGGACTTTGACTGGGACATTCTAACACATGAATATGTTTTGATCCCAATCATTCAGTTGTAGCTCTGGCTGCATGTTTAGGGTCGTTGTCCTGTTGGAATGTGAACCTTAGTCACAGTCTCAAGTCCTTTGCAGCCTCTAATAAGTGTTATTCCAGAATTAGCTCCATTAATCTTCCCATCAACTCTGAAAAGCTTCCCTCTCCCTGCTGAAGAAAAGCATCCCCACAGCATGATGCTGCCACCACCATGTTTCACCATATTAGATTTTTGTCACACGTAGCGTGTTGCATTTAGGCCAAAAAGTTACATTTTGGTCTTGTCTGAGCACAGCACCTTCTTCCACATGTTTGCTGTTTCCCCCTACATGACTTGTGGAAAGCTGCAAACATTACTTCATACTCTTTTTCGTGAACAATGGCTTTCTTCTTGCCGTTCTTCCATAATTGCCGGATTGGTGAAGTGTATGACTAATAATTGTCCTGTGGATAGACTTGTCCACCTGAGCTATGGATCTCTGTAGCTCCTCCAGAGTTACCATGGGCCTTCTGGCTGCTTCTTGGATCAATGCTCTCCTAAGATGTTCAAAGCTTGAGATATGTTTTTATAACCTAACCCTACTTTAAACTTTTCCACTTTATTCCTGACCTGTCTGGTATGTTCTTTAGTCTTCATGATGCAGTTTGCTCACTAGTGTTCTGAGGCCTTCACAGAACATCTGTAATTATTCTGGGGATTAAGTACACACAGGTACACACTTAAATTACTAATTAGGTGACGTCTGAAGGATGTTGATGTTCACTGGACTTGTATCATTTTCCTTCCATTTTACAATTATGAGATATTGTTTGTTGGTCAATTTTTTTTTATATGTGTATCAGGTGTCTGAGTGCCCCTACATTTATTCTACACGCCAAACATGCAGCTGATGTTATTAAGGATTATCTTCAGCATAGAGAGAAACAATGAGTCCTGGACGTAATAGTTTTGGCCCCACTTTAACATTGTATATTAAGAAAATCATGCATATATAACATCTAGGTTACAGCACAACGTACAGTACGTTCACGTTGCTAGTATTGTTATGATTGGAAATTGTTAAATATGCATGTAACAAGAATTTAAAAAATGGAAATAATGAAAAAACCCTATATTCACGGTCTATAGAGAACTCCAAGAGACCCCACCCCCTAAAAAATCATTGTACACTAAGCTGCGAGTGTGTAAATTGGGAAAATATATTCCTTCTCCTTTCCCTTTGTCCAGTCAAGGAAACAAACTTCTTATAAGCAACAGGAGGATATTTGATCTCTTCAGCTTGTATAAATAATGGTATTTCCACTAACCCTGACCCCTTAAGGCTTCCTACATAAATCTGAGCGCTATAATCTCCTTGCTGCAATAATCATCAGCGTCCCTACTTCTACTTCATTGCGGAATCCATTAGCAGCGGCGGACGGGATAATTACAGTGGCGATGGGCTCGGGTGATGAGTGTGGCATCACTTAGCACTCTCTTAGAGCCACACCTCATCGGAAGCCTCTGTGGTGTTGTAACAGCTGCTATTTAGCCGTGCCGTGTAAGAGGACACCTGTGTGAGCCGGTGTTGCAGCGTGGGTCAAGTGCACAACGCCACAATTGTGGATCATGTCGGACTAAGAGGCGATTTCCTGTCCGCTCGCCTCTTTATCAGCGAAGCTTCGGCACTTCCTTCTCATACCGCTATTATAAAAAAAGTAACAGCCAGTTTTTCCGTGAGAGATATATTACGACAAGATACCGGAAGTTTCAAGATACAATCATATATTTGGAGAGAATTGTGTCGAGCCTGTAGGCGCAAGTTTCAAAGAAGTCGTGCTTCTGTTAATTCATTGATCCAAAAACAATCGTTTTGAATTAAGAGAAGGAACAACAAATCCAAATAAAACCTTCACACTAGTTTCATCTTCCAGATTCTATGTGCATTGAGGGTTAAGAAGATCTGCCTGGACAGCACACACCCGGCTCTCTTCAAACTCTATAACTAGTCTGGCTTAAAAGCAACACATTCCACAGGGAAAAACTACATGCTGCCAGATCAGCCAGACTGTACTCTGTCCTCATCTTCCTAGACATTTCAGCAGCATTCAGCAGCAAGACCCTGTTGGCTACCCTCAGGAATCTTGGTGTCTCTGGTGCTGCATGGAAATGGTTTTACTCCTACTTGGAGGGTCGATCGTATCAGGTAACATGGAGAGGATCTACATCTGCTGCATGCATACTCACCACTGGTGTCCCACAAGGCTTAGTACTTGGTCCTCTTCTGTTTTCACTCTGCACTCTCTCTCTTGGTGAAGTCATTTCCACGCATGGATTTTTTTGACTACCACTGCTATGCTGGTGACACACAACTCATCTTCTCCTTCCCTCCATTAGATACCACAGAGTCTGGTAGAATATCAGCCTGCCTATCAGACATAGATTCGTGGATGAGCACACATCAACTCAAACTCAACCAGAAGAAAACCAAACTGCTTGTGATCCCAGGTGATTCATCTCCAGGTCATGATCTCAGCATAACTCTCCACAACTCTCTACTTTCTCCCTTGGCCACTTCTCGCAGCCTGAATCAGAAATACAAGGAATTTGTCTTGGCGACAAGTACATACATTGAAATTATATAACAATATAACAAGACTGAAATGAAAAATAATGTACTGTATATAGCTGTAGTAATATGCACAGAATATACAGGTATGTTATTTACAAGTCTGTGTTTTAAAATTGTGCATTTCAGTTTCTGATGCTATATTTGAGTATTTTAATTGTTCAGACCGAGTACAGCCTGCAAGAAGAAGGAAGTTTTTTGTGCCTGGATGTTACCCCGAGGTAACTATGTACAATCAATTATCTTTCTCTTCTCATATCACTAAAGTGACTCGCGCTTATCGACCCTTTCTCTAAAACATCATAAGGATTCGACCATTTCTATCCACACAGGCTGCTCAGGTCCTGGTTCAGTCCCTTGTCATCTCAAGACTGGACTACTGTAACTCTCTGGCTGGCAGGTCTACCTCAGAACGCTATTCATCCACTGCAAATGATTCAAAATGCAGCAGCGCGACTTGTGTTCAACCTGCCTAAAATCTCTCACACCACTTCTTCACAAAAAAAAATCTTCACAAACCCTATCTCTTCCAACAACACCTATTACTAACACTTCTTTTTTCTCACTGTCCAAAAAAAAAAACACCCTCAATTGAGTCTATGCTTGTTTATATGTTAAGTTTGTAATCAATCTTACCTGAAAGAATTTATTCTTAGATGGAGACTTAAAGCTCTTAAAGCTCTATTTGTACGTTTATACACACACACACACACACACACACACACACACACACATATATATATATATATATATATATATATATATTATATATATATATATAGATATATATATATATATATATATATATATAGGCCATGTATATAAGGCTGTCTGCTTAAATGCTGTCCTAAATGCTGTAAATGTAAATAAACTGTTACCTTCTGAGGGGTGTTACACCAGAACATCCAGGTACAAAAACAGAAGACTGTACTCAATCTGAACAATTAAAATACTCAAATATAGCATCAGAAACTAAAATACACAATTTTAAATAACATATCTGTACATTCTGTGCATATTCCAGCTATATACAGTACATTATTATTTATTACAGTCTTGAAATATTCCTTGTGTGTGTAAACATACTTGGTAATAAAGCTATTTCTGATTCAGATTCTGTGTGTGTGTGTGTGTGTGTGTGTGTGTGTGACACCCAGCTTGAGTCTCCAACAGCTTAACCCCCATTGACTCTGATCTTCGCTGAGGGAGTTTAAATGAGCTGTATCCTGCTTTCACCCACAGCCATGTGTGACCTAAATTGTATTTTCAGCTAATTCCTTTGTTTCAGAGATCTGTGAGTACCTCTTATCCTAAGCATCTTGGTCTGCTGGCATGCTCAACATCTACACACACATACGCACACAAATACACACGTTAGCTAGAAATGCACCTTCTACAGCTGTCCACATGTATTCATATTTATAAACCAGTGTTTTTTGGCACCTCTGTTCTAAAAACCAAACTATGCCTAAGTACATAAAGGAATGCTAGCCATTTTCTCTCATTAATCCAAGCCGAATCACTGTAGGAATATTATTTTCATAGTAAAGGAACACCAGGCAGACGTAAACAAACCACATCTTCCCAGATTAAATGGGGTGCCACATGGTAGAGTCGCTCTATTCACCAAAAAATAAAAGGAATATACTGATATACAAGAAATAATCTGTGGTTTAGAAGTCAAAGAAAGAAAGAAAGAAAGAAGGAAAGAAAGATGGCCACTGGTCGCTGGTAAAAAAAAAGTACAGATACTAGAAATATCTATAAAGAATATACAATATAGAGAGGCACGGTGGCTTAGTGGTTAGCACGTTCGCCTCACATCGCCAGGGTCCGGGTTCGATTCCCGTCTCGGCCATGTGTGTGTGGGGAGTTTGCATGTTCTCCCCCCGTGCCTCAGGGGGTTTTTTCTCCGGGTTCTCCGGTTTCCCGGTTAATTAAATCCCCGGTCCAAAAAAACATGCACGGTAGGTTGATTGGCACCTTGGAAAATTGTCCCTAGTGTATGAATGTCTGTGTGTGATTGTGAGTGTATGTGTGTGTCCTGCGATGGGTTGGCATTCCATCCAGGGTGTATTCTGCCTTAATGCCCATAGACGCCTGAGTTAGGCACAGGCTCCCCGTGACCCGAGTGAAGATCGGATAAAAGCGATAGAAGATGAATGAATATACAATATATAGCAAATAATATTGAAGTTGCATATCAAGATCGAAGAACAAGGGGTCAGAAGTCAAACAATTCACAGACAGAAAAACTGAATTGCCAATCGAGCTGATGCAACCGTGCCGGAGGTCCTTGAATTGCTTTCTCAATGGACAAACCTGGACAAAGGTCAGAGGATTCGGAGGATACACAAACTACAATACATTGAGTATTTCATACTTGGATTTTGTATTATAATGAGTCCACAAATTGAGCATACAATGTTTACCAGAGAAAAACAAACAGGGTTAAAAGAAGAAATAGAAGCTTATTTAATTGATTTCATTGCATTACAGTTTCATAGTTATTTCATGAGTATGGGTAAATGTAAATCTGTTTATATATATATATATATATATATATATATATATACATATATATATATATATATATATATATATATATATATATATATATATATATATATATATATATATATATCTATATCTACTTTGAGTGTAATGGTCTGTGTGAACTAATTAAATTTAATCCAATTCTTCTGGCATTTTGTCCAGCAGTGGACAGTTACAGAATTGTTATTGAGTGTGAGGTGTTGAGGTAGAAAATAACTCGCTTGAACTTCACAACCTTGTTATTTTTGCGCATTTCCTACAGCCGGAAAGAGATCAGGGGCAGTCGAGACTGGGAAATAGTTTCAGGTGTGATAAATGCCAACCTGCAGAAACTCTACAAATGATATGAACTACTCAAACATTCACAGATCTGCAAAGCAAACCCAGATAACACCCAGAGCGCCAGGGGGAATAGCCTGTGGTACATCATTGGAGTTCAACTGGCTGAAATGAGGCGGAAACTTTCTTCACGGAGGTAGCCATCTTGTTCAAATTGGCCAAGTAGTAGTTGTGCTTTTTTTGCTGTTTAAGCCATTAATTATCCTCCCAAACACACACCGAAAACATTTGTGACCATACAGGGAGATGAATTATGCGTAAAATTGAAGAAATATCACATTTATACGGACTTTTCCATTCATTTATTCACCTTCTATCGCATTATCTGATCTTCCCTCGGGTCATGGGGAACCTGTGCCTATCTCAGGTGTCCATGGGCATTAACGCAGGATACACCCTGTACAGAATGCCAACCCATCACAGGGCACACACACACACACACACACGCTCACAATCACACACTAGGGACAATTTTTCCAAGGTGCCAATCAACCTACCGTGCATGTTTTTGGACCGGGAGGAAACCGGAGAACACAGAGAAAAACCCCCTGAGACACGGGGAGAACATGCAAACCCACACACACACATGACAGAGGCGGGACTGGTGGTGTGAGGCAAACATGCTATAAATCAGGCGAAAGTTATAAATGTTTGGAAATGATTGAGTTGGAAATATCCATTGGAAACTTAGTAGTCAGATGTAGTCAAAAAGTAACCAAATGTAATCAGTTACTTTACTTTTATAAAGTCGTTGAAAAGTTATTAGATTTTGAATAGAGTCTTTTATAATCTGTAATCTATTGCATTTCCTTCCCAACACTGGTCATGTGACATGCAGAAATTGACGGGTGATGTGCATAATCTTGACATGCCTATATTCAGAAATTTCTTTAACTATTTGTGGACTTACTCCTATAAAAAGTCCAGGGAATATTTACTCAATGCCCTGCATCCAGACACATTGATTTATCCAAACGTCTTCTTTTGTGCCTTGCAGCATTGGCCAATTGTGCAACCTTTAACAGAATAACCAGCATTTCCTTAAACCCAAAGGTCAGTCTCGAATCTACCGGTTTAAAATGTATTGTAACTACAACAACTCTACATTTGTTCATGGACCAAATATATCACTCTGCATTGCCTGTAGGCAGCTCAGAGGTCAAGGATCCATTCAAATCCATCTATCCATCCAGATCCATCCATCCAACCAGCCACATTCAACACTTTATCCTGTTCATGGATTTAAGGCTTATCCCAGGAAGACTGTTGGTTAGAACGCACCCTGGATGATACACAATTCCACCTCGCAACACCTTTCACATCATCGCCGTATACCTTGCTGCAATTTACATCATTCATTTCCAGAAATCCTCCTACAGGCACAGGTTATTTTTTTCTTTCTTCCGTCGGATCGAATGAAACCAGAGAATCTAAAGATGTTGGAAGAACATGTCAAACTCCTTTAAAGACAGTAAACCAAGCCCGGGATCGAAGCGGGGACCCTGAAGCTGTTTGGCGTCGATGCTGCATACAGCACCGGCACGCAGCATGATTATAAGCTTCAATCCCAAGACGATCAGAGAACCACTGCTGGGCTTTTGATCAGCACCTGAATTGCACAGCTCAATTGTATACTGCTTCGGATATAACTTGGGTAGTGAATAAATAAATAAATATAATACACCCGGTTAAAAAAAATAACAATAATAAAAATAGTACTGCGTTTTATTGAATTTCTCATTGCGAAACACTGCCACCACTAAATTGCATGGCTTTTACATAGAAATCCATATTTCTTTATGTTTCGAATGGGCTTGTTGAATGACACTTTCCAAATGCACAAAAAAACAGTCTATCTGCAGTGTGACGAGTGTGAGGCAATAAAACCCTTGTCAGGCACTATTAACTTATCAACTCAATCTTCCCCAAAAGATAAATACATCAGTTAGTTCTAAATATCTATCTATCTATCTATCTATCTATATATCTATCTATCTATCTATCTATCTATCTATCTATCTATCTATCTATTTATCTATCTATCTATCTATCTATCTTATTTTATTTATGTGTACATTTACTGCATTTCGCAGAACCTTATACATCACAACTTACAACTGAGCAGTTAAGGGCCTTTCTCAAGGGCTCACTAGTGGCACTTTGGTGGTGGTGGGATTTGAACATGCAATCTTCTATTCCGGAGGACAATGCTTTAACCACTGAACTGCCACCTCCCATATAATGTACATATAATATTCTTAATGTTATTTTATACTTTATAGATAGACTTTATTCTTTTAATATTACCACTACACTTTAATGTTTATATTATTTACTTCTATTTTCATGTTTCCAATAAAATTTTAATTGAAATGTTTCAAGTAGTCCTATCATTACTGAAATATGTAGTATTGTACTTGCGTATCTGTACTTTATTGTACTAAAGTCACATTTTCGTGTAACTATACTTTACTGAAGTATTTCCATTTGATTAGACTTTAACTTTTACTTTACTAGATTTTTTAAAATCAGTCGTTCCTTTTTATTCATAAGTTGATAAACGCAAACGCACAGTAAGCCATCAATTAATGTAGATCGCACTCTGTTTTTAACTTGTTTCTTATCACCAACAACACCTGCGGTTTTATTTGCACAATTTTTTTTAAAGTAATCAGTCAGTGTTTAAATCATTAATATTATTTTATTAATATATTGGTGTGCTGAGAGTAACATTCGAGACTTTTCACATAAACTGAGTTGATTAAGCAAAGACAAAATGTGTCGAAAATAATAACTGGAATAATAACTATAGACATAATACATCATAGTACTTTGGACACATTTTATGTTAAATGCTTTTGTACTTTTTCCTCAAGGGAAACATTTTTTAAATGGCGGAATATTTTACCATCTCTAGTTCATCTCTATTTTGACATTTAACTTTAGATGACAAACACTTTAAGAGCATGTTTTTACATCATCCAAATCCTTTGATGAATTCAGAAATCTCTAGGCAAAATCTATGTTAAATCTATGTTATAATGAACATTTCCTTAAAAAAAATTTAAATCACACCATAACAGTTTACGTGTGGAAAGTTTGTCATGCAATAGACTTTGAATGAGTAGAAACGATTTTTTTCTTAAAAATGCTTTATTATGGTTTGCCGTGCAACCATAATAACAAAGCAATAGATTTTGACCAATCAGAATCATATAGTCAAAAACCCCATGGAATGCAAAAAGCAAAGGTATAAAAAAGAAAAAAGCTTATGTTTTGTTTCTCCTGGTGTTTTGTGAAGCTTCACAGAGACCTTTCACTCCATTACAGAAGCATTAGAGCTAGCAGGTTCATTCCTGACAAAGAATCCCTCTGAGGTGCTAGTGGGCTACGTTTGATGCCATGTTGACGGTGAAGGAAGTGACACGAGGCGCGATTGTGACACACTCCTGCCGAAGACACGTTCCGGCTCAAGACGGGAACAGGAGACATGTGCGACACCGGCCTACACACGAGCTGTCAAGACGGAGTACGTCGAGTAGAGGAAGAGCCTAAATTTATCACTCGCCATCTGATGTCAGAGTGTGTAGTCACAGTATGGCAGGAGCCAACTCCGGCTCCGGCGTTTGCATTCGTTGCGTTTGTGCTCCTGATCCGTGTGAACTTCACACCTCCAGCCAGACAGTTCATCTCCAACTCCTACCGGGATTGACATGAGCAGCCGGGGCTTTTAATCGAAACCTTTCAGACCACTTAGCACATGTCCTACTTTCCTGGTGTTGCGCTGAAGTGTTAATGGCTGCTGTGAAAAACAGGAAGCTGGGAATCTTCGAGGCAAAGAGGAGTGATGGGGGATTCTGAGGCTGACGCTGGTATTCTAGGGTATTTTTCAAGAGGATTCCCGTTTCTTTAATTCTAAAATCTGTTTAGAAAGTTCTATATCTTGCTTAATGTACTCTGTGAGATGAGTTGGAACAATTGGTGGAAAGAACCAAAATGAAAGAAAAAGATACATTTATGTAGTCTCTATTTCGTAAGAGGTGGTTTTTAGGGACTCTGTGTTTGAGGGATTGAATTTTGCACTGGAAGTTTCAAATCCCAGTACCACAAAAAATGCCACTGGTAGAAACACCAAAAGTCCTTCACCCTTAACTGCTCAATTGTAATTCACTGTAGATAAGAGTGTCTGCCAAATGTAATGCTCAGGTTGATGGACCCATAATACAAGGTTCTGTTAGATCCTGTTTGGACTTCTTTTTGTCCCATTTGACATCGAGAGAAGCTATGGTGCAAATATTGCTGTAGAATGTGGGAATGTGAATGTGGGGGTTCCGGGTCTGAAAAAGCCACAGAGAGCCTTGAAAAGAGGGCATTGAAAGGATAAATGATAATCAGCATGACTTCAGCACATGCCATATGTTTGTGTGTGCCTATGTATGCATGAGAGAGAGAGAGAGAGAGAGAGAGAGAGAGAGAGAGAGAGAGAGAGAGAGAGAGAGGAATATTGATTTTTAATAAAAGAAAAAAGCCACAGAATGTCTCAAAGAACTTGAAAAATGAAAATCCGATATAATGTGCAAGCTGATGCTAGATAGAAATTCTGAGACAGAATAAAAATATACACACACATATTGCAATATATTGCACAATAATCACATTAATTTTCAAAGTACCATAAATGAATACATTTCATGTTACTAATAATCTAACTGTAAAAGGTGATATAATTATATACATTTCTCTCCAAATCTCTCCCTTAAATAAAATTATTGTTTATTTAAAATGTATTTTATTTTGAAAACTATTCTATCAATTAATTTCTTGTTACTGTCAATGTAATTTTTTTTACTGGTTGTTCGAATTGTCAAATATGGTACATGGCCCCTTTAAGAATGATGGTCCGGTTTTTGTTGCGTTCCATATAAACTGGTGATACACCTGCAATTCAGTGTTAATATTATGAAGCCATTTGAGTTTGGTTTTATACAATGGGTTTCCATTGAAACAAAAAAAAAATATTAAATACACGCACCAAATGAAATATAAGCAAAAGCCATTATTTTGGGATTGTTGGTTCATTTGACGGCAACAGATTGCTGCTTAATTAGCCAAGTCTATACATTGATTGTATGATGCTTCATGCGTACAGTACTGCTATTTTTGAACTAGGTGATGGGGAGGACATTTGGCTTCATACACATTATATTACATCTATATCTGGCCATGACTGTGTTTTATGTGTTTCTCTTACAGTAATTCATGGATGATGATTAAGTCCTAAACCCCTATCACCTACTCGTCCTACCATCCACAAACACAGCAACATTTGCAGCAGAACTAGAAGGTCAAGGAACAGTTTTTGCCATCACTTCTACTTCTACTTCTTCTAAACATCTTTTGTTTGCTCACGTTGCATTTTGTAAATTGACAAAAATAAACAATCATTATTTATATTTCTGAAAGCGTTCTGTTTACATATATGTTACACACACACAAAACACACACACACACACACACACACACACACACACACACACACACACATATATATATATATATATATATATATATATATATATATATATATATATATTATTCCTCTGTTAATTGCTCAAACTTTCTATCTTGTAAATCGGCTGTTACTGATTGGGTCCATTAATCATTAGGCAAAGTGATAGGTCATTAGTTAAATTCAATTTTAGAACCTCCAAGCTACCATTACACAAAGATAAATAAGATCATTGTACTGTAACTTCCTACAGATAAGGGCATCTGGCGAATTCTGTAAATATGCAATGTGGGGTAAAAATAAATCAGATACACATTTTCCTAACATTCTGTACATATTCTCTGTGCCTCCTTTCCCAAACTGCTAGAACAATGCTGGAGGAATACAACTCATTGGATGTGGAAGATATGGTTTACATGTGTTGGAGTAGATCTGGACTGACTGACCTATGTACTATAGAGCACTGACCCCCAACCTTAATGATCACCTTTGGGATGAATGTGAACACTGATTGCAAAGCAGGTTTCTTCACCCCACTGGTTTTCCTCACCAGTACCTGGTTTTACTAAAGCCTTTGTCTCCACATGTACAATCCCAAATCTAGTGGACCATCTTCCCAACAGATAGGAGCTTATTATGACAGAAAATAGGGACAAGATGTGGAATGGTACTGTCAAAAAGCACATGCGAGCTTATGGTCGGAAGTCAACAAACAATTAATGATATAGTGTACAGGCTTTCAATGGTAAGAAACGGACACTTTTAGTCATCCTTGCTTTATTCAGAATTTATTGCCAGGTACAGCAAAGGGTTCAGTAAAGAGCATTTATAGTGCTAGGTATTTGTCAGGTGTGAGTATATACATGGTTTTAACAGACAAGCTAAAAAAAGAAATAAAGAATAAATACAGAATACAGAAAACAAAACAGAAAGGGTCTTTGTGCAATAGGAATGTACGGGTGAGAAGGACTGTCCACAAATATATACAGATATAAAGTATGTACGCAATCTAGTGTGGAATAATGAAATAAATACTGTATACAGCAGTATGAGAAAGGTGCAATTTGGAATGTACAGACTAAAGTGACTGTCCAGAATACAGTACTGTGCAAAAGTCTTAGTCAGGTGTGAAAAAATGCTGTAAACAAAGAATGCTTTCAGAAATATAAATAATGATTGTTTATTTTTGGCCAATTTACAAATTACAAATGCAACAAAGAAAAGTATGCATCAAATCAATATTTGTTGTGAGTAACTTTTGAAGAACTAGAAGTAGTGGACTAGAAGAAGTGATGGAGCCCACAGAGCCCTGATCTCAACATCATGGAGTGTGTGTGGGATTCCATGAAGAGACATGTGAGAACGAGTTCATTCATAAACACTGTGTGTAAGTGTACCTAGAAGTATTACAGCTGTTTTGAAGGTAAAGTGTGTTCACACCAAATATTGATGTGATTTCCAATTCTCTTTTCTTCATTCACTGCATTTCATTCATTGATTAAAGTAAATAATTACCATTTTTAAAAGCATTCTTTGTTTACAGCATTTTGTCACACCTGCCTAAAACATTTGCACACTACTGTACACACAGATGTGAAATATGTGTGAATTTTGTAGAGAAGGCTGCAACTTAGAATGTCCAGATGAAGTCCAGAATATATACAGATGTAAGATATGTACACAATATGGAATGAAATAAATACTGTGATGTGCATTTAGTTCAAATGCACATGTAATTAATTCTGTCCAGCTAGAAATAATACTATCTTGCTACTTTGGCATTACCTTTTCAATCAGAGTACCAATGTTTCTTAAGCATTGCTGCCTGACCACCTTGAAATCTCACGGTCCAGGCGTATCACCCTGCATGTCTTCATTTTCAACAATTCCAATAAAAAAAAAAACATAACCCCGGGTTTTTTTGTTTTTCCGACGGCACGAGAGCTACGGCAGTGAGCCACGGCACGCCGTTATCCAACGGTGCATGAGCAGGATAAATGGTGCTTGTAATCACGGCAGTGTGTGCGCGTGTAGACACGCCGGGAGAGATAAGATACAAAAACCAGAGGAGGTAACTAGCTGGATGGGAAGCACCAATCATCCGTCTATCCGAAACCCCCTACCAGCCTCCCCCACAGGGCCCATGATGATGTTGGTTTAAACATGCTGGGTAATGGGATTGCTGGAGTATGGAGGAGGAAAAGAAATCTTATTTCCAGCCAAGCCGATGCTATTCTATCTGTTCCGCTAATGGGAGACGTGTGTGTGTGTGTGTGTGTGTGTGTGTGTGTGTTCATGTTCCACCTACACCATTTTTCATCACAGAAGATAAAGCGCTTGTTAAAAAATTCACCACAAGTTGCAACCTTGTCCTGCCTGCTTTTTGAAGATGGATTTTCAATACAATGTTTTACATGCTCGGTTTCACTCCGCTGTCCACGGCGAAAAAACGGATCGGTTTTCGTAGCATTCTGCAGGTTGGAATGAACTTTGACCCCATCAGACCACTCCGTCTTAAACCCAAAACTGCACCATCCAACACTGAGAAATGCAAAATACTTTTAACACACACACACACACACACACACACACACACAAGGAAAAAAACAAGCACACCCAAATTTAGAAGCAGTCATTATATATATATATATAGAACTGTTGAATTAAAATGTGACAAAAAGCTTTTTATTTATTTATTTTTTTTTTCGCAATTTAGCTACAAAACATGGCGTGTGGGTGTATCCTGCTGCAAAACAGCAGCGAAATCAAAAGGAAGAAGTCAAATCGTCATGACCCTGTTGGTCCCCAGAGCTTTTCTGAAGAAAGCATTGCGTTGCAGAGGCCAGGACCCGTCTTGCCAAACAATCTGTTAGATTTAGACTAGACAATTTAGGAGAAAAGAAGAAAAAAAAAACGAGGGATTAAAAGAGATAAATAAGACATGAGAGACAGTTATAAAGACAAAATATGGAAAGTATTTGAATTAAAATGAGAAAGTATTTATATCGCACTGATATATGGAAATCATGCTGTCTTTTATGTCTGACAATCAATATAATGTGAGTTCTAACCAGGGCTGTCAATGTTTTCAAATATTTCATCACGATTAACGGCACAATTGCCATGAGTTAACTCGCGATTAATCGCACATTAATCACGCGTTTCCGATGTACCATAAATGAATACTTTAAATTTTTCTAAGACTCTAACTAACTGTAACAGATGTTATAATTTTATACATTTCCTTCAGAATCTCTCCCTTTAATAAAATGCTTGATTATTTATTGATTATTATACTCTGGAAATTATTGTTTTAATATTAATTTCTTGTTTAATATTAATTTACTTTGTTTAGCAGTTATTTTAATTGTAAAATATGGGACGTGTCTCCTTTAAGAATTGTGTTCCAGTTGCTTTTCCATATAAACTGGTGATACATTTAGGTTATATGGAAGCGCATTGCGTTCACAAAAGAAAAATGAGCTTTATTGCATAATACGGATTTGGGAATGCGATGCGCTTGTATATGGTTCCATATGGTAATATACGCTAATATAGTGAGATCAGTAGGGGTAATTCAGGGAAATTTAATGCACTGAAATTTCTTTATTAATTTGTTCTTTTTTGTTGTTCGGGTTTCGTTCATTCGCCAACACAACGTAGGGTGAAGGAGCAGATCACTCACATGGTAATGCACACTGCGTTAATAACATTTGTGCTGTTAAAGTCTGTTTGCGTTAACGCTTTATTAACTTTAGATGTTACTAATTACTTTTCTAAGGGCGTGCAAACTTTTTCTTTCTCCATATCTTTCTCTCTGTCTGATTTATCCTGATGCCCTACACATCTGGATGGTGCGTTCAGCAATTGCAGACACTCTGGGACATCAGCAGAAGATGGTTCAACATTCACGAAGATTGATACTGAGAAGATACTGAGCAACACAAGGACTTTGAGGAAGGATGTAGGCTGGAATTAATATAAACAGTCTGCTTCATTGGCTCAGGAGCGTTATTTGCATGAGCAGTTGTGCATTTAAGCACTTATGAAAGGATGGATTCAGTTTTGAGTCTGGATTTCTGCCTCATGAAGTCTCAGGAGGATTTTCTTTGCCACTTTCACTCATTAGAGATAAACTTAATCACAATAAAAGTATACATTCTTTATAAGTTTACAACCTCTTTATGTCAGTAAAGCTGATTTGAGGCCATTCTTAAAATCACTATAAAAATATGTTTTCATTTTTTAATTTGTGCCTAAAGGTTTGCTTATGTAGGAGGCATGGTGGTTTAGTGGTTAGCACGTTCGCCTCGCGCGTTCGCCTCACGCCTCCAGGGTCCGCGTTTGATTCCCGTTTCGGCCATGTGTGTGTGGAGTTTGTGCATGTTCTCCCGGTGTCTCAGGGGGTTTTACTCCGGGTTCTCCGGTTTCCCCCCGGTCCAGAAACATGCACGGTAGGTTGATTGGCACCTTGGAAAATTTTACCTAGTGTATGAATGTGTGTGTGTGAATGTGTGTGTGTGTCCTGCAATGGGATGGCATTCCATCCAGGGTGTATCCTGCCTTGATGCCCATAGACGCCTGATATAGGCACAGACTCATTTACATTTACATTTACATTTGCGGCATTTGGCAGACGCCCTTATCCAGAGCGACTTACAACTGAGCAATTGAGGGTTAAGGGCCTTGCTCAAGGGTCCACTAGTGGTAGTTTGGTGGTTGTGGGGTTTGAACCTGTGATCTTCTGGTCCAGAGGCCGACACCTTACCACTAAACAACCACCTCCCACCAGACTCCCCTTGACCCGAGGGAAAATCTGATAAAGCAGTAGAAGATGAATGAATGAATGAATGAATGGTTTGCTTATGTGTTATGTAGGTGTAATGTATATTGCTATAGTGTACGTATTTCAAGACAACAACAGATTTGAGGCTTTTCAGTTAGAGACAGGAACAGAGACTGATTACATTTATTCAGTTCAATCCATTTTGATTTGTATAGTGCTTTTAATAATGAACATCAGTTTTTTAAATAATGGACAGCAGTTTTAAAAACAGTGGTTATTTTATACATTTTGCCCTTTTGTATTAATTGTTGATTTGCGCCTACAGAAGTCCATTCTTCCTAACAACCGAATGTCAGAGCTGCTGTGATAGAAAATTAATCACCATTAAATTAAATAAAAATGTATACGTACACCCAGAATCAAACATAAAACAAAGGATTTATTTGGCTCTTTTTATCCTTGGCATATCCTCCAGTCCTGGCTTTTCTTTCTGCTCCCCCAATCCTTCCTCGTCTTCCACTTACAGCTGCTGTGAAGAAGCCACAGAGGGCTTTTCCGTGTCTGGCCTAAATAAGATATCTGGGACTTTTTCAGGAAGTCAGCTATCTGACAAGCGAGGCCACACTCATGTTCAGATTTAGATCATGTAGCACAGAACGGTGGCACTGCGACCCACATATTTCTTATTTAAAGCATGTTTTGCTGACAGCCAAGAGAACGTTTTAAATGGTGCTCTGTCTGCTCAGAGGACACAGGTATAATCAGACAACACACAGAACAATTACTCCAGCTGTCTGGAGCTGTCTCCAACACCTGATGGCTCTTTCTACCCTAAACAAAGCTAAATGCAATACCTACATAGAACCATTCCGCTTAAGAAATACTGAAAAAAAATAAATAAATAAATGAAAAAAAAAAAATAAAAAAATAAATAAAGAATATATATATATATATATATATATATATATATATATATATATATATATATATATATATATATATATATATATATATATATATATATATGAATTAGGATACATGAAATTTATTCTTTGCTTTAAATAATAAAGAATTTAGTATTTTCTTTAAATTCACAATTTTCTTTTATTCGTACTTTCAGGGAATTCTATTTATTATGAGTTTTGTACCCTGGGTGCTTAACTTTAACTTTTAATGATTTGCTTGCTTAGATATATTTAAACAGAACATAAACATAGGAAGGTTTTTTATTTTATTTTAGTTTTATTATTATTATATATATATATATATATATATATATATATATATATATATATATATATATATAAATATATATATATATATATATATATAATATAATAATAAATACTGTATATAATAAATATAAATATATATATATAGATATATATTTTTTTTTTCTTTTTTTTTTTTTTTTTTTTTTTATTTTATCTATCTATACTATACGTTATACAGACATGCTTTGTGGAATTATTCTCACAAAATGTTGAAAGTTAGTACATGCACGCATAAAAATATAAAAAATGTACAATGCCCGGTGAGTACAATCTACAATCTACTCTTGAGGTCAGGGCAGCTGCCCAAGCATTGCATTTCACTGCATATCATACTGTGTATGACTGTGTATGTGACCAATAAAATTTGAATTTGAATTTGAATTTGAGTGATTATGACATTTAGGTTTTGCTCTACAGGAGAGAAAACATGACATGCCCTCTATGTATGGTTGTGTCTTTCCAGTAGACTTTACATGACGCAATGCCCTACAGGGTTTTCCCTATTGGCAAGGAATGGTATTGTGGGTGATATGCCAGTCAAGAAAATAATAGGAAGTACCCTATAGGGCTTTTGTGCAAGGAATTTAGATGAGGTACTGTCTAGGTGGTCTCTGCATTTTTGCTCCTCAGACAACCACTTACCATCTTGGAGAACCCTTTTGGGCTTTGAGGAAATGTACAATACAATCCTATACTTTTAGAAAGAACTCTAAAGGGTAAAGACACACTTGTTTCGAGACCTCTAGAGGAAATAGAACATCTATTTATTTTTCTATAAGTGTTGAAGGGACAAGAAAGCTTTAAGAATCTATTTTTTAATTCGATTAAAAGTAAGATTATGAATGTAAAAGTCCATCAAATTCATACTTTTCTAAACTCAAACAAGGATTTACATTATCCCTGTGCACAAAGGAGAGGTCCAGGAACATGTGTTTTTATATTGTTTAGAGTGAAATATCTAATGTTATAGAGCTTTGACTTCACCCCTATTGAATAGCTTTGGCACCCCAGGCCGTCTCACCTCACCATTGGTACCTGACTTTACAGACCCATTGTGGTGAAATGAGCACAAATCTCCACAAAATCTAGTGGGACATCTTCACATCTGCTATTTTTTGGAACACACCCCTTCAAACTAATTGCCCAATTGCACACCCTTAAGAGCGTTCATATCATGAATGCTGGGTCCTGTATGTTTTCTGAGAATCTACTTCACCTTCTTTGAGATGTAGCAATAAAAAATATACTAAAAACCTGGATTATTCTGGTTAGTCACTTTGTACTGCTATTATTTTGAACAATACTGTACATACAGTAAAGAATTACATTTACTTCCTTATTGTCCACCATTGTATTGCATATATAGTTCTACTATATTGCATGTATAGTAGAGAGGGATTTGTGAGATGATAGCTATACCACCCACTGATAACAACGATTATGACAACCAGTGTTCGGAATACGTCCTGACATCCTACAGCGATAAAAATCACTTCATGTCTGAGCATAGCACGGAGCACAGAGTATCCATTTTCATAAACGCTTCCAGGTTTGCCATCGTCTCAAGGACTCTTGAGGAACCCAGTTTTGTTAGGGCGAGATTTAACCCAAAGCCTCTTCCAGACATTGAACTGTACAGAAGCATTAATTGAAGTCTGAGGTCAAACGGTGTACTTTGTTTTTTTGTTGTTTTTTTTAACCCTAATCAACTCCTGTCCGCTCCCATCCGGCGCTACGGA
>JACRUU010000002.1:6081012-6111012 GCA_030449085.1 Kryptopterus vitreolus | reverse complement strand
TGAACGACACTTATTGCTTTTCCACGTTAGAACGTTCAAAGTGATGTGGAACCTCCATGGAACCCAAATCCTGCCTTAACCTAATGCCTGACCCTACAAGTAGGTAGTTGAGGTCTCTTCCAGATCGCACTGGTGGTTTTTGACACCATTACAGCAGTGCTCGTGTCGGAGATTAGATTAGGGACGGGAAGTTGGTTCTGGACAGGGTGTAAATCTCCAGATCTCCAGGAACGAAGCAACATCTTCCCTTTGCATTCGCGTTGTAAGGAAATGTCCGGATGTTGGTGATTATCCGGATACCAGCCCATTCCCGAAGGTCAAAGAAGAAATAATGATTTGCATGTAACACGCTCTCTCTCTCTCTCACACACACACACACACACACACACACACAGGTCTAATTCACTGGTCTACCAAGCGTAAAATCAAACCTAATGTGCTAATTTGTTAAAAAAAAAGGTAGAAAGACGGGGAAAAATGGCAGATTGATAGCTGAAGGTTAACTGATGTTAAGTGTCAGAGGCGTGTGATTAAATTGCGAAGAAATCAATTTCGGAGCTGTGGTGATCGAATTTAGGCGGTAGGTACCGGAGTGCCGTGCCATTCCCGGCGTGTCCGCTTTCAAACCGCGGTGGACCTGGTGGTTATTTATTCAGAATGAAGAATGATCCAGGGTACAGTTTCAGTCTTTTCTGCTTGATTAACACAAACACACACACACACACACACATCATAAAAAGTGTCTATTTTGCCATGCCCCTAGGCCTCACTCTTCAGGGTAATCAGTTCAGGATGCTGAAATGTACAGAGATCAGGAGTGACACATAGCCAGACTCTTTGGTATATGCGAAAGCAAAAACAGCTGCTGTTCATTATTTCGTCCTGTACACACCCACAACCTTTCGCTTTGCCTGACTGCCAAAACACCAGCTCACTGTAAGATTGCGTGAAGAGAGGCCTGGAGATGTTTTTTTTCCTCCTGAGCTGCTGCGCTCCGAACCTCTCCGGCAGTGAGCGTGTTCGTGTCTCCCCGAGCGACTCTTTGGAAGAAAAGTACAGTAGCTGCTGCTTCTCCCGTTAAAGAATCCTCAGAGATGATCGATTGATGAACGTGAACTCTCAGAACAGCAGAATGATCAATCATGGACACTTGAGTAACGCGAGGTTGGGGTAGGAGGCGGGGGCTAGCGTTCCTTCTTCCCCCATCTAATATAGAGATCTTCCTTCTCGCGTTTTGAAGAGAAACAGCATTTCAAAAAGTCAGCAGGCTCGGAACATTCCAAACGCCTGCTTCGAAACGCCGTCCCAGGAAAAAGCGGAAAGGGGCCGTTAGCGTGTCAGTACCCGCGAGCCCCAGGAGTCCTCTCGGTCATTACCTTGCCGTGCCGCTGAGATCGGTGAGATACTGCCGGAGTTCTTTGGCGGCGGCGAAGCGTCCGTACCGCGCCTTGGGTTTGACGCACTCCTCCAGCAGGGCGTCGAGATGGCCGTTTTTGCTCACGCCGGGCGGCGGATCGTGCAGCAAGCCCCCGGTGCTGCCTCGCCACGTGGCGTAACGAGACAGCAGGTTCTGACAGATGGCGTAGTAGTTGTGGTCGACGGTAACCCTTGAGCACAGAGCGTCTTTGGAGAACGACAGGCAGGCCTCTTTATCGCACTCCTCGAAGCGGCTCTCGTACCACACGTCGTAGTTTTCCGGCTTGTCTGCGAAGAGAGCGAGAGGGAGAAAAACAGGAGTCAACGAATGCGAGTTGGAAAAGGCAGATCGAAATCTTAAACAAGCTGCTCTGACCAATCCGGGACCCCCCCTTGAAACAGGGTATCATTGCTCTCGTACTTTTACGACAGAAGTCCCATGCTAGCGGCTGCTAGGATGCAAGTGTGTGATGTGTGTAGGCTGTTTAATTTACACTTTAACTGGAAGTGTGTGTCTGAGCCACCGAAACACTGTCAGGAAGGATATTCCAAACTTTAGGAGCTAAATGTGGGAATGCTCTAGTGATCTATGCTATCCATGTCCGATGTTTGGGGATTGTAGAGTGTGATGGATTGGAGCATGTTAGAAGACTGGATCAATACATGGGAGATAAACCTTTTAGGGCTACAGAAGTAAGTACCTCCTGGGAGGGGTGTCTAAGGTTCTGGACTACTGATCAGAAGGTCAGGCTATCCAGGGTCCTGGTATCGTCAAGCTGCCACACTTGCTGCCACGTAAGACCCTTAACCGCCTGTGCCCCAGGGGGCGCCGTATCATGGCTGAAGCTCACAAGGACCTGAAAATATGACGGCTGCATTCTGGACTAACTTGTTTATTAATGATACTGAACATGGATATGCATGGATATACAAAGACCAGCCATAACATTATGACCACCTGCCTTTTATAACCACCTGCCTTTTTTTAGATGGTCCCCCTTTTTCTGCTAAAACACTCCTGTTCTATCAGACGTTAACAACTTCTATAGCAGTTTGAGCTTGTCTCTTGGACCTGACCCCTGCAGAACCGGGACACAATCTACCGGGAGCTGCAGTTTTGAATACCTATTTGTCTGGACGTCACAATTCGTCCAACTAGCTCAAATCCTTACGCTTGCCCATTTTTCCTGTTTCGAACACGTCAACTTTGAGGAGGAAATGTTTACGCACTGCCTAAAAATGTCAGGATAAAGATATAATCAGTGCTATTAACTTTACAACGTTATAATGCTTTTCCTGATCAGTATAAATGGTTCATGTCACATCAGATGTGGCATGATCTGATTATTATAAAGTATTTCACTGCTATAGGTGGGAGTTAAAAATCCACCGCTAAAAAAAATTGAGAACCAAATCTCCAAAAGTATTGGCACCCTCTTTACGCATAAACAATGCTCTGAAATGACATATTTCAGTTCATTTGCAGAATTTTGAAATGGACAGGAATTGAACCGTGTTTTAAATTAATACATTTAAAAAAAAAAACACATTTATTTCCCCTTGTGCATTTAGTACTTTGCCAACAGAACAAAAAAAAATGCTGCCAGGGAGATTTTTTTTTGGACTCCAGTGTAAAGTGAGAATCCATAATCGTTAATTGTAATGAATGTATTGATTGATGAAAACAGTTGCATGTGTAATATAATCAATAAAGGCAATAATAAGGAATTAATCACCAAACTACATTTGAAATTCAATTTTCATTTGGAAAGTGCTTTTAACAATGGGTACTGTATTAGATCAGCTTTACAGAGAACAAAATGCACTCGTATATACATTTAAATGAAGATAAATTTATCCCTGATGAGCGAGCTTGTGGGCGGGGCACGGTGGCTTAGTGGTTAGCACGTTCGCCTCATACCGCCAGGATCCGGGTTCGATTCCCGTCTCGGCCATGTGTGTGTGTGAGTTTGCATGTTCTTCCCCCGTGCCTCAGGGGGTTTTTTTCTCTCCTTTTTCGGGTTCTCCGGTTTCCGGTTTCCTCCCGGTCCAAAAACATGCACAGGTAGGTTGATTGGCACCTTGGAAAATTGTCCCTAGTGTATGAATGTGTGTGTGAATGTGAGTGTGTGTGTGCCCTGCGATGGGTTGGCATTCCATCCAGGGTGTATCCTGCCTTAATGCCCATAGACGCCTGAGATAGGCACAGGCTCCCCGTGACCCGAGGGAAGATCGGATATAGCGGTAGAAGATGAATGAATGAATGAATGAGCGAGCTTGTGGCACAGAAAAGCTTCCTCCGATTGTATGAGGGGAGAAACCTTGAGAGGAACCGGACTCGCAAAGGAACCCATGCCTTATCTGGGTGACACCAAGTGTGTGATTATAAATCATTAAAACATTACAAACACTAGAGAGTGGAAAACATCATGTGTGCTGGACTGTATGATTATGATTAATGACCTTTCGTATACAGTCAGTTGGAGTTGTGGAACCGCTGAGATGATTACACATTCACCTTCTCCATGTCAGAGCCTTTCAGATGTTCAATGATGGAGAAACAGCACAGGTTAAGGCTGTCTTGAGTATTCATTAAGAGATTGTTTATCCTGAAAGCCTTCCAGAAGTGGGATACAACAGGTAATGGAACATCTCTAAATGGCTCAGGATCCCCTATAACTTCAGCCCCGCTATGGCCAAGCTGCCACCCTTGGGCCCTTGAGCAAGACCCTTAACCCTGTGTGCTCCAGGGGCGCATATGGCTGACCCTGCGCTCTGACCCCAGATATCAACAACAAGCTGGGATATGCGAAGAAAGAATTTCACTGTGCTGTAATGTATATGTAACAAATAAAGGCTATTCTATTCTTCTTCTATCCTTGTGGGGTTTATTTCAAGATCCAGAATATTAATGATGTGGCGCTCTACTAGTGTTCTAACATCACTAGTAGAACTGGGATATTAATCGTTATTATCGATTAATTCGAGTTTATGGTTTATGGCGATGTTGAAAAAAATGAAAATCGATTTTACTATTTCACTTCGGATCGGCACACCGAGCTTCCATAGTTCTCCACCACATTACACTTGCAAAAAATATACGAAATACAACACTGCGGCGATCTGATGAATCTGAAGAGCTTGTTTCCAAGAGGGGGTGGGGTTTCATCAGTCTTCATTGAGTCTTTCATCAGAATACTTCATGTTTGCAACTTCAAGCGTTCAACAAACCAAAGCCCCGCTGTAACATTTGTGGCGACTAAAGGAATCAGCACGGCTAATTTATTCCAGCATCTCAAACACAACCACGTTGTTGAATATGTGCTTGTGGCGCTGCGGGATAAACATCATTGCGGCAAACCCCAAAACACTGAATACAAATTTTAAAAAATAGTGTTTTCCTCCGCTGTATCCAAAATCGAATTTTGTCAAAAAAAAAACAAAAAAACGCAGAGTCAATTTATATGACATATATACCAGCTCTTATCTCTAGCACTTGAAAGTCCATCATTTCTATGACGTTAGATTCAATTAGAAATGCCTTTATTTCCCACCATGTTTTTAGAAGATGGGCTCCGAGTGCACGGTCAGCAATGATATGGCGCCCCCAGGAGAGATTTAAGGGTGTCGCTCAAGGACCCAATGGTGGCAATACCGGGGCTTGAACCCCCGACCTTTCGATCAGTAGCCCAGCGCCTTAAACCGCTGAGCCACACCCTTCTCCCTGATGGCTCGGCTTATCTTTGAAGGTTCGAAATCTTCATGAGGTAGGACACGAATGGAGCTGTAAAACCTCTGTATGCCTAAGGATCCCTCAAGGGGATGTCACCTATCTAATGCTGTACATACATTTCCATATTTATTCTACAAGCTGTACATTTACTTGGACTACTAATGCTGTACATATGCTACATATTTATATTCCTCACTGTACATATATTCGTGTCAATTTGCACTTCTGGCAGATGCTAAAACTGCATTTCGTTGCTGTGTTACCTGTACTTTTTTACTCTTTGTTATATATTTTTACTTTATTCATAGTTTCTTTCCTTATTCACATTATTTATATCTATAATTATGTTTACATGCTGGACAGTCATCAAAAAACACTACATGTCGTACTCTGTATGTATGTGACAAATAAAATCTGAATCTGAATCTACTATGCAATAACGATAGTCTATCTATCTTTGAAGGTCTTTATGAGGTTAAACAACATCTCTGATGTGTACAGTTCTTATTGCGAATGTGTGTTTAAACAGCCTGAGTAATAAGCGCACAAAATCACTTGTTTTTTTTTTTTATAGAAGAGAAACTTGTGGTTCCAGGTAAATCGATAAGATCGATGAGCCCAAAAGCCTGTAATGCACTGCGGATCCTCCTCATCTCTCTTTCCCTCTCTCTCTCTTTCCCTTTATCAATCAATCTGCCAGACAGCTGGACCTGCCACGAGATCACGATAGTGTAGACGAAGATCTTCTGCCAGTTCCACAGTCGGCCTTTCTGTATCTAAACACACATGCCAGACCCACAAATCTGCCTCAGACCTACCACTGTGCCTGTGTGTGTGTGTGTGTGTGTGTGTGTGTGTGTGTGATCAGGACTGAAGCTAAAATATTACATTTTCACAAGCCAAAGGACACCAGCGGTACTTAAATCACCCTCCAAGCAAATTTTGCAACCCAAATTTGCTAATTTCCAATTCAAACAAGCTCCAGTGTCGGACACAATCACAGCCAATATTCCAGATATTCCTCCCCCCTACACACACACACACACACACACACACACACACACACACATCTTTTCCATACACACACACTCTCTCTCTCCAAACCCTTTACTCCCTCCCTCACCCGAGGGTGTATAAGAGGTGACAGAAAAAAAGGAAGCTTCATGGCCATATTTCTCCAGGGCTGAACGCAGTCCTGGCTGAAGATCTCGCAAATATTCTTTTGTGACAGATTCCGAAGACCGAGGGCAATTAATTATCGCTTTCCATCTCATAAAATTGTAGCAAAAAAGAGCTCAGACTCCACTCTGTGTCAAATTATGATTATTGGCAAAGTGGCACTTTGGCAGATCCAGAACAACTTTACAATCATCATCATCCACACCACTGATGAGCCACGGTGGTTTAAGAGGCCTTGCATTCACCAGAGCTCAGGGACGTTCGAGTTTTGATTTAAAAACATTGAAAGATCCCAATGAATGTCAATGAAGTTCATCGAGACAATGGCCTTTGTTAAACGCTGTGTATAGATATAACGCGGAATTGAATTGAACTGTATAATGAATTATAATGAATACGTGTCAGACAATTAGGTCCTGTTATAGCAGTAATACGTTCTCTTTCTCTCAGAGACCTCTTTTGGTACTTTTTCTTATAAACATATTGCTGACAAAGAACTGACAGGAGAAGAATAGGGGAGTGTTTAGTTTAGAAAAGGGGGATGGGCAATACAGTGATAGCTGCAGTACAGGTGGGGTTGGAGGTATGATATGATATATGATATTATATATGTGTGGGTGTGTGTGTGTGTGGCTGTGTGTGTGGTGGTGATGATGAAGAGAAGGAACTGTGGAAAGAGGACGTGTCCTTGTGTGTGAACTCGCTTCACATCCTGTGAGCTGGAAATACAGAGCTGCTTCTGTTAGACTGCTGGCAGCGGGACAAGTGTGCGCTCAGGAGACACCGGCAGTCTACGAGTCTACACGTTTCTCTCTCTCTCTCTCACACACACACACACACACACACACACACACACACACACACGCACGCACGCACGCGAAGACATTCTCACTTTCACATGCACACACAATTTTGCTCTCCTCACACAATCATACTGTATACACACACACACACACACGCTCGCTGACACACGGCTTCATTCATGCACACAAATACACACACTCGCGAAAGCTTGCACATGTAAAGTACACACACTTATCCTACCATACAAATTACCGACATGGCTCTCAAACCCATATACACACAGTCACGCTCTTATCGCACAACTGCACACACACACAGACACACACACACACACACACACACACACACACACAATCTCTCAAACACTTTCTCACTCACACACACACACACACACACACACACACACACACACATGCACAAACACTTGGATGACTGACATTTCTCACTTTCTCAGACTCACAAACACAATTTCGCACCCTTCACACACTGGCACATGTGCTCTCATATAGCAAGCAAACACACACACACACACACACACACACACACACACACACACACACACACACACTTTCCCTGAAACACAGTTAACATGACTGATTTAAGAGCAGACACACACACTTCCACTCCTCACACTACTGCACATGTGCACTCACATAACACACAAACACACAGAGGCACACACATTCTCAAACACACGTACGCACACACAGCTAACATGCTTCATACACACGCACACAGACAGACAAGGGATATTTTCACTCTCACATGCACACAGAATTATGCCTTTTTTCACACAACTGCATATGTGCTTTTCCATAATACACACTCTCACGCGCACACACACACACACAAGTCATGTTGGTCGTGACTCCTTGCTTGCAAAATATTAGTTTATTACAATAATTACATTCAGCTTTGTCTTTGGCTTTTGCAAAAAGTAGCCACACTTTTGAGAACTTCCTACGGTCCATGTTGTAAACTGATGTTTAGATTACCACATAAGGTCCTGGCAGATTGGAAGTGTAGAAGGTCCTGGCAGATTACTAGGTGTGAAAAAAATGGACCCAGGAATTGCTAATAGGTATTGAAATTTTAATTTTATAACAAGTATCCAATTCTTAATTTTAAGTATTCTAGAATCAGAATAGATTCTCAATTCCGAACCCTACACACACACACACACACACACACACACACACACAGACACACAGACACAAACACACACAGACAGAACTACATGCCGGGAATGTAGCGTCGATCTCCAGGGGAACACATATGACTGGTGTGGGAAAATAGGTGGCAAATGTTTAGGAAGCGGAACTCAGCGTGAAGCTCAGCACTCGGAGAGAGAGAGGGAGGGAGAGAGTGGTGAAAGAGAGAGAGAGACAGAGTGAGAGAGCAGTGTTGGGGAGTAACTAGTTACATGTAACAGCGTTATGTAATTTAATTACAAAATAAATGTAACACTAATCCTTTACGGTTACTGATAAAAAATGTGTCATTAAATTAGTTACTTATGAAATGTTAAAGATTACAAATAAGGTTACAGCTGAATAATTTCATGTAAAACAGGAAACCAAAGTGTTCAATTTCCCCTGCAGTCTCCGTCATAAAATCAAAAATATGCGGCCCGCAAGTGCTGTTGACAACAGTATAAAATACACAGGTACAAAATAAGCTATTACATATATTTCACAAGAAGATGGCCGTAGACCTGTGGTCACACAGTCATTTAAAAATCAGAGAAGAAGGAGGCAAAGCTATTAAATTACACTGTATTAATACGTTCTCTGTCAGGACCTGAAATATGATCATGTTATGATGGTGATGAAGGTTATTAATTATATATCGGTTTTTGATATCCGATGCAAAATAAAATAACATTTAATCGTGTTATCTGCCCTCAATATTTTGTACTACTGAATAAGATACATGTTTGTGTTATTTTCCTGTTCACAGGATTTGGATTTAGAGGTTTACAGTCAGCATTTAAGTGAATAATATATAATGTTTCATATGAACCAAGATATCTTCCGAAAAGCTTTCTTAATTTTATATGGCCATAAAATATGAAAAGTAACATTAGTAAAAATGGTTTAGATTTATTTGTGTGAAGAAATGAAAACTATGCCATTGCATTTACTTTACTTTTATAAAGTAATTGAAAAATTACAATACTTATTACATTTTGAATAGCATCATTTGAAATCTGTAATCTATTATATTTCCAAAGTAACCTTCCCAATAGAGAGAGAAAGAGAGAGAGAGAGAGAGAGAGAGAGAGAGAGAGAGAGAGAGAGAGAGAAAGAGAGATAGAGCAAGGATGAATAGATGCAGGAAGCAGCAACTGGGAATATGCATGTACATATAAATGAAGATATATAATGATATAACAAATAAACAATAATATATTTTGCAAAGATTTTTGATAGTTCCAGCAAGGAAAAAGCGATAAATTGTCCGATAAATTTCCAATTTGAGCAGGTGATGGTTAATGGCCATGCTCAAGAGCTGGTCGCTGCTAGCTTTGGCGATGCTGGGATTTGACCTCTCACACTCACTACACAGCCCCAATGGTATATCAGTGGTTAAACTTCTCAATAAATGCCCAATGTGACAAATAAAATGTGAAACTGAATTTGAGAAGTTTTAACCAACGAGGATGTGTACCTTTTATAGACGGAGTCTCCAGTGCCAGAGATTTGCAATGATGCCGTCATTATTATTTATTTTATTATATTATTATTATTATTATTATTATTTTATTTGGAGAGAGCTTTTAACAATGACTTAATGGTACGGGGAAGAAATCTTGAGAGGAACCAGAGTCAAATAGGAAACAGGGAGGTGGTAGCTTAGTAGTTAAGGCATCCCGCCACCACCAAGCTGCCACTAGTGAGCCCTTGATGAAGGTTCTTAACCCTCACCTGCTCAGTTGTAAGTCGCTCTGGACAAGCGCTTCTGCCAAATGCAATAAAATGTCTGAAAATGAACATCTCTACATTTGAGTGGCACCGAAAGTCAATTTATTACAGTTTTATCATAGTTAAGGATAGTAATAGTGTTGAGTTGTTTTGTACAGGTGCTCTGCACTGTATATAATCTGGACGGTATACTTTTGCTGTTAAACACTACTTTAGAAGTAAGCAGTAAATATCATGAAGGGTTTGAACTGCTTTCATCTCCTCACCAAGCCATTTCTTTTCTTTCTTGTGTCAAACTCAAGGCCCGCAAGAGCTTACATTTTATGTGGCCCTCAAAATCTTAAAAGATGTATGATTATTTTAAAATAAGGTGATGCTGCTTTAAAGCGTTCATTGACAATAAACTACATCTCCCACAATGCATGTGACTACGTTACCCTTGAAGTGACGGCATCCCACCACTAGAGTGCAGTGTATCCCACATCGGTGTTTTCCGAGGGCGATTTTTCACACAATTGACAAATTTCTATTTCAAAATGTCCATTAAGTGGAAAATGGATGCATCTGGAAAGGCAATTCCAAGAAAGATGGAAAAGCGAATACATGTTTGTGCGCTATGTGTTTTGTGTTATGAGGCAGCGTCGCTCATCAAACACTATATACTGTCTAATAGTTACAACTGGCCTTTCGAGGGAAACCGTAATGCTGATGTGGCCCATGATGACAATGAGTTTCCCACCCCTTGTCTCCCTGGAAATTAGCTGGTCTCTCTGTTTAAATTTCAGCCATTTATCACTGTATTATGCCCTTATTAAAAGAAACATACAATAAACTCATTCATATAACGAATGAGGGTTAAGGGCTTTGCTCAAGGGCCCAGCAAGGGCAGCTCGATGATACTGGGATTGGAACTCGTGACCTTCTGGCGCACTAAATTTTAAACTTTACCTGTCACTATTCACTAATCTCTGAGACTGGAATCTAAGCATACAGACAACTCAAAGGTGATTAAAGATATATGGATCCGTTACAGGAGAAACCATGATATTTAATAACGAGTGCATTATTAATATAAAAACCCCAACGCTCTGTTGCTGCATCCCTGACCAATCAGAACAGAGAATGAAAAATAAAGGAAAACGCCTCCGGCTTGTTTACATCCGTGAGAGTGAGACGTCAGAGGGTATCAGCACTCGGCACCAGCAGATACTCGGTATTGAATAGATTGCCTTGTACTTACCCTGGTGCGCGCCTGAGAAAAACAAATCAGACAAGAGTGATTGATCGCGCCTCTAAAACACGGCCTCGGGCTGCAGCTCGGCGCCTTTGAAGAGAGGAGCAGAGGAGCAAATCCGGCTGAAAAGAGGGAGCGGTGAAAAGAAAAAGTGCTCTCACTCTGTTTGATGAGTCTCTTGTCGGCCACCAAGACGTTCTCGGCGTCCACCACGATGACCTTGCCGTCGCGCGGGCCCACGGCGAAGTTGTCAAAGCTGACGTCGAGAAGGTACAAGGCGAAGTCGAAGTCGTTGTTGGTGAGCTGCTCGGCGATGTCCAGCAGTTGCTTGGCCAGGTCCACGCGTTTCTCCCACGGCGCGTCGTAAAAACTCCACAACTCCTCGCCTACGTAGTTCACGGCCACCACGCGCCCGCACGCGCCAAGGTACTTGGCAAACGGCCAGCCTTCGTCCGACGGGAAACTCTGCAACATGAACACGACCCAAAAACAAAGGGTTACAATTAAAAACAAACAAACACATTTCCACAAGTCTCCACAAGAGTTCTATGGTGCCATATTTTTCCATATTTTAGTCCCCATTTACTCTTATAATAACCTCCAACCTTTTGTTGGTAAAGTCAGCTACTGGAGTGTACACATTCATCTTAAAGGTGCTCAACAGGATTCAGAGGTCTTTAGAAGGAGATCTTTCACTCCAATTCATGTGAATGATAAATTTTATCATTAAAATGAATATTTATATTTAATTAGTGCTTTTCAAGACACTCCAAGCGCTTTACATTATGAGAGGGGAATCTCCAGTGTACAGCATCCACCTGGATGATGCGACGGCAGTCATAGTGCACCCACTACACACCAGCTTACTGGTTTAGAGGAAACAGAATGATGAAGCAAATCAGTAGATATGGTGGATGGTTAGAAGTCTGTCATGTTCAATGGGTGAATTTGACAGGATGCCGAGGACACGCCTCTTTTTCCGAAGGATTTTTAAAGACCACGGTGACCTCGGTTTAACGTCTCATCTGAAAGTTGTTTTTTTTAACAGTATAGTGTCCCCCCGTCAGTAGACTGGGGTGCTAGGACCTACAGGGTAAGCGCCCCCTGCTGGCCAACACTCACACCTCTTCCAGCAGCAACCTAGTTTTCCCAGAAGGTCATCCATTAACTACCAGTTTTGAGCTGCTACCAGTTTTGAGCTACAGGGTGATATGCTACCACATCATTTGTGCACCTCACACTTTGGACTGTTGGGAGAAGAACCACATTTTGGGTCTAGAGATCACATACTGTACAGTAATATCTGACAGTAAACAGGAAGCCCAACAATTAAGGAACAACTATTTCAAATCTTTGACCTTGCTGGGACCTTGACCCTGTTATTAAAGTGATAACAGTATTCAGCATGGAATCCAAGAATCACTTGCTAATTCCATATATATTGTTACATACAAACAACTATGGAAAAAAATCCACAAGGTACCACATTGAACTGATAATTACCATTATTTACAGACTAAAAAATTATGCATTGCAGTGAGATTCCCACGATACAAGATCCCATTCTCGTGTTAGATCATAATACAAAAAAACAAACAACTGAAAAACCACATCATATCATGTTATATGTAAACTTCAAACAGCGCAAATTCCTGCAAATAATTAGGACTGGTCAAAAGTCATTTCACTGGAGACTCTGTCCATTAAAATGTACATATACATACACACATATACACACTATATATATATATATATATATATATATATATATATATATATATATATATATATATATAATATTTCATCACAATTAATCAAATGATTGTTGTCAGTTAGCGCACCACATTTGTATTTGTTCTAAATGTACCTGAAAATTAATCCTTTTTAAGTGTTTAATACTCTAATCACCATGCACATGGGCAAATATGGATGCTTTATGCAAATGTATGATTATTATTATTGAAACCAAACTCAACACACAGCATGAATGGAAAATATTCTTGCAAATGTTTTAATTATAGCATTTTAAATTAAGTACATCATCAGGACACAAACCTTTTGCCATGTTTCCACATGGACGCTTTTAATTGTGCATGACAATTATATGATATATATATATATATATATATGTGTATATATATATATATATATATATATATATATATATATATATATATATATATATATATATATATATATATATATATATATATATATATGATATATATAGACTGGAGAAGTCTAAATTGAGCAGACATGTGGTATAAATTTGAAATAAACGGGTGCTGGTTAATATCAAAGTATCTGAGCAAAAAAACCCTGAAGATGTAGCTGAACATATGGCCAGCTGAAGAGAAACACACGGAGGTTAATTGCTGTACTCAAGGGCACAATTCTTGGATGTGAACACGGTCGTAAAAAAACATCTTGAACCATTTAAATGTGTGTGTTTGCACCTGCTACAGATGCCCTGTGCCTCAGCCCCGGAGCGGTCACTTCCACTGTCCATCTCTTTCAGAACAGATTCAGAACCTCAGGCCTTATAAAGGACTGCACTTGCATTCTACCGATTCACAAATCATACGGGATGATTTATCTTATTTATATATCAACTCATTTAATAGATAAATAAGATATCTAAGACATATGTCTACACTTCAACTCATTTATTGATTTTACCTTACTGAATTTTAGTTTTGTGTAAAAACAAAATATAAATATATATATATATATATATATATATATATATATATATATATATATATTTTTTTTTTACAAATTTTACAAAACATTTATTTTGTTGTCTGTAGCTAATTTAATTAATGTAATCTTGAATTAATTGAATTTAATCATATGCATAATTAAATTATTTATTTAATTTCTATATTTATTTATTTATATCATTTAATCCATTCTTTTTTTGGGGAATATATTATTTATTTCATCTATTTAATTTGTGTATTTATTTGAATCCCTTTAATTACTTAATTTTATATTTGTAATCGCTCGAACAGAAATATTCAATTTCTGGGAATATATATATATATATATATATATATATATATATATATATATATATATATATATATATATATATATATATAAATGTTCAGTCTGAATTAAAAAGAAAATCTCAAACATTTTACTCAAACATTTTACTTTTTAGTTTACAATTTTATGTTTATTCTGTATATAATCATTGCACTTGTTTGTTTGTGTATGATTTTGTGTGATTCATCTAATTTATTTTTGGAGACCTTTTGTTTCCTTTTGCTATTTGGTTATTGCTTATTTATTTAGTTTTATTTTTATTTCAAACATCTGCATAGTCCTGAACGCATTTAAACACAGAGACGCGTGTAAACTGACACACAGCACGAATCCCCACCACACGCTGTTTGGTTCTTTTTGACGCTTTCAGACAAACTTGCTTGGACTTGCAATAGAAAAAAGAGGGATAATAATATTCCTGGGGAAAAATACAATTATATGAGGTTTAGATCGATTAAAGGCACTTCCTGCTTCTGATCAGTGTGTTATAGTGTACTCTTCAGTTCTGTTGCATTTTCCTCATATCACTACACAGTGCAGCGTTACAGTTTTTGAACGCTTTGTAGCGTTGCCAGATTTAGACTGATGAGGTATTAATCTTTTCATAAAATTTATGAAAATTAAATATAGACTGCACAGAACATAAATAGCAAATAGATAGATTTATCAATCATTATATAGATAGTCAGTGTACAAATTACATAATAGATCTGAAACCTGAATGTTGTGTTAAGAAAAATAAATAAATAAAACAGCTTATCCACAATGAAGCACTCGCCTGCCTGTACTGCGCACAAACTTATAGTAAAGAAGCTTGAATCTGTTTTAACCCAGTCTTTTGAAAAAATTTTAAATAGATAAAATAATTACATTAAAATGCTTCAAATAATCCAAATAATACACACAATTTTAAAAAATATTGTAAAATTATTGAAAATAATTACAAAATAATAATAATGATGATGATGATGTTAATATCTGAAATGTTGGGGGAAAATATACAGAAATATGGAGGAAATGAAACACTTTGGGATGTGCAATTACTAATAATCCACAAATTTATATCCCTGCTTGTGAACTTTAATTTTTTTTAGCCATTTAGTGAAATTGAATGATCTCAAACACTTAATTTCTCTTTTGCTTCTGTAAAAGGAATATTTTTTTTTGTTGCAATGGTCATGATCTGGGACACCTGACTTTTTCTTGCCATATATGCTCCATCAACAAAAGAAAACAAACGAAATAACAAAAAAATTGTATAGGATGTTGTTGAATAAGATGTTGTTTGAATTAAGGGATCCACACCTGTTCCAGGATGACAATGAAACCCTGTGCACAAAGCTGGCTCCATGACGATATACCTCACATGGATAGAGATCTCCTACAACTTTGGGGTGAATGTGTACACTGACTGCACCCCAGACCCCCTCACCTACATCACCACCTTATTTTACTACAAAGCTGAACGAGACACAAATGTCCACAGAGAACACTTTCCCCTTCTGGGAGGTTTTTTGTAAAAACCTCCCAGTCAGAGAGACCAGAGCAACCTGAGTCATCAAAACATACAGACGCATTTCAATCACCGCATTGCTCCAGTCTTCCAAAGTCAGACGTTCACACGGGCAATTTGTAAAGCAGAGATCCGTAATAGGTTTGAGTCTTTTCCTGCTGAATCACCGTTGCTCAATCAGTGGGGTTAATGAGGAGGATCGGGAGTGGTGAATTTATGGGCTTGTAAAACAAACAAACAAACAAAAATAAATAATTAAAGCTATACATTAACACACACACACACACACACACACACACACACACACAACACACACACACACACACACACACACACACACACACACACACACACACACACAAACACACTCACTCGCTGCAGCCAATTTATACCAAGCTGAAAAACTATTCCAAACTATCTGTATATAAATAATGTGCAAAAAAACCCACCAGAACAGCTGGCTACAAATCAGCTGTAGGTGTTTTTGATTAATTTAACAAAAGAATACAAAATTAGAAACGGATAACATTATTGGGTCAAAAGCAGAAACTAGAAAAAAGTGTGATAATTAGTTAAAGAAGTTACATATAAAAAGTAGAGGTTTGGTTTGTTGGGTTTTAACACCATGTTATCTTCGAGGCCACACATGCGGCATACGCAAGGTCGTCATCTGGGTCGTACTATTCATGTTATATAAGGTGTTTCAAGTTTTCTGTCGCATGCAAATGTGAAACAAGTTCTGATGAGATGTGAAAAACCCCTTCGAGACATGTTTCTGAGTAAAATAGTTTCCTATTAACATTGTAAAAATAACAGTCTAGCAAGATGTGCATTGTGGTCACAGGGACTTCACATCAGAGACGTTAGGGAGGGGCTACACCCATCAGTAGTAACCCAAGGTTTAATAATAATAATAAAAAAAGGAGAGGTGGGAAGATTCAGTTCTGCAAGGGTGTATCCGTTAACAAACTGATTCATTAGTAAGTATTACTTTCAAAACTGTGCTTCAGATACAAGTTAGCATTTAACATGAATGCATGCGTAAAAAAAAAAAAAATATTTATGTGTAATTATTAATCTTATTTAGATTTTATTCTTTTATTTTTGAAAAATAAAACCTAGATCTCGCCATGAACATATCCATAGTAGCTGGCATGGCATAAAGAAAACAAAAACCATGTATAATTATTTGTAGATGTGCTATACATTTATTATAAAGAAAGTGACCAAATATTTTGTGGTAAATATTTTATATGTAGACTGATTTCTCCTCTGAACTGTTTCTACGGAGCGTTCTCTACGCATCTCTGCTGCTATGTGAATACGACGTTTCACAACACTACGGTGACGTAGGCGTGTCCTGAGAGTCACATAGAATATAGATTTAGATGCCAGAGGTAGAGCTGGAACGTCCTGGATACAGAACTCCATAAAACCCCTTTGTAAAAGGGCCATGTGTTTGAAGACGTCTGAAGCTTAACTGAAGGAAAAAAAAAAGTGTACTGTATGTACCGTATTGAATCAGACACTCTGTCTATAAAACTGAACTCTGCTGTCAATAGAGACATGTTTTTTAGTTTGTTAGTAGAGAAGTCATCCTGATTAAAAAAAATGAAAAAGAAATTTGAGAGTAAAGACACGACTTGATCACGGCCATATTTGTCTGGCAGAATGAATGAGCGAAGCTAAAAACATCAGAGAAACATGTTCAGTTCTATTCAACCTGATCTCTATAATGCTTCAAACACTGTCCTATAGCAGATCAGATTTACAGAAATAAACAGAGTATAAATATATATTTTCCATTCAAATAATAGAGACTGTATGAGGAAGAAAGATTGAGAGGAAACCAGACTGCAAATTCCATATATATATATATATATATATATATATATATATATATATATATATATATATATATATATATATATATATATATACACACACACACACACACAGCTAAATTATTTAATTTCTTTTTCCCCCCTTAATCAATGATATGTTATTTTCATTCAGCATGGAATAGACCAGTGCTTGGTGGGAAAAGTTATTAATATGATTCTGTAGTATAATATGAATAACGGCCCGATATTAAATATACATAACCTCATTTCCATCAGCCTGGCTAAAGACAGAGGGGTGATAAAAAAAAAAAAAAAAAAAAAAACAAAGTTTCTCAGAATGTCTCTGCAGGTGAACAGTATAAGGTTTTCTGAGCACATGATTTATTATTACTACAAACTGTGTTTCAAAATGTGTCAGGCGTTCACACCTTACAAACAAACATCACAAAATTTTCACACACACACACACACACACACACACACACACACACACATAGCCAAACATACAGGTATGCACACAGCTCGATATAAAGTCAGCTCCATGGAGAGATGCTTTACATATGTTTGGAGTGGAAGATCTTCTGTTATAGAGCTCTGACCCTCAACCCTGTTGAACATGTGATGAATGTGAATGTTGACTGCAACCCTGGCCTCCTCACCTTACCTATATCAGACTTTCTGAACGTGTCACAAATCTCCACTAACACACTTCAAAATCTAGTTGAACATCTTCCCAGAAGAATGGAGGTTATTAAAGTTATTAAATCACCATATTATTTATAATCTACTTCACTGTTGGGATTTCCTCCCTCATTTTTTATTGCACATCGAACATTTCCATTTTCTCTTTCTATTGCACTCTGTCATTTCCATATAATCTTTTCCAATTTGCTATTTTTTCCCCCACCCCCTCCCCCAAACCATGCATATATTAAACAGTACTGTTTTTTTGCCACATAAACAGTACGCATTTGAGTTTCCTGCTCCTCTGTTCGATTTAGGCTTTTCTAATTTCCAATGTCATTTTCAAACTGAAAGGCCCAGAGGATGGGATAGAGGGAAGGGAAATGAAAATCAAAAGTGCGTTATGAGGATAAAGGAAAAAGAAACGCACACTGAATGCGGTGATAAACCAGACTTCTAGAGTTATAGATACATTTAGTTTTTCTTCCTCCTTGTTTTCATTCTCACTGCGAGCTCAGTGGTTAAGGCATTGGGCTCTGGACCGAGGAAGATCGCAGGTTCAAATCCCACCACCACTAGCGTGGCCCTTGAGCAAGGCCCCTAACTCTGAAATGCCAAGTTGTAACTCACTCTTGATAAGGGCCTCTGCCAAATGCTGTGAATGTAAACTCAAGTATTTTAGAAAGGCAGCGTGCCAAATGTACACGTGCATTTTTAATATCTTTACATTCATATTTATGGTATTTAGCAAATACAATTATCCAGTTGAGCACTTGAGAGCCTAGCAGTTTGGAGGTGTTGGGATTTGAACCTATGACTTTCTGATTAGAAGTCAAACACTGAGCTACCATGGCAATGTTTGAGATTGTGTCAAGTTTGAGAAATGGGTAAAACATATCTCCATACAGGCCTAATCGTTTTAAAATGTAATATACGGTCACAAATAATAGTTTTTCCTCAATATATAATTTTTCTTACGTTAAAACTTTAAATTTGTAATAACAATATTATTTATTACTTTTGTAACTTTGTAATTGTAGTGTAAATTGTAGTGATGCTTGATTTACATTAAAATTTGTTACAAAATTAGTAAATTATATTGTTCAGGTGTTTTTCATTTTGACCTTTTTAAAGCCCTAACATGCAGTTAAAACGCTCAACACTTTCTAAAGCTTCTGGCAATGAATCTAAGCACCCGAAGAAGTTGCCACAATTATGGCATGAAATAAAGCTTTAAGGGCATTTATAAACATTTTTGTTTTTTATTAACCAGGGGAGGTGGTAGCTCAGTGGTTAAAGTGTTGGGCTCTGGACCAGAAGGTTGCAAGTTCGAATCCCAGCTGAGCTGCCACTAGTGGCCCTTGACCACCCAATTGCTCAGTCTACTCCAGCTTTTAGGGTTGCACAAGTCAGTTTATTTCTGGTGCCGGTCCCAAGCCCAGAAAAATAGGGAAGGTGGAGTTAGGAAGGGCACCTAATGAGAGAAGAAAAACAAGGTACTTACTTGCCTTGATTTTTTTATGGGAAGAAACTGCTATGTATAAAAACATGTCTTTTGTCATGTGTTTTGTCAAAACATTAATAAAAGTATTATTAATATTATTATTTTTTTTTTATTTTGAGTTATTTGGGTTTTTGGGACTCAAACAACCCAGATGTAGAATAACTGATCCACCATCTGTGCATAATCTACCAGCGGTCTCATCCAACATTGACAGATTACACACAGAAGGCAGTCTGTATTTATTTTTATCCTGCATTTTGTGGAGTAGTTCAAGGGCACCGTTACGTTATAATCTGTGTGCGCTGTATTGAGAATCAACTGCCTATTGAGTGCGAACGTACCATTTTCCCTCCCACAAACTCTCCGCCTATCTGGCTTTAATCCATACGGATCGCTACATGCTTTTCAACAAGCACAATGTAATGATGTACACCAAAATCCAAGGACAATCACTGTAGAACAACCTGCTTCCACCCTGCACCATGTTCTACCACAATATATGTGATTTTAGAGTGGACATTTCTCGCTTTAAAAACAAACACACAAACAAACAAACCAAACACAACCTGCAGAATAAGATCGGATGTTGGATTGGAAACAAATTGCACTTTATTGATTATATTTGGCATTGTAAGATTTAAAAGTATCTTGTGCATTGAAGAAGTACAGAAATTATTTCCTTTGTGTTACGTGTGCTCTTAAACAATAAAAAGCTATTTTCATTTTACTTTCAACATTAATACAAATTTTTTTCGAAATACAAAAATCTCCATATTTTCCACAATAATTAACCCCTCCCCATGGGTTTAATAACGCATTCTGATTCTGCTTTTTAATTGTGGGGAAAATGTAAAAAAAAAAAATAAAATAAATAATAATATGGTGTACATTCAATTTCTTCTTCTCAGACATTTGCAATTTTATGACATCATGACATCATATTTTTCATGCATTTTAACAGTAAATCCTTAATTTTACTTATTCCTCTTAATTATTGTTGAATACCTGTATTTTTATTCATTTAAATTATTACAGCATATTTTATTAAATTACATTATTACTGTATTTACACTACTTATACGAAAGAAAATGACACGCATACCAAAGAAAATGCGCTCGCCTGAATGACAGTACGTATAGGGGTATCATGGGTATTTTACATTCTAGAACTGCAGGAGACACAACAGTATAGTATATAAATAATAAATAAAAAAATCAAAAATAAAATAAATAAAAAAAAAAATTATCTAATAAATAAAAAAAAAAAAAATTAACATTTTTTCTCTTCTTTTAAACAAATTATTTCATCACATATCCCAGCTTGTTTGGAAGTTGGGGTCAGAGAACAGGGTCAGCCATGATACAGCGCCCTCTGGAGCAGAGAGGGTTAATGGCCTTGCACAAGGACCCAAGGGTGGCAGCTTGGCGATACCGGGGTTCGAACCCCCGACCTTCTAATCAGTAGCCCAGTGCCTTAAACCACTGAGCTACACCTTTCCTAAATATGACCCCTAATTTTATTTTATTTGAATAAATTCCTAAATAAAATAAACCTAAATTCTAAATTTGCGGTATGATTTTCAGGTAAAAAGTATACAATGTATGGGTATTTGTATTTACTGTAGCGGTGACATGATCTGAACACACTTTATTCACAGAAAACTATAATTGATTAGAAAAAGCCTTCTGTGTTAAAAGAAACAGTCCTGTGCAGAAAGAGGACCTTTTTTTAAAAATATAAAAAAAAAAACACATTAAAATCAAATAAAATATTATATCTCTCTAAAACAGCTGACAACTCAAAAACCACAGCAAAAAAAATTATAAAATAAATATATATTTGTAGAGAATCTAGATCAGTCTAGATTTACAAGTTTATGCACTAATTTGCCCAATGTGATTTACAGCAGCAATATTTGCTGTCATGAAGCAAATATCAATTCTAATGAGAAATGGGAATATTTTGGATTAATCAGATTTGTCAGCACTGCAGTAAGTGTGTTGGACCTCCAGAGCTCGGAGTATTTATATTTCATTATCGTTCTTTTGTTTTTTTTTTCTTTTTAAAGCTCATTTCGACATGAAGGAGCAAAAGCAATTAGATACACGGAAAAAAAAGATTGCCACAAATTAGAGCGAAACAGATGGAAAACAACATTAATCTGGCAGCACGGCGAGCCCTCGGGCAACACGGTCGGCTTTATTCAATCAAATCGCAACTCCATTTCTAATTTCTGACCGGCTTGGTCAGATTTATTTCAGCTTCTGAATGCTGGCGCCACAGGACTGTAAGGAACGCGCCCTTATTCTCTTTACTCCAGATTAATGACTCGAATCAAGATTCAGTGGAATCAGCATGTGAGTATCAGTTACATAATCACGTACAGTCATGCGCAGGAAACTAATCGGCTCCTACAGTGGCTTGAATAAGTATTTACCCCCCACCCCTTATCTATATTGTGATGTGTTGCAGACTGGAATTAAAAGGGACCAAGAGGATATTTATCAGGAATTTACACTATATAAAGTCTATGGGTGAAAATTTGGTACCATTCGTGAAGGAAATAGAACATTAATGATCGCGGGACTACTTTGAAAACTGGTGCTGGTGCTTATCACTTGTCAGATTCGTGTATTTCATGTATCGTGAAAATACAATACAATATAATCTCATATATATATATATATATATATATATATATATATATATATATATATATATATATATATATATATATATATATATATATATATATATATATATATATATATATATATATATATATATATCATATATATATATATATGCATACAGAGATACTGTCCACACATACACATGTATAAATACATATAATACAATTAATTTAATAAAATTATTGATTATTTAATATATATAAAATATTTTTTTGATATTCATTTATTGTTAATTAATTGAGTTCTTGTTCATTTCAATGTAATTTTTTGTGGTTGTTTTAATAGTTAATAGATACTCCTTTAAGAATTATGTACCGGTTTTGGTTGCTTTCCATATAAACTGGTGTTATATGTTTAGGTTCTATATACGCTAATATAGTGAGGAGCTCATACCTGTTGTGAATGCGCAGCCTAGCAGGTGTTAATTTGGGGAAATTTAGGATGCGTGAGTGGATGCACGTTGATTTAAGATTTTTGTTAATAAAACACATCTATCACCTCTTTTATATTCCATCCTAACATTACAAGCGGTAAGCGCGGCTTAAGGAAAGGTCAATGATGAAATTATCTGGGAAAGACATGGCCTGAAGTTCCTTTATTCATTTGTTGTTCTTGTTCCTTGTCCGGGTTTCGTTCATTCGCCAACAAAACGCATAGTGAAGGAGCAGATTGGCAGATAGTAATTCATACTGCATTAATAAAATTAGTGACGTCAAAGTGAATTTTTACGCGTTATTATTATATTATATTTTTATATAATATAGTATAACATATATATATATATATATATATATATATATCATATATATATATATATATATATATATATATATAGATATATATATATATATATATATATAATATATAAAAATTTATAACTGTTAACCAATGAAAAAAAAGTCAGACATTTCTTCCTCTTAACCATACCGAAATGGATGTCAATTGTGAGTTAAAAACACAGAAAATGTGACAAAGGGACATTAAATGTGTCCACTAATTAGCAAACCATAATTTTTGTGTACCGTTTGTAATCAGCCATACCACTAATACGAAAAAAGCCATACTGTGTTGTTTGGTGAATCACCGTGGACCAGATGAGCTGTCTCAAGAGATCAGAAAGAAATAGAAAAGAACAGTCACTGCTAGGGCCTTTATTCAGAGCGAGGCCAACCTTTAACCTAAGAGACTCAATGGTAACAAAAGAGCCTGAAAGACTCAGTGTGTGAATAGTGTCAGATCATTGTAGCCAAAGTGGACTTCCAAATGTCAGAGATACAAATGTAATATTTCTTTGTAAATGTAAATATTCAGTGCAGTATATTATGACTTTTATGCCATGTTTCTCCTTTGAATGTTTAAACAGTAAACAGTATTTCTTTTAAAATTATTTTTTTTCCTACCTCTGTGTAAATGTTACTTTCATATGAGGATTTCATTTTCAGCTTTTCGTAAAGCACTGACCGAGCAATATTTATTATTTTTAAGCACTGATCTATATACAAGACAAGAATATCTCGCCAGTCTGCCTCTTCCCCTTTGTCTCTGAAGTGCACTGAAGCATTATGACTTTTATGCCATGTTTCTCCTTTGAATGTTTAAACAGTAAACAGTATTTCTTTTAAAATTATTTTTTTTCCTACCTCTGTGTAAATGTTACTTTCAAGAGGATTTCATTTTCAGCTTTTCGTAAAGCACTCAGCAATATTTATTATTTTTAAGCACTGATCTATATACAAGACAAGAATATCTCGCCAGTCTGCCTCTTCCCCTTTGTCTCTGAAGTGCACTGAAGCAAGACAGATCAGATGTTTAAGCCTTTATCTGAGGGCTCTGAAATAGGACGGGGCCAAACAGAGATAAGATTGAAAGAGTACAAGCCCCCATCACTACCCATGACACCCTGTGCACACAACTCTGTTTCACTTTCTCTCTTTTCCCAGAGTTCAGTTCTACCAAATTAGCTCTGAGACACTTAAAAGCTCAGAACAGTGTAACATGATTAATTAGAAATCAGCATGAGGCAGAGCAATGGAAGGAACAAGACGGAGGAGTAAGCGAATGAATGGAGAAGTATGTGAGTAAGCAGGAATTAGTCAGTGCTCCCTTGGAGAACTGGATCAATAGGTGGGGAGTTTCTAGGCTTCTGTCACTCGACTGAAATGCATAACATTCTTTCATATTTTTTTTCTCTTTGTTTGTTTGTTTACTGACAATTTCCACCCAAGAATCAACAGGAGACCAATAATCATGATAAACAGTTGCAAATAACACAGAACAGAACAGCATACAACAAATACTACCAAGGTCTACCTCTAACTCTTGCCTTCCCGGGCCCACAACTCTGGCTCTTGCCACTCTGAGGCCGACAATCCCCTGCTCTTGCAATCCTGAGCCCCACAAACTCATGTTCTTAGCACCCTGAGGCCCACAAACTACCGATTTACAATCCTGAGGACTAGAAATGCTCACTCTTGCCACCCCGAGGAAAAAGGGCCTGCCAGGAAAAGGGCCACAAACCCCCGTTGCCCTCATCATGAGACTGAAAAGTTCCTAAAATTCAAAATTTACGTTCTTGCAGCTACCATCCAAAGCCACACAAGTTCCTGCCACCCCTTGGATTCCTGGAATTTCCTTCTTGAGACCCACAACCTGCTGACAACACAATGTCCACTACGTCTTCTCCCAATATAATGTTGTCCACAAACACTTCATCTGCCATACTAAACCAGTTCTTGACATCCTGAGGTCAAGAAACTATAGGCTCACAAACTCCTGCCATCCTTAAGGCCCTCATACTTCTGCTCTTGATTAATATGAAGCCAACAAACTGCTCATCTTTCCACCCTGAAGCCCACTCACTCCTGCTCTTATTATCCGGAAATGCCAACAAACTCCTGCTCTTGCAATCCTGAGCCCCACCATAAGGCCCACAAACTACTGCTTTACCATCCTTAAGGCCTAGGTTGGTCCTTCTCTTGCCACTCTGAGGACTAGAAATGCTTACTCTTGACAACTCGAGGACTAAAAACAGTTGCTCTTGCCAGGAAAAGGGTCACAAAGCCTGATTCTGTCACCATACATCTGCTCTTGCTAACATGAAGCCCACAAACTCCCCATATTTTCATCCTGAGGCCCACTCACTTCTGCTCTAACTATCCTGAGGCCCACAACGTCATGTTCTTGCCACCATAAGGCCCGCAAACTACTGTTTTACCATCCTGAGGCTTAGAAATGATTAATCTTGCCACCCTGAGGACTACAAACATTTGCTCTTGCCATGAAAAAGGTTGCAACTGATTCGGTCATTATGAGACCAAATAATTCTTTGCTATCATGAAGATTACAAACTCCTCATCTTTCCATCCTGTGGCACACTCACTCCTGCTCTTACAATCATGAGGCCCACAAGCTCTTGCTCTTGCCATGTTGAAAACTACAAACTCTTTCCATTCTGAAGCCCACAAACACTAGCCTACAATCTCCTGCTCTGCCACCAAGAGGACCAGGAACGCTGACAAAATCAGAAGATTCAAAGATCAAGTTGTTTTAGCAGTCAGGAAGCTCTGGCTCTTTCCACCCAAGGCCACAGTAAACAATTATTCCTCCTCCAACCATCCTGGTATCCACATGCATCCTCATGCAACAACTATCCTGAAGCTTAAAAGACGTACTTTTCTCTCGAGGACATAAACATTCCTAATATCATGTAGGGAGAAGTCCAGGACGCCTCTCTCTGTCATCCTAGGACCTAGCAGATCCCAGCTGTAACATCCAGAAAACACAAAGTCTTTTGATACACTTCATTTCAAGTCTTACAAACTCCCCCATGGTGCGACCGTATGCCCTTATCTCAAACAAACAAGACAAAGTCTCTGATGTCTGAAAATCTGCTGAGGCAATCTTTGGAACAGAAAAAAAGCTCTAATTATTGTCTCTTTGAATAAAAGTTGTTGTCAAATGTGTAAATGTGGTAATTAGTTTTTTTTTTTTTTTAAACATTCTTTTCCACTTGCCTGAGATACTAATGATTGTGCAGTCATGGATTGTGAACAGGCTACCTGGCAGGCCAGTTGTTATTAATTCGACGTCTGTACGATACGAATGCAAAATTCTACCTTCATTTCTAAGCCCATTTATACACCAGTTCAGGATGTAAACAATATTTAAAACTCCCCTTTTTAAAACCACCACTGATTATCTCTCGAAAAAGACGTATTACAAGACTATTCTCTGTACTGAGCTTATTTGAACAAAGCGCATATAAAGACCTAGGTCTTCCAACAGTACTTATTAGAACTTGTGGTTAGAAAAGAAAGTTAATCATTGTAAACATATTCAGATTCAGTCCTACTGAATGTTTATAAGAATGTAATCACTTTCTTTCCTACACGATCCATTCCTTTTCTTTCCCTTCCTCACTAAATAACAGTAACAATAATAATAACTCATTACATTTATATAGTGCTTTTCTGGACACTCAAAGGGCTTTTACATTGTGAGACCACCGGTGTGCAGCATCCACCTGGATGATGCGACGGAGCCATAGTGCGCCAGAACCCCCACCACACATCAGCTTACTGCTGGAGAGGAGACAGAATGATGAAGCCAATCAGTAGATATTGGGACAGTTAGGAGGTCATAATGGTCAGAGGCCAATGGTTGAATTTGGCCGGGATGCCGAGGACACGCCTCTACTCTTTTTCGAAAGACATCCTGGGATTTTTAATGACCACAGAGTGTCTTATCTGAAAGACAATACTTTTTGACAGTATAGTGTCCCCCGTCACTATACTGGGGTGTTAGGGCCAACATAGACCACAAGGTAAGTGCCCCCTGCTGGCCACACCAACACCTCTTCCAGCAGCAATGCAGCATTGCCCAGGAAAATTACCTTCTAGTACTTTCCTTCCTTTCCTTTCTTACATAAGGATTCCTACCAAATGCCAGTAACGTAAACAGAAACGTAACATCTGATCACACACACTTTATTCTCCTGCTGTCCAGAAAAAGATACCGGAGCATTGATCTGGAAAGTGTAAAAACTTCTTCACACAAGCCATTCAACTACTCAGTTCAAAGGAATTGGGCTGACTGACACACACACACACTTAAATGCTGCAAAATCATGTTGTCTTTTTAAGCAACAATTTAAAAACTCCAAAAGTAGATTCACTGAAGTTTCATCCTCCATCGCATGTGAACTTTGCTAATTTCCATATCTGCATATTCATGTCATTCCATATTTTTTTGCCTGTGAAATTGCCGACCACTTCTATGCCACTTTTTTGTTGTTGTGTAATTACATCTTTGTGAACCCCGTCACAACAACAGGGTATTACTCATTACAGATGGGGGCAAAGAAAAGAAAAATAAATGAAGGTCTTGGGAAGCATTTTCGAGTCGTGCAGGATTGAAGCCGTGACGACGAGAGCAATTATACTGATATGAAAAATGCACGGCTGGCAACTGGGTAGTACAAATGTGTGGGGCCTTTTTCCTGTCATCTAAACCCACTCTGTCTATGCAAATAAAATCATTACCATTACCACCATCATCTGCATACTTCCACACTCTCCATGATGCTACACCACAGCGAGCTCTTGTATTTATAAGGTGGGAAAACCGACACTAAGGAGCCAACCCTGGGGAAAGATGACTGAGGCATATACCAAACGCTGTGATATAACACATAGATTAAATATCACGATACCAATATCAGATCGATATGTTGGCAAAACAAGAAATAAAATAAAATAACAGAATGGTTGAACTTTGTTTTTATGCATTGATAAATATAAAATGTTTGCTGACTGCTGAGATTAAATTGAAAATATTACATATTAAAAGTATTGTATAAATATAGATACATATAAATATTAAAGTAAAAAATAAATTGTCATTTTTAATTATTTACAAACATTTATGCCTTTAAGTTCCATAGGTGGGAATGTTGGACTGCCTCAGAACCCAATGCCATAACCATTAAGATACCATCTCGCTTTTCTTCATAAAATCCCCCTCCGAATGATTGGGGTTATGGTTTCCGCCCAGTCTGTCCGGCTCATGGTGCGTTTTCTCCTCGTATATTCGCAGGGCTGTGTGTTAGACAAACCGTCCTGCTTCCGAAATGAATTCAAATCGACTCTTTCATTCACGAGGCGCGTTTTTCTATCTCATACAAGTCACTGCACATAAAAAAAATGGAGCCTGATTCATTCGCTTTTATCCTTTTCCCTGATAGATTTGCGATGTTCTACATTATTACTGTCAGTATTTCCTCAAAGCTGGAGTGGAAGCTATAAAACACTCAGGTCTTGTCTTGCCTGCAGCATCATCCCTTTCAGATGCCTATCTCATGAGATCAGATCGAATTACCCGCAACTCTGAACTGTAACAAAGCATTTGTTCCACCAGGATGAATCAAAAACGGGGGGGGGGGGTACTAGTGAGAGAGAAAGAGAGTGAGAGAGAGAGAGAGAGAGAGAGAGAGAGAGAGAGAGAGTGGGGGGGGATCGAGGGAATCACAATAAATCGCAATAAATCGTAGATACTATATATTTTTCCAAAGACTTTAACTCCTTTGTGGGCAATACACAGGCAATAAAGTTGCTCCAAGTCGTTCCAGTTTTACTGCAAACGCTCGCTTGGACAGTCCTAAACTCTAGAGACGTACAGTGACGGAAAGAAAATTGAGTGTGTGTGTGTGTGTGTGTGTGTGTAAGATAGGACAGGAATGGAAATTTTCCTCAGATCGCTTTGAGACGCTGCTGTATCGGTTCATGCTCTCTCAGCAATTCTGCATCATGAGCAGTCCTGAATGCCACATCGCTACATCTCAAGGAGAAAGAGCGAGGGAGAAAGGGAGAGGGAGATGGAAAGAAAGGTATATAGGCTAGATTAGATTAGATTAGATTAGACAACTTTATTGTCATTAAGCAGAGCACAGAGCATGAAATGCGGTTAGTATCTAACCAGAAGTGCAGGCATGTAATAAAAATAAATAAATGCAGAATAAATATATACATTTACAAAATACTACAAAGTGTATAAATTAAATATATTGTTGGAGTGCAAGTCACTTACTTATATAGTGCTTTTAGTAATACAGATTGTGTCAAAGCAGCTGTACAGTAATAAATGACACACAGAACAAACTTAACAAAAATCTAACCAAATGAGCAAGCCATAAGTGACAGGCGACAGCAGCAAGGAACCAAAACACCATCGGTGATACAAATGGAGAAAAAAACCTTGGGAGAAACCAGGTGGGGGTTCAGTTCTCCTCTGACCAACAAACTAGTAAACTGTATTCATGATGGTGGTCTATCTGTGCTGATCATCATCTGGATCAGTGAACTGCAGTGACCGTGTGATCAGGATGCAGACTGGATCTGAGTGGTGATGATGATGACCTCGGAAT
>JACRUU010000002.1:6046012-6073512 GCA_030449085.1 Kryptopterus vitreolus | reverse complement strand
GCATAAACTGGGAAAAAGGAAAAGCATACAAAAGTAAGTAATATTAAAAGGTCGACCGATTTATCCGTTTTGCCAGTTGATGTCTGGAACGATCGGATATCAACAAAAATCCATAACGATAGTTTTTCCGGGCTGCATACGTTGCTGGAGCCTCCACAACGACACTACATTCATATATGTTTGTAGAGCGTTTTTAGGAATGGATTTTGAAACGAGTGAGCCAGTGGCGATATATATCTCTCTCTCACACACACACACACACACACACACACACACACACACACACACACACACACACACAGATACATAATATCTGCCATTTCCCAAACTCATCTCTACTAGTGCCATGTTTATATCCTCTATCTGCACTGATCCGCTAGGTTCGCCTTCGGCCTGGGCAAGCCAATAGTATAACACCTCCCTACTTGGGAGGTGGGGATAAAGATAGTAAGGTCCCATTTGATGGGTCAAGTTGGAACCTAAGCATGAAACACAAATGCTATACACACACACACACACACACACACACACACACACACACACACACAGACAGACTGACAGGCATCTCTAATTACACAATGGTGCTCTCAAATTGAAGAAATATTTAGGCACAATAGGGAAATCCCGCAAAACACAAAACATCTTTGAGCAGAACAATGTGTCTGAACAAGTTAAACTGGCTATGGGACTTGCTTTTTGTCAGCCAGTCCGCAGCCCAGGCTTCATTTAATTCACAAACACTGGCATGTGTTCGCTAACACACACACACACACACACAACACACACACACACACACACATAACACACACGCCGCTGTGTACTTTTCCTCCGGCTGGCCGCCTACGAGTTATAGGATAAGCCGAGGATAAACCGGGTGCTATCCTCCCCTTTAGTATTGCTTTCCTTCCTTTTGTTTAGTGACCTGCTCCATAAATAAATGACTCGCTCCCGACCAATTGCCTCTATTTTTTTTAAAAAGAAGGATGAGAAGCAAAGAAAACAAAAAAGAAAGTAATGAAAATGAAGGGAAGACATAAGAACAAGAGGGAGAAGAAATAAGAAGGGAAAAGCCCCAAACAAAGGTGAAAACAAAAGATGTATCATGCAAGAAAAATAAAAAAATGAAATATGGACATGAGGAAATAAAAAGAGAAAAAAAATAGGAGACATTAAATAAGATCGAGAATAGACAAGAAAAGAGGAGACAAGAAGAAGAGAAGAATGAAAAGAAAAAAAAGAAATGGAAATAATGCAACAAGACATGGAAAGAGGAGATGTAGGAAAAGATGTGGGAGATAATAGCAAATGCATCAAGATTAGATATGAGACGAACAGAGAAAATGTGACAAGATGAGAAGAAAGACGTATGCATAAGCATGTGAGAAGAGTAGAGAAGAGATGTTGTGAGAAGAAGCAAGGAGAATGCTGCTAGAAAAGATGATGTGAGAAGGGAAGAGACGTGAACAGAAGATGCAAAAACAAAAGAGATGTGAGAAGAGTAAAAAGGATGCAAGAATAGTAAATAAAATCAGAGAAGAGAAGAGTAAAAAAAGATGTGAGAAGAGAAAAGAAAATGTGAGAATCATAAATAGATGCAAGGAGAGAAGAAATAAAAGAGAAAGGAAGAGAAGAGAAGATCAGAAAAGATTAAGAGAAGATGCAAGAAGAGAAACGAAGAAAAGAGAAGATGTGAAAAGAGAAAGAAAGAAGACAAGATGCGGAAAGAGGATGGAAGAGAATGGAATATGAAAGAAAAGAGAAGATGTAGGAAGAGAAAGAAAGAAAGAAGAGAAGATGCAAAAAGAGAAAGGAAGAAAAGAAGACATGAAAAGAGAAAGGAAGAGAAGAGGTGATGTGAAGAGAAAGGAAGAAAAGCGATGCGAGAAGAGTAAGAAAGAGAAGATGTGAAAAGAGATAGAAAGAAAGAAAAGAGAAGATGTAGAAAGAAAAAGAAAGAAGAGAAGATGTGAAAAGAGAAAGAAAGAGAAGATGCAGGAGGAGAAAGAAAAGAGAAGGTGCGAAAACAGAATGGAGATGTGAAGAGAAAGGAAGAAAAGGGAAGATGGGAGAAGAGAAAGAAAGAAAGAAAAGAGAAAAAAACAGAATGGAGGAGAAGATGTGAAGAGAAAGGAAGAAAAGAAGGTGCAAAAAGAGAAAGAGGAGATGTAAAAGAGGAGAGAATATACTAGAAAAATGAAAACAGCAGCTATGAGAGCAGTTCCTGAATTAACCTCAAGGCTTGTCATCTTCTGTTGTCTGCATGACTGAGCAGATGTTGCCTGTGCCAGCTTGTGTGTGTGTAATGGCTGGTCACATGCTCCAGGCTAACAGAGGCTGATGGAGTAGACGTAGGCAGCTCAAACCGGACATCAGTCTATAAAACATGAGCACAAGTCGACACAGTGGAGAGAAATTCGGATGAGGGAAAGCCGGAACACGAGCCCTTGACCTGCACAAGGCTGCAGCGTAATAAAAACCTTTGATGGGAATGTGGGTCACCGAATTACTGCCCTGAAAAACCCCTGCTAGGCCAATTAACAGGAAATGGAAAACAAAAGGCAAAGCATGAAAGGTTGAGATTTAGCGTGGTGAAGGTGCGGGAGATGTGTACGCAAAATAATCTACTACATTCACTATTACCAAAGCAACACAAGTGTAATAAGAGGTTTATGTAGAGCCAGGCAGCAGGATTTAACACTACAGGGACGTGTTCGTCATCTCGTGACTGAGGAGGTTTTATTCAATTTGCTCATTTTAAAAAGGTCGGTGAGGGAACAAAAGTGTTTATATCAGAGATCATCTGTAAGAATGCACAGAGAAAGAGAAAGGGACAAGGGTGGAGAAGAGAAATGAGATTAATTGAATTGAAGAGAAGAGAAGAGGGAAAAAAAAGAGAAGAAAAAAAACATTGAAACGAAATAAAGAGAAGATAATTGAAGTCAATTAAACAGAAAAGAAAAGGAAAAGAAGAGAATTTAAGGGTAGAGAACAGAGAAGAGATTCGAAGAGAAATTAAAAAGAAGAGAAGAAAAGAAGAGATTAAAGAGATGAGAATAGAATGAAAGATAATTGAAATTAATAGTGTTAAAGAGAAAAGGGGAGAATTGAAGAAAAGAGAACTAATGGGAAAATAATCGAATTGAATAGAAATAAAAATAAGAGAAGAGAGGGAAAAGAGAAGAAAAGAGAATTGAAGCGAATTAAAGAGAAAAGAAGAGAGGAGAATAGAAGTCAACTGAACAGAAAAGAGGAGGGAAAAAGAGAAGAGAGGAGAATTGAAGAAAAGAAAACTAAATAAAAAAGAAGGGAATTGAATAGAAATAAAAAGCAATTGAAGCAAATTAAAGAAAAGAGATAGGAACAGAGGAGATTGAAGTCAATTGTACAGAAAGAGGAGGGAAAAAAAGAGAAGAGAAGAGAATTGACAAAAAAAGAAGAGAAAAGGAGAGAATGAAAGAGAAGTGAATTTAAATTGAACCGAATCAAATTGAAGAGAATTGAAGATAAAGAAGTGAATTGAATAGAAATAAAAAGAAGAGAAGAGTGAAAAGAGAATTGAAGCAAATTAAAGAAAAGAGAAAAGAACAGAGGAGAATGGACATCAATTAAACAGAAAAGAAGGGGGAAAAAAAGAAGATAATTGACAAGAAAAGAAGAGAAAAGGAGAGAATCGAAAACAAAAGGAGAGCAAGTGAACTGAAATTAAATTAAAGTCAAGAGAAGAGAAAGAGAAAAGAAGACAGAGAGGAGAACTGAAATGAATTATAGAGAAGATAACTGAAGAGAATTAAAGACAAGGGAATTAAAGAGAAAAGAAGTGAATTAAATCAAAGAGAATACAAGAAAATTGAAGAGAAGAAAATGGTAGAGAAAAGAAGTGAATTGAAGAAAAGAGAACTAAAGAGAATCAAAATGAATAGAAATAAGAGAAGAGAAGAGAGAAAAAGGGCAGAAAAGAGAATTGAAGCTAATTAAAAGAGAAAAGAAGAGAGGAGAATGGAAGTCAACTGAATAGAAAAAGAAGAGGGGAAAAAAAGAGAAGAGAAGAGAATTGACAAGAAAAGAAGAGAAAAGGGAGAGAATTAAAGAGAATTTAAAAGAACTGAAAAGAAAGAAGTGACTTGAAACGAATTAAAGTCAAGAGAAGAGAAAGAGAAAAGACATTCGGAGAGAATTAAAGAAAAAAGAAGAGAATTAAATCAAAGAGAATTAAAGACAAGAGAAAGAAAGGAATTGAAGCAAATTAAAGAGAAGAGAACTGAAGAGAAAATAAGTGAATTAAATTGAAGAGAATTAAAGAGAAGGGAATCAAAGTGAACTGGATTAAATTGAAGACAAGTGATCTCTGTTAAATCTGGATCATACCATCGTGTTGTTGATTATTTTTCTACATCTGCACCTCCCACAGTGTTTAAACCCTTATACACCCGTTGCGCAAGTCAGAAAGCTGAGTATCTCCCAGTTGTTGTAGTTGCTCCCATTTTGGCTTCGAAAAACATTTATTCCATAAAGCCAAACTGACACACACATGAATGTGGGAATGTTGTTGGTGAGCTGCATTTTTTTGTCAGTGGGCTTGTAGAGGGACGGCACGTTGTTGTTGTAGCGGGCCAAAACTGGAAACAACGCTCGGGTTTGTGTTCCCGAGACAAAGAAGGAGTCTGGTTTCTCACACAGCCGAGCGAGCGGGAGGGAGGGAGGGAGGGGGTAGGGAGGGATTTTACAGCCTGAGAAGTGCAGTGCTGCGGCTGCTATATTCCCTAACAAGAAAAATACCGCTTTAAATAAAGAAAGAAGACGCGAAAAAGCACATTTGCGTCCCGCGTAAGTCGGCGCTAACAGCTCAGCAAAGCCGACGCTTCCTGACTAAGCCTGCACTTTAGTCTAAACACGTCAGCTCGATTTGTTTGAGGTCGGATACTCGGCTGTGTAAGAGACGTCGGGTCTCTAGTGTGGTAACGGGAGCTGTGTGAGGAGCAGGACTAATCAAACACCACACACACACACACACACACACAATGCAAACTCTGTTTCAGAGGCAGAAAAAAATTTTTCTTTAAGACTTTCCCTTCGCCTCCTTCCCTTCGCTCATATTGTTTTGTTTTTTTTTTTTTGGGGGGGGGGGGGGGGGGGGGGGGGGGGGTGGAATATTGGAGAGCAGGATGGGGCCTCAGGTGTTGCTGCCAGCCAAGTGCTCTGAGCACGAGGCTTATCTCCAGCCGCACACTCTCCTCCCCAGGAGCAGGAGTCAAGTTCACAAGTTCAGTGCAAAATTAACTATTTATGGGGGGCCTAAGCCCATGCCGCTGGCAGCGAAACAAAAGAGAAAAAAAAAAAAGGCAAGCAAAGAAAAATCCGATTTTGTGCGGCACATGCGGGAATAATGAGGAAGCGTTTACACATCCGTTTAGTAGCGTTATTACTGGTGTACGAGTTACACGCTTTCCTGGTTCGGAGTCGCATTATGACATGGGATTATATTTCAAGTCTCAAACCGAGACTTTTCATTTTACACGTATAAAAATTAGGGCTGTCAAAGTCAAATGTAATTGACGCGTGATTAACACAGCGTGCCTAATGTGAGTGATCTGCTCCTTCACTCTCCGTCATGTTGAATGAAACCTGAAGAAAAACAACAAACAAATGAATAATGAAACTTCAGTGCATCCACTCAAGCTTCCTAAATTTCCCCGAATTACACCTACTAGCTGCGCATTCACAACAGGTATGATCTCCTCACTATATTAGCGTATATTACCGTATGGAACCTTTCCAGAATCTGTATTACGCAATAAAGCGCATTTTTGCTGAACGCAATGCGCTTAACTATCCGTATAACCTAAACATATCACCAGTTTATATGGAAAAGCAACAGGAACAGAATTCTTAAAGGAGCCACGTCCCATATTTTACAATTAAAACAAATTAACATTGAAATTAACAAGGCATGAATATTAAAAGAATCATTTCCAGAGTAAAATAACTATTAAACAATACGTAAAAGGGGGAGATTTTCAGAGAAATGTATAGAATTATAACATCAGTTAGAAACATGAATAGTAGTAGTTTATGGTACATTGAAAACATGCAATTAATGTGTGATTAATCACAAGTTAACTCGATTAATAGTGATTAAATATTTCAATCGGTTGACAGCCCTAATAAAAATAGATGCTAACATGGCGGTGCTACAATGCAGCAGTAAGTAGTTAGCACCTCCCATCACTGACAGGTGGAACATGATCCAGAGGTCGTTAATCGGGCAGCTAGACAACCGTGTCAGTGAATTCTTGTGAACAAAGGGGTAAAAATACATGGATATCTACAGAATACTTCAAGTAAGGTGCGCTGATTAGATACTCAGCCAAAGATGTTTGAATCGTGTTCGCAAAATGTCCAAATGTTTGTCTAGTGATGATCCCGTGGTGGTTCCTGGTTGGACTTGTCATAACTTGAAAATGTCATGAGTGGAAACATGGTCTATCCTTACCCAGGTGTGTTAAAATATACTGATCACAGGTATATTGTAGTTTGTTCACGGTTTCATTATATTTTTTTTACAAATGTAACAATTTATACTCGTAACCATTTATAATACATGATTTTATAGTACATGTATAGGACAGGAATTCACAGTGCGATAATGGATAAATTTTACACTTTATAAGTATTTAGCAAAAGGTCTTTGGACGAGCGCTGGTTTGCGAGTGAATGTGCTTCGTTTTAGCGTCCACCGATGCCGATAAAAAGGAGAGAAGAGACAAAATAGGGCACGGAAACACCAAAAACAGAAAAGCTAACAGTCAACAAGACAGCAAGACCGCAAGACCGGACTCGCAAGAGTAAGGCATCCGACAAGGTGGGAGACAGAAGACAGATACTGAAATGTATCGTACAAATATTTCAACACATATTTATATTTATATTATATATATATATATATATATATATATATATATATATATATATATATATATATATATATATATATATATATATATATATATATATCTATATATAATATATATGTGTGTTGTGTGTTGTGTGTGTGTCATAAATGGAATCTTCAGAATTTTAGAGACAAAATTTGATTTTTGGACACAGAAGGAAAAAAATCGAAAATTAAAAAAAAAAAAATATATATATATATATATATATATATATATATATATATATATATATATATATATTGTGTTGTTTATTTGTTTGTTTGTATAGTATGTATGTTTGCGATACTAAAAAATGTTGAAATATGTTGAAATATTTGTACGATACATTTCAGTATCTGTCTTCTGTATCCCACCTTGTCGGATGCCTTACTCTTGCGAGTCCGGTCTATATATATATATATATATTATATATATATATATATATATATATATATATATATATATAATATATATGTAGCCATTAGTTATGCTGATCGAAAAGGTAATTAGGTCATATTCGAGCACTGCCATTAACCCTTAATTGCTCACTTGTATGGGATGAATGACATGCATGGAGAAAAGCATCTGCCAAATGCCATGAGAGTAAGGTCATCAACAAAGAGACTTAATTTCTAATGAGGCCATCATTATGGTGAGGAAAGGAATAGCCTTGAAAATGCTCCTTAACATTGATCACTGATACATTTGGCAGATGCCCTTATCCAGAGCAATGTACAGTTCCACACTGAGCAGGTGAGTCTTAAAGGCCTTGGTAAAGGGACCAGGAATGGCACCATGATCTTATCCACTGGGCTACCACTTCCCCTTGAAGAACATTAAACTCACCTTAACCTGGTGCTAGAACTGGGAGATTAATCATCATTATTGATTAATTTGAGTTTATGCCGATGTTGAAAAAACAATTTCACGATTTCACCTTGGTTTGGCACAGCGAGCTTCCCTAGTTGTCTGCCTCCTGCCTTGCATTACACTCGGGAAATACTAAATACGACATGCTGAGCTCTGACCAAACCCGAAAAGCTTGTTTCCAAGAAGGGCGCGGTTTCATCAGTCATATAGAAATGGTTCGGGCTCGCAATTTCAGACGCTCAACAAACCAAAGCCCTGCTTTAACTTTTTTATCTAAAGTTTGTCGCGACTAAAGGAAGCAGCACAACTCATTTATTCCAGAAAACAGAACCACGTTGTTGAATGAGTAGGTGTGTGTGTGGCGCTATGGGATAAACATGACAGTGGCAAACCCCAAAACACCCACTACAGGTACAAATAGCAACACATCCGACTGTATCCAAAATCGAATTGTTTATCTGTTGCTGTATTTCACAATTCAGACCCTAATCTCCTTGCACATCGATCTCCATGAAATTCGGTGACAACTTTGCTGCTGAAACGTGGAGACTTCGGCAGGATGATTTTCTCGGCCCTTGAGCGATCAAAAAAGCGTCGATATTTTCAATCAGGATCGATTGAATAGAGAAGTAGGCACTGAGAAAGAGCTGAGAAAAGCCTGTACATATATACATATACCTATACATATCTTTTATCTGTACAACTTCAAGAATTTCTCGTAGAGGAAGAATTTCCTGCCAATTTCACCTATTGAGGGAATGAATCAATGAAGGATGGAAGGAACAAATTCCTTAAATAATTTAGTTAATTAGGGGAATTCATTCTGTTGAAATGCCCAGCACATCCCTGAATCCAGGTCTATATGCCTCGGAAAGTGGGATCAAAAATGGATCCAAACTCCAAGAAATGATTTGCTATACCGTACCCATATGGAAAAGACATAATTCCTGTGGCACACAATATAAAACTGAAAAAAAAAAAAAAACGGTTTGTCTTTGTAGAACAGACGGATTACTTTGTGCGTGTCCCAAACCGATATTCCACCAACATATCTTGTATCTGTAGCAACAAAGTTATATAATAGACAGCTCTCACATGAATTAATGGGAATTAGAAGATTTAGGGATTAGGCAAGCTTGGGCAGGCATCTTTCCAAGTGAGAGAGTGTGAAGTGTGTCTGTGTGTGTGTGTGTGTGTGTGTGCATTGGGCTGTGAGCGATGGTGTGTACAGCCCACCAGTGTGAAATGGTCAGCGATGAAAAAGCACACTTGCGACTCATTGATATATATACAGGCATGACTAAAAGCTAAGCGTGTCAGAGCCTCATTTACGGTACATCAGCACCTCATGCCCTGGATTCCCCGGAATCAACCAATCTTAATGTCTCTAGTCCAGAGATGAATGTGGATCAAACCTGGTACACATGCAAAGTATGGTGCATCCATCACTAACATATTAACTGGCGGACTACATGTTTGTTCAGCGTCAGAGTGGCTACTCGAGCCATACCGGAAATATGATTTATACAGGGTTAAGGGCCTTACTCAAGGACCCAAAGGTGGCATCTGGGCATCAGCGGGACACGAACAATTGACTTTCTGATCAGAAACCCATTGCCTTAAACCACAAAGCTACAGGCTTTCCATTACTTATAATTGTAAGTAGAGTGGGGTGATGTGTCATAAATGGAATCTCCAGAATTTTAGACAAAATTCGATTTTTGGATACAGAAGGAAAATCGAAAATTAAATAAAATAATAAATTGAATAATTAAATAAAATTGATTTTCGTTTTTTCAACTTCGACATAATCCATAAACTCAAATTAATCGATAACGACGATTATAATCTCTTAGCTCTAAATATAAATTAATTATTTAAAAAAAAAATGGATTCTTTTGTATTTTATATACAACTTCAAGAATTTCTCATAAAGGGAGAATTTCCTGACAATTTCACCTATCGAGTGAATGAATCAATGGAAGGATGGAAGGAAAAAATTCCTTAAATTATTCAGTTAATTAAATTCGATGGATAAATATATATAAAATGCATTTAGTAAAACAGAAGGTGATTAAAATAGGCTTAAGTAAAATTCTATTTCTATTATCAGAATAGGGTCTTAACATGAGCCAATTTAATAAATTATACAATATAAAAATATATATGTTGCATTAATTACATTTATTTAATTTTATTTTGATATACTTGTTTTTTTTATTTGATTTAAACCCAGCTTTTAAGTGAATTGTTTAAAAAGATAAATTATTGTGGTTCACAAATGTTAATAATGATTAATATAATAATAAAAAAAAGTTTTGCATTTCTACCCCCAAAATGTACTGAAATTGAACCGAACTATGACTCATAAACTGAAGTACGTAACGAACCGAGAAATTTGTGCACCATTACATCCCACCTCACACAAGCTTCTTGCTTTCTCACACAATCAGTCAGCGTTTGGATTGCTATCACGACAATCCATCCATCCATATATCTATCTACCCTGGATCTAAGGAAGCAAAACCGGCAAAGAAAGCAAAACGAAACATATTGAATGATGAAAAATGAGACAGGACATAGCGAAAGATGGTAAATGGGAAAGAGAAAGTAAAAGGGAAAAAAAAGAGAAAGTGAGCGCGAGTGAGTGAGCACACGACTAATCAGAATTTATCGACTGGACCCTCTGAGGAGCTGAGCTCTCTTTTGTCTGTCCAACTGCCTACAGGTTCATGAGGGATCCTGTGATAGATCAGTGGTCAGCTCAGACAGCCAATGTCTTCACAAAGCTGTTCTTTTGTTGTCTTGGATCTTCACGAGCTGAAATCAATGCCGCCTGAAATTGGAATTGATTGTCTAATCAGTATGGGAAATCGCACCCAATAACGGACTTTAATTTCTATTTCCATCGCTTCGATGCGACGTGACGGATGAAAATATCCAGACTGACATGAAGCCTGGGAAAGCAGATGCGTATTCCTAATCTGGTTTTGTGAATTATTTTTTTTTGCGATGGTTTATAAATGTACTTTTCTGGAATTTAAGACCCACTGACCATTAGCTTAAATAATTGAACAGACAAAAAAAAAAAAAAAAAAAAAAAACGCCACACATCACGGCTACAGGCAAAACCATCCAAGTGGAGTTAGAAGCTGCAATTAAGGCTTTGCAAAGAAAGTAACTAAGATTACAGGCGAAAGCCTATTTCGGGTTTGAAACACATTGTGGCTTACACAAGAATTATGGCCAAGGGTAAAAAGAGATGAGGGAGTTGGGGGGGAAAGGACCCTATAATTTGTTTTTCTGAAACCAGCCATATTGACAATCTACTTTGAGAGTTATAAAGGGCAATTCAAGCACAAACATTCAAATTAGCTTGTAGCTTTACAAATGAAAGTTATACGGAAATATTGTACACATGGCTTCTTAGTAACAACATTTTTGGTGTATGTGGAACATTTTATGGGGAAGAATTTGTATTTCTTAAATGCATACAAAATAATCAAGACCTTTCAAGGATGTTTTAAGGTCAAAACGGTTTGTCCAAATGTGATTCCCATTGGGCAAGTAAAAAATCCAATGTCCTGCCCAATCTAATGATTTGGTTTCATGGAAACTTAAAATGAAGGTTGTTAACAAATGACTCAGCGATCATAATTATCTGAGATCGCAGACTGTGTTTGTTTTTTAGTCAGTAGTTTCTTCCATCATTTATTCCTAAGGCTAGTGATTTTCATATCTCTGCACACATTCATTTTAGTATATTATTGGATCTATGTACAATACATTAAACCCGATCAGTGGATTGGTTAAAGAATTATACGGTCACAGAATTAACTATAAAAAAGACCGGACGAGTAGAAAGGTTAAGACCCACCTGCAGAACCAAAGGCTCAGGGTTGAAAGCCAGAGTCATCAGAAGCTGCATCCGCTCTGTGTCTTTCAGATTTTTCAACAGGAAGCTTCCAGAGTCTTTAGTCTCAGCATATCTCCTGACTATCCGGTCCAACAGTCTCTGCGAGGGACAATGGACCAAGTCAGACCAGCCCTCCACTACATCGGGGGTCAAGAGGCGAACATCTCCGTTAAGCCGTGAAAACTCTGTCTTGTACATGGCCTGGATGAGATCGCAACGAGGTCGACCGGTAGCCCTCTTACAGATCTTCTGGTCGATGTCCGCCAGCTCCTGGTTGGAGCCGAGGCGTTTGAGGACAATGCGGCGCGTGCCTTCGCGCGGCTCGCCGTACTGGGCGAAGAAAACGTTCTTTACATTGAAGACGTCGAGGAAACGGAGACGGCCCCATGACTCGAAGGATACTTGGCCATTCATGAACTTGCGACACCAACTTGTCCCGAAGCAAGCCGGACACTTGTTGAGGTGAATGAAGCGACGGTCGGTCAGCTCGTTCTTTTGGAAGGAGGCAAGGAGTGTGTGAGTGTTCATCAAGAGCACAACGAACAAGCCCACGATGAAGAGCAGCTTCAGGCAGCGGTACACTCGGCCCAGTTTGAGGGGTAGGAAACGCAGCATGATCAGGCTTGCGACTGGGAAAGGGGTGTCAGGTATAGGGGTGGGGAGATGAGGAATGTCAAAAGCCAGGGATCACTGGTGCTTTATCATTGTGTGACGATTCATCATCTAGAGTTGCCAGAAAGGAAGTGGATTCTGATAAAGTCTCCCTTTAGGCAGCGCTGACAAGACGCTGGGAGACATCCTGTTGGATCCGGCTAAGACTGCACCGTAGAACGCCAAGAATCCTGTAAAGAAACAAAAAGCAACAGATAAGACAAAGCAAATGATGCCAAGTTTCATATTTGCAAGCCTGTCAGAACAAGCACTCTTCATTCATTCCTTAGTTTATCTTCAGCAGCTGCAACCTTGCCAGGGGGCACAGTGGATCCACAGCCTATCCAAAGAACAATGCAGGTGTGAATTTACCCAGGATTATTTAAATTACAGCAATCTCACAGCAAAATATATGTGTACATATATATACATAGTCCGGGACTTGCGATGGAGATGCGTTCTGATAATCAAAACATGGCCTAGTCTACCTATGGAGACTTAAAGAAGTAATGATCACTTTATATACAGTACAGTGTAAAAGTTTTAGGCAGGTGTGAAAAAATGCTATAAACAAAGAATGCTTTCAGAAATAGTAATAATGTTTTGTCAAGTTATAAAATGCAATGTGAGCAAACAAAAGAAAGATCGAAAATCAAATCAATATTTTGGTGTTACTACGTGTTGAAGAACTAAAAGTAGTGGAAGTGATGGCAGGACCCCACAGAGTCCTAATCTCAACATCATGGAGTGTGTGTGGGATTTACATGAAGAGACAGAAGGATGTGAGAACGTCTCCATCCACAGAAGATCTGTGTTTATTTCTCCAAGATGGAACAACCAACCAGCCGAGTTCCTTCATAAACACTGTGTGTAAGTGTACATAGAAGTGTTACTGCTGTTTTGAAGGTAAAGTGTGTTCACACCAAATATTGATTTCATTTCCATTTCTCTTTTCTTCATTCACTGCATTTCATTCATTGACGAAAGTAAATAATTAACACTTCCATTTTTTAATGCATTCTTTGTTTACAGCATTTTTTCACACCTGCCTAAAACGTTATGCACAGTACTGTAGATGTACTGTTATTTGGTATGGATTGCACAAACTACTGTACCTAATTTATCCAAGAATATCAATTCACATTACTGTAATGTATAAAGTTCTTAACACTCCATCCAAAGATGTCCTATATAATTGTGTGGTAACATTTTGGAGAAGAACTATATGTGAAAACTGAGGTGTCTGCAAACATTTGCGGTGAGCACCAGGTCACAAGTGCATGGTGGAGCTGGACAAAACGAGCGATAAGAAGTAGTGCTACCTTCTCTGGCATTATACCTCACCCAGTTCAACTTTAACCACAAATGAACACGGGAATAGCATTCCTTAGATACGTTTAGAAAACACAAACAAGAAAACATGTCTGCGCGATAGATGGATAGATATATAGGAGAGAGAGAGACACACACACACACACACACACACACACACACACACACACACACACAGTGGTGCCTCAGATTTCGTTGGTAATCCATTCCTTGGAACCCAACATACTTCGATAACAAATCTGCAACAAAATAGGCGACAAACTCTGCAGCCGATGAACACTGAGAGCAACAAACTACTACTACTGCACTACTGTGTATGTGTGTGTGTGTGTATATATATATATATATATATATAGATATATATATATATATATATATATATATATATATATATATATATATATATATATATATATATATGGTGATGATCCTCCCATAAGCGGTAGAACCTGGAATACACTCGTCATGCTTCAACCTAGAAATAACTGAAGGAAGCACAGTGTGTCAAAATCTAATCAGCTCAGTGTGGCTGGAAATCACGAGTTTCGGTTGTGTGGCACAAGGGAAGTCAAGCTGAGGACAATTTAACCTTACTTTGAAGTCACTGACCTTTGGGAGAGAAAAAACGGGTAGAAAAAAAAACAACAACAGCCTGTGTCCGAGTTGCAGGACAATGAGCACTTTTGGAATAGTATCTATGGCGACGAGAGCTGTTCCTAGAGTCTTCCTAGAGCGGAAGTGTCTAATGCATGCAGGAGGTCAATGACTTGCTGAGAGGAAGCAAAACTCAGCACTTGTATTTTAGGAACAGGAAAAAATACTTTGCTTTGAGACCTCCTGCAGGTCTTTTATTTAAAGCCAGGTGCCTATGGTGCGATTTTAGACATGATTTGGTCATCTGAGACAAACTCTGGAAATCCTAAAAGATTCCTATATTCCTAGGCTAGATGTTGTGATCTTTTCTTTTTCCACAGATGAATCTCTGGCACCATCAAAATATTTATGACTTTTTCCTGAACTGAGAATTCTCTGACTCAGGTGGACGGAACAGAGTTGTGGAGGGAAAAGGAGTGTTTGTTCATTAAATACCTTGATAGTAAAAACATCATACAAAATTACTGCTTTTTGGGGTGGGCTTTTTTTTTTTTTTGCTGTTAGCTACTGTAGCGAGAAGACGTGGCTCTGAATGTGTCACCGATTGAAGAGATAAAACAAAGTTTGTCTTCGGACAAATAATGTGAGCCGGATTTTGTTGGTCAAAAGGGTGGGGGGGTGGCGGGTTTACGATGCAAACTCTACAAAAAAAGAATCACAAAAGACCAGTGATAAAAAATATAATGGTTCTAGAAATGCGTCATAGTACATATAAAAAAAAGAATAATAATAATTTTATAAGAATAAAAATGACAATATACAGTTCTACTACTAATAAACATCGGGTGTTTGTTAATAATAATAATAGTAATAATAATAATAATAATAATAATAATAATAATTAAACATTCGCTATTGGTATTATATCATAAGTTATATATATATTTATTGCATACAAGTATTTTGGAATTTGGTATCATGACAACACTATTACTAATATAATTATTAAAAAAGACAATCGTAGACGAGCTAAATGTCCACTGAAACCGAACCTACTGTAACCCGTAGTTATTTTCTTTCTAAAAGAGGACTGATTTCCAGTAACTTTGTTGGGACTGTATTCCTTATGACAATGTCAAAATGGCTCGACTGAACCTCTTTGAAGTTTATTAGGTCAGGCATATCAAAAAGCACTGTCTTTCAGACAGTCGTTAGCAGACCGGTGATCAATGAGCATGTAGATATTCTCTGCATATTTTAATCTACATCTGTGAAGTGCAGGGTGATGACACATATGGGGAGCACCACTTCAAAGAGGACGTCAGTAAGCAAGTACTCCAGTGAAATACATTTGACTTAAGCGGAGCAAGAATTCCCAGGATTAGGCTCCAAGCAGAAAGCATACAGTTTGCTAATAGTACATTAAAAGTGTGGCACTATTCAATGCATTGCCTCCTCAAGGCTCCAAGGTCCAAAGCTTTATCCGGGGTTTGGTTTCCTTGTACCTGAAATCATCTATGACCCTTTAAGTCAGACATTTACATTTATGGCATTTGGCAGACGCCCTTATCCAGAGTGCCCACTAGTGTGTGGGCAGCTTGGTGGTGGTGGGATTTGAACCTGCAATCTTCTGGTCCAAAGCCCAATGCCTTAACCACTGAGGTACCACTTCCCTGGGGAAACTACAGCCCGTGGGCCACATCCGGCTGGCTGGTCCTTTTAATCCGGCCCACCGAATGTCGGTACAGCATTGTTCAAATCAAAGTATAAATATTCGGAGTATGTGAAGTGAGTAGAAATATAGCGACGCGTATGTAAAGCTAGAACCGGAAACCCCGCTCAATCAGCAATGATTCAAGACACTGCACGCGCCCAACCCTGTAGCTTGCCCAACCCTGCTTGTGGGAGGTGGTAGCTCAGTGGTTAAAGCATTGGCCTATGGACCGGAAGATCTCTACCAAGCTGCCACTAGTGGGCCCTTGAGTAAGGTCCTTAACCCTCAATTGCTTGATTGTAAGTCGCTCTAGATAAGGGTGCCTACCAAATGCTCTAAATGTAACCTGAATCAGTAAATGGTAATTTCAAACAATTCTGTACATATTATATACTATAAAGCTAGCAAAACCAATTCAGTATATACAGTGGCAAGAAAAAGTATGTGAACCTTTTAGAATTTCATGGTTTTCTGAATAAATTTGTCATAAAATGTTATCTGATCTTCATCTAATTCATTGGTATTGACAAACACAATGTGTCTAAAAATAATAACACCAAAAAAAATCCAATCTTTCTTGTCTTTATTGAACACAATCATTCAACATTCAAAATGGCAGTGGAAAAAGTAAGTGAAACCTTGAGTTAATGACCTCAAAAAAGCTAATTGGAGCTAATTGGTTTTAGCAAACCTGGAGTCTTGTTAAGATAATAAGTTTGGAGGTGTGGACTACAGATACTTTGACTGATAAAAACCCCTCAAACCTTTGCAAACCTTTGGGTTTGCTCTGCACAAGAAGAACATGATTATTGTGAGCCATGCCTCGCCAAAAAGAGCTTTCAGAGGACCTACGATCAAGAATTGTTGATTTACTGAAGCTGGCGAGGGTTTACAAAGTTGTTTCAAAGACTTTAGAAATTCACCAGTCTACAGCGGCAAACAATTTCAAATGCAAAGTTATTTCAAAGACTTAGAAAATCACCAGTTCAGTTCGGCAACAGACAAATGGAGACAATTTGGGACTGTTGCTACTCTACCAATAGAAGTGGGCGCCCCGTCACAAATGACACCAAGAGCACAACGAACACTCATCAATGAGGTAAAGAAACAACCCCGAATGACAGCCAAAGATTTGAAGGCATCATTGGAACTTGCTAACATATCTGTTCATGAGTCTACAATACGTAAAACACTGAACAAGCAGGGTATCCACGGCAGGACACCGCGAAGGAAGCCGCTGCTTACTAAAAAGAAACATTGCTGCACGCCTTAAGTTTGCAAAAGAGCACATTGACACTCCACAGCGGTATTGGCAAAATGTTTTGTGGACTGATGAAACTAAGATTGAACTAACACATTGGAAAAACACACAGCACTACATCTGGCGTAAGAAAGGGCACGGCATATCGTCATGAAAACATCATCCCAACTGTAAAGTATGGTGGAGGAAGCATCATGATTTGGGCCTGCTTTGCTGCATCAGGGCCTGGCCAGCTTGCAATCATTGAGGGGAAGATGAATTCCCAAGTATATCAGACAATTCTTCAGGATAATGTGAGAATGTCTGTACATCAGCTGAAACTGTGTAGAAAGTGGGTGATGCAACAGGACAACGACCCAAAACACCGGAGCAAGTCCACAACAGAATGGCTTCAGAAAAACAAAACCCGCCTTTTGGAGTGGCCAAGTCAGAGCCCAGACCTCAACCCAATAGAGATGCTATGGATTGACTTGAAGAGGGCCATACACATGAGACGTCCAAAGAATATGACAGAGCTAAAGCAGTTCTGCCAGGAAGAATGGGCTAAAATTCCTCCTCAGCGATGTGCAGGTCTGATCCACAGCTACAGGAAGCGCCTGGTTGAGGTTATTGCTGCCGGGGGGGGTCAACCAGTTATTCATTCTAAGGTTTCACTTACTTTTTCCACTGCCATTTTGAATGTTGAATGATTGTGTTCAATAAAGACAAGCAAGATTGGATTTTTTTGTTGTTATTATTATTAGACACATTGTGTTTGTCAATACCAATGAATTAGATGAAGGTTAGATAACATTTTATGACAAATTTATTCAGAAAACCATGAAATTCCAAAAGGTTCACATACTTTTTCTTGCCACTGTATTTCCGTTATCTTCAGATTCCCAACCACCCTGATCTTGATACGGTGTTTAAGGCCGATAAAGAAAATCTTGAAATTATCCAAGTTATAATGAGTTAAATGGGCCTGCTACTACTTACTATGCAAAAGTAAGACTTTTTCACAAAATGGTCTTTGCTTTCCGTTTAATGGACTTTAGAAAAGAACTCGGTGTCTATCCCCCCACCGAGAATGCGCAAATGCACATTACTATTTTCCCTCAGAATTATCCTTTAAACCAAATTTGATTATGCCAATATATGGGAAGACGGATGTGTTCTCAGAAGCAATTTCTGTTCTACCAAGCAAAGTAATTGGTAAATTGCTACAGGCAGCTGGATAATTTGAATAGGTTTCCCAAAAGAAGTCTCACTGGATGAGAACAATGGGGCCAGTTTATCCGACAAGACCATAGAAGAGTGAGGTGGAAAAAAAATACCAGGCAACCGAGTCCTGTGGATCAACAGAAAATGAAAATAGTAGGGGCTTCGGCGTTGTCCAGTAAACAGCAGCTGTTAACACCAATCATAATTACAGAGAGACATGCAGATATTGTGTATTTACAACAAAGTGTGGCTTTTTGTAGGTCTCGACGTGACCCTGGAATGCATCACACACCAAGTTATAATTATGCGTAAAATACATTATAAAATTTTAGCTTTGGTGAATGGGGTGCTCCAGATTTGGAAACAGTGACCGTTTCGTTTTTAAGGAAATGAACAGCGGCCTGTTAGAGATTATATTCAGCTTTGAATGTATAGTATGTGTAGTTTAACTGCCAAGAATGAAGGTCTATGATAAGCGTGGCGTTACAGAATTCTTAACCCTATTTCTGGTGAATGTTGATTGGCCAATGCAGGGTGTTTTTACTGATATAATTTTTATTCGGAAAAACGAACCTGCAAAGCAACGAGCATTAACCATCTGCTAAGTGCTAAGAGAAGCTGTGTGCAGAAGGGGGGGGGGTGAGAAATGCCTGGAAAGCTGCTCCTCACCAATGCCATGTAATGCAATTTGCAAAAAAAAAAAAAAAGCGATGTTTAATTTATACTCAGTTATATAAGTAAAAAATACTTACGCTTAATGGTAGTCAGCCAGTTTAAGTGCTGAAGTTGTAGTCAAAGATCTTACCTAAGATTTCAGAAGATGGCATTAGGCAGATGCTGTTTACATTGTATGGACAAAAAGTATTGGGACACCTGACTTTCCCCAGCCATATCTGGTTCTTTCCCAAACTGTTCAAAGCTGCACAATTATATAAGCGTGTCTTTGGATGCCGGATGAAAAATTCCCTTCACTTGAAATAAGAAACCTGTTAATATATCACAATGCCGCTGTGCACAAAGCAAACCCCATGAAGACCCAATGTGGGAGGTGGTAGCCCATTGGTTTTGGTGGGGTTTGAAACCTCATGGATCTTTCCGGTCCAGAGGCCAACACCTTAACCAAAACTGCCAAACCAAGCTGCACCTGTGGGCCCCTGACCAAGGCCCTTAATCTTCAATTACTCAGTTGTAAGTCGCTCTGGATAAGGGTGTCTGCCAAAATGCCGTAAATGTAAATGTAAGATCTGATTGACGGGTTGGCGAGGAAGATCTCCTGCTATAGAGTTTAACCCTATTGAAAACCCTATTTGGAATGTGTCTGAATGAGCACAAATCTCTACAAGTGTACTCCAAAATCTAGAGGAACATCTTCCCTAGTAGAGTGAAGGAAATTATTAAAGCAAATTGGGACTAAATGTGGAATGTGACCCTCAAATCCAATTTGACTGTTAACTATTGGCAATATCGTATGTCTGACAATATTTGGCCAAACTTGGTGTGGCTGGGATTTTGAGCTCACGACCTACATGGTCTTAGAATCTATTTCTAGGTAAGGATTTTAAGGAGTTACTGACTCATTACAACGTGCAAGGGAAAAAGTGTGCTGCTCACCAGCGCAAAATACCATAAACATGTCCACGCAACTGAACTCTTTTGCGATCACACCACACACACACACACACACACACACAACACACACACACACACACACACACACACACCACACACACACACACACACACACACACACACACACAGCAAGGCAAAATCACTCTGCTGCATTCAGCAGCTTTTCCCAGAGGACAAACCCACATATTCAGGCCACACTCATTTCTGCTGTACTGAAAGAGGCATCATATTAAGACACCACTATATAGCATCAAAATGCATTTGGTCTATGATATAAATTGTCGTGTGCTTGCTCTTTTCGTTTGATTTGTGCTCCTGTTTAAGCAAAAAGCTTGCGTGGGTGTAACTATGGAGTGACATGTTTTAATTAAAGTCTTAGCATTGGGACATGAGACATATTGCCATCGCCTCCCACAGCATCAGTGTAGGAGGACTTGCTGTGTACAGGCTTATAAATTGCTTTATGGGCCTGTTCACAATAGAAAACATATCCATGTGGTCTTTTTGGACAAAAAAACAAACAAAAACAAACAAAGAAAGGAACAGAAACATGAGATATGAATTCAAAAGCGAGGAAAAAAGTCAGAATTCTGACCTTATATCTTGCAATTTTCATTTACTTACGAGTTATCGTAAAAGATTACAAGTGTGGTAAAGCCAAAGAGTAAATATTTACAAACCTTGTCATTGGGAAAATGGCAACATAATAAAAAGGTAAGGAACTGCTCTGCTCTGTAAGAATCCCATCTCACAGCTTCCTATAGTGCTTTGCCAGAAAGTGTCTTACTCACGATTACGTGAAAAACTCATAGTTCTAACTTGATATGTTGCAACACTGAGTTTTTTTTTTTTCTTTCTCAAAATTCAGATTTCACATCTAATAATGATAGGTAATGATTTTTTTTTTCTAGTAGGGGAAAAAAAATGCCATAAAAAAATGTTCATTCTCTTCCAAGCTTCATACACACCATCTGTGTGCTTTACAAACAAAAGAGATAAAAATAAATAAAGATTTCAGGATCTATCAAATTGGTTGCAGTTAATCCATTAACAGAACTATAAAATAAGATATTTAGAAAACATTTAGTTAATTAAGGGGACCTGCTTTATAATCATACAAACATCGGATTTTGTAGTTTTTGAACGTTGAAAGGAACGAAAATAACAGACGAGAATGAAATGGTGTAGATTTTGGATCGGAAGAAATAAAATCTGATTTAAACAAACAGAATATAAAACACAATTAGATTCGAACATCGTAAATTGGTGTAAATTCAAGCACCAAGTATAAAAGCAAAAAAAAACTTTTATACTTTTTTATCCAGAATAGAATGAAAGACAAAGTCAATCGAGCAAAGTACAGTAATGCAACGAATCGAACAGAAACCTCACAATAAAATGAAAAATAAGTCAGAATAGAACTAAATTCAAACACAGTAAAAAAAAAAAAGAAGTGCGTTTATCTGAAAGGAACAAACAGAAAAGAGATTGGCACTTAACCCTCAACTTGCTCAGATGCAGAAATGTGCTAACTGTAATCCGGTCTGGATAACAACGTCAACCGGATGTAAATAAAAGTGCAGCGATTATGTAATCTTTAAGTACAAGGCAAGTTGCATATTGTCTTCGCTAAAGATGAAACTGAAGGGAACAGAAGTAAAACAAGAAGGAGGTGAAAGGATGTGCCATGTTCCATCAGTGCTGTGCTGACTTTATCCCACGCTGTGAAAGCATTTACACAGATGGGAGATGTCAGATATGCACAATGCAGCGACGACCCAAAACTGCTATGACGTCATGCACATCCAAAAAATTTGTGAATCACAGCCTGAAAATGGCAGATACACCGACTCATTGTGAATGAACATTTATAAAAAAAAAAAAAAAAACATAAAAAATAAACTATTTAAAGTTACATAAATCACCCTTTGCTGCAGCCTTTAGTTGCTCTGCACCATCACTCGTACTGTACTGCATTAAAAAGTCCTCATTGTCAAATAAGAATTGATCCTAATCATATTTATTTATGGGTTTGGCATAGTTTTATGTCCCCCCCCCTCCTCGAGCAGCTGCATCGATGTTTGGAATGAGTCTGCTACGAGTCTGGTAAAGGATATGATCAGAGCCGCTGTGTCATGCGAGTACAAAAAAATCTGTGCTTGCAAAACCACTTGCATTTTGGACGACCGCTTTTTTTGTACACATTTGAAACCGCAGACTAAAACAGAACGAGGAGATTCCAGATCCAGATCATATGTTTATTTTTAATTTTTTTTCCCCCTACAGCCAACACTTCTAAAATCTCGACTCGATTGGTCAAAAAAAGTGGCGCTTCATTTTCAAGGCAAATAGGGGGGCTATATTAATTTTCCTATCATGTGACTGGAAGGCTGGTGTGTACTTACTGATTGTGGTGAACTTTTAAGGAAGGCATCTAAGCAAATATTATTTTTATAAAAAAAAAAAAAAAAAAAAAAAATACCAGTTATACAACATTTATACAACAGCATTTCACTGCATGTACAACAGAATAGAATGGCCTTTATTTGTCACAGATACACACACACACATGGTAGAGGAGGGAATCGAACCCCCAACCCTGGAGGTCCTCCGTGCCCCCCGCATTGGATACAATTTGGTTAAATTTTGTTTTTAATGTATTTATATATAATTATTAGTAGATATGATATAGTATATAGTGTCCGATAATTTGTATTTACAGTACCTGTTTCACTGCTGCTACATAAATATGAAATATCATGACACTACGGCGAGCGAGGCGTGACCCAAGAGTCACATAGAATATAGATTAACATGGAAGAGGTAGAGCTGAGTCTTCCAGGAGACAGAACGTCTGTTTTTTTTATGCACCGAACAGTCCTGTTTGTGAAACGTCGATGCATTAAAAGTCAGAAAGCATACAAGTCAATTAATGTAAAATAAACACCGGAAAAATGTAAAAAAAAAAAAAAAAAAAACATGAATTTTGGATGTGGTCAGAAAGAAATGCCTATTTTTAGAGTGTAATCCCTAAATATTGTTAATAAAAGAATGTATGGGTAAAGGTGTATAAAGTACACAGTAGGCATTTTCTTTGGTATGCGCCATAGTTATCTTTGTTACAAGTAAGCCTAGATATAGTAACAATGAATTTAATAAAATACACTGTCATAATGTAATAAAAATACAGTGTCCGGGACCTATGGGGCATGGTGGCGTAGTGGTGAGCACGTTCGCCTCACACCGCCAGGATCCGGGTTCGATTCCCGTCTCGGTCATGTGTGTGTGGAGTTTGCATGTTCTCCCCGTGCCTCAGGGGGTTTTTCTCCGGGTTCTCCGGTTTCCCTCCGGTCCAAAAATATGCACGGTAGGTTGATTGGCACCTTGGAAAATTGTCCCTAGTGTATGAATGCGTGCGTGAGTGTGTGTGCCCTGCGATGGATTGGCATTCCATCCAGGGTGTATCCTGCCTTAATGCCCATAGACGCCTGAGATAGGCACAGGTTCCCCGTAACCCGAGGGAAGATCGGATAAAGCGGTAGAAAATGAATGAATGAATGAATGAATGTCCGGGATCTCACAATTAATGAATATGAATGAATGAACTGAATGATTACTGAAAAATTATATATGGCCATAAAAATCCATACACAGCAAATAATTGCAGTTTCCACGAACAATTATTAGTTCTGAATTAGGTTCTGAAGAAAGACTCCACGAACAACTGAGGCTGCGAACTCTGAACCTCCAGGTCGTGGGCGTCGACTGTATCTGTACCATATTAAATGCGTAGCGTTCTACATTTTTGGGAAACTGCATCGTGTTGAATCACACGGAAATCGGATCGCACTGCATCATACTTGAATCGTCGGTAGCTGCTTTATATGTATATTTAATGTATTGTATCATTGACCCAAGATATTAAAAGCGCTTCAGGCCTCAGTTATAGAGATTCACATCATGAATGTACATGTAGGGGACAAATTTCAATTGGCATTGAAGACACCATAATGTTACTGTTGTGGATATTATAGGATTTCATTATTAATTTTGTCTTACATATATATAATGAACATTAAACTAATTTTCACTCTAATTCACACGTCAATGATTGGCTTCATTTACTAACGAATAGAAAAAAAAGCTGCGACTGAAACAAGTGCGGGTCATTCGCACAGGCTGAAGTCGCATAGTACCAAATTAACCACAGCTTTGTACATCTCCATGGCCTGATTTTTGACATGGATGTTTATAGCTACTATATAAAAATAAATTATACATGCAAATACAAACGGATAAGAAATTGACAGTGTCTCAATGTCTGTATACTAACATTGCATAGTAGAAGAGCCTTTATTTGTCATATATACATTACAGCACAGTGAAATTCTTTCTTCGCATATCCCAGATTGTTTGGAAGCTGGGGTCAGAGTGAAGGGTCAGCCATGATACAGTGCCTCCTGGAGCACAGAGAGTTAAGGGCCTTGCTCAAGGACCCAATGGTGGCAGTTTGGCAATACCGGGGCTCGAACCCCCTTGCAGCGCCTTAAACCACTGAGCTACACCCTCTCCCTCCTAGTGTGCTAACAGCTACTTCACTTCCTGCATCATTGATTATTTTTCCTTTTCCACCATGTACCTTTATCCCAAACTTATGCCAATAACTCAAGGAAAATGTACTTCTTTTTTTTCCCCCAGCCTGGCTTGGAATTTGAGTCTTGGGGTTGCATCATGGATCCTGGAGGAGCTCCATTCCACCCCGCTGTGTACACGTATATAAACAGAACAATAAAACCATGCCTGACAGGCTCACGGTGTTCCATCAAAATACACCCACTTTCCTTTTAGTGGTTTTGATTTCCAGAAATTTCTCTCGCTCACCGCTTCTGGTTTGAATTTACGGCTCTCTTACCAGCGCTGCTCTCATCTCCCGCCGCCGGTCAGCCCGTTCCTGCCAGGGCGGCTCGCCGAGCGTTCACGGAGAGAGCCGCCGACCGAAGAGAAATGAGCTCGTGCTGAGCCCACGCTTTACCGCGGCGCGCCTGGAACACCACACTCCCGTGATCATTATCCTTTTCAGATCTAAACTTGGCCAAATTGAAAGCGCTGAGTCACAGACAGGAGATAAACGCAGCACGATGGGCGCAGATCAATCGGACAAAGCCGCCCTGTGTGCGAACGAGCGAGTCAACAAAACTAAACACCACACCAACTTTCATGATATATTAACAACAACGATTTTCTTTTGTTTTCATATGCATGGTAAGGGTAAGACCAGCATGGCCTTAACACACTGTGCACAAGGCGCCTTGTATCAAAGAAATGACAATGCAAGTTTTCCAAGTTATTTGGAAAGTTTAGCACAGCATTTGTACTTGTGTGTCTACGTGTCAAGGTGAGAAAGATTTGGATTAGTCGACGCCCACAAAACTCCATAAAAGCTAAAGGTCACAGAGATGAAATGACCAGCAAACTATGGAAATAAACATGCACGATATTTACACTCATTTCTAAGCCTATTGAAAAATATATACAGTAGCCCCATGCCTATTCGTGGTTCAGAGTTCGCAGCTTCGGTTATTTGCAGATTTTCGCAGGAATCGATGATAATTCGCAATTTTTTTTTCACATTCCTTCAGTAAGGAAAATTACATATTACAATAGATTTGATTAAATTCTCACAGTAGTTACCTTTATATACGTAAGACAGCATTAAGCTAAGTTTGAAATGAGACTGAAGTGCTTAAGTGGGAGCATGCTGGGGTCATATTTGTGGTTTAAATTCCGAAATATTAGAATTTATAGGCAATTTTCTTTTGTCCCCATCATGCAATTCGTGGGCACTCTTGAAACGTAACCCACGTGAACGCTGGGTGAGGACCAATATACCATAGAACAGGCCTGGAAAAGGTCAAAGTCAAAGAAGCACATCACAGAGAAGGTGAATTAGGTGTAGGAAAATGCCTGATAACATCTACATTTAAAGAAAAAAATTCCAACGACATTTACGGCATTTGGTTGGATTTGAACCTGTGATCTTCCGGTCCAACAATGCCTTAACCACTGAGTTACCACCTCCGACCTCACAACTACAATGTCGGACTGCAAACCAGTACAGGGCAACAAAAATAAAAACTGTGATCTACCAATCTCAGGGAATTTTTCCATGCCACAATCGCCCAAGACTTATCATCAGGGATAAATTCAACAATAGGGGCGAGGGGTGTAGCTCAGTGGTTTAAGGCGCTGGGCTACTGAATAGGGTTCGCCAAGCTGCCACCCTTGGGTACGTGAGCAAGGCCCTTGTGCTCCAGGGGTGCCGTATCATGGCTGACCCTGCGATCTGACCCCAGCTTCCAAAACAAGCTGGGATTTGCAAAGAAAAGAATTTCCCTCACGGGATCAATAAAGTATGCAGAAAAAGTACATTATTCCCTATAATTCTTACATTTGATAAATTGTAATTGAAACAAGTTAATAACGCAAAAAAAGCTGCGGAACACAGATTTAAAGCATTTGGCATAAGCTTGTATATAAAGTAAATTCCAATGAGCATGTCAGGGTTAAGAGCCTTGCTCAAGGGCCCTGCAGTGGATAAATCCAAAGTGGAAAAGCAGTGGAATAATCGAGCCAATTTCCCCTTTCAAAAGAAAAACGCATAAAAGGATCTACAGTAATGTGTTCTATGAGGATCCTGAACACTAATCAACTCACTGCTATTTTTACTTTTTTTATTTTTTACATATCTCGGTCGGTGTGCTGGAAGTCTTACACGGCCTCCAGACGTTACAGAGACGAACAGAACCGATCTTTAAATCAACCAAACCTGCCTGTATTCATCCTCCGCCTATCAAACGGGTACCAAATCCGGCATCAGCTGAGGCACTGCGCTAACAACACGACCCGTCCTGAGGGGACGCTTTCTTTTTTTTGCCCCATAATTCAATCATTGGCTTTATTTAATGGATTCGTGTGGGCTTGGGAATTTTCGAGACGTCTTCTAGAAGGGTCGTAAGCTCAATCCGAGGACTCCCGAGTGTCGGGCTCCTGAACGAGGGCTCTTTAATTGCTCAGTTGTATAAATGAGTTTACCAAAAATGAGAAATTTCATCCAAAAGAACAAAATTAAGTCGAGTAACTGGTAATTATTTCCAAACAGGTGTTTGTTTGAACAGAAACAGGTTGAGCAAAATGATTATGAATGGAGTTTAAAAGGCGATGGCGATAAATAGTCTCTGATTCAGGTAAAAGTTCTCCAAAAATACATGACTGGACAAACCGGTCCAAACACTTCCCTTCAGATGATTTTCTCTTTATTGATGGATCCAAAAATAAAAATACTCGTCTGTTTTAAAGCTCGACCTGTTCTCTGGTCTTCAAACAGCATTTTCACTGTAATCA
>JACRUU010000002.1:5976012-6041012 GCA_030449085.1 Kryptopterus vitreolus | reverse complement strand
TCCAACTATTGGCTGTCTCTCTTTACCTACTTATGGCTGGATTTGTCCCATAATATCTGTCTCTCCAGGAGTTAGAATGCGCATGTGACCAAATGTGCACTGGATCATCCATGACCATCTCAGATTGACAGAAAAATCAGTTAAATGGGACGGAAGGTGTTCTTATAATTGTCTTCGCTATGAACATGTCAACAGGTGAAGATTTAACATGGTGTCAGCTTGAAAGATTAATGAGTTCTAGATGATCTCTTTCCCTTTTAATACTTGTGCTATGAAAATACAAAAGCTTTGGTTAATTGAATCGCAGATGAACTGCACATGTTTTAGGGCAAATTCACACTATTTAATGTCACATTGTGCCACATACATACACATTATATCACATTGTCTTTCCATGGTTTGTATTATAGTGAACATAACTGCACTCCAAGGGGGCACAGTGGCTTAGTGGTTTGCAAGTTCGCCTCACACCTCCAGGGTCGGGGTTCGATTCCCGTCTCTGCCATGTGTGTGGAGTTTGCATGTTCTCTCCGTGCCTCAGGGGTTCTCCGGTTTACCCCTGGTCTAAAAACATGCACGGTAGGTTGATTGGCACCTTGGAAAATTGTCCCTAGTGTGTGAATGTGAATGTGAGTGTGTGTGTGTGTGCCCTGCGATGGCTTGGTGTATCCTGCGTGTTGGGGTGTAGCCCATAGACGCCTGAGATAAGCACAGGCTCCCCGTGACCCAAGGGAAGATCGGATAAAGAGGTAGAAGATGAATGAATGGATGAACATCACTCCATGTATCCATCCATCCATCCATCCATCCCAGTCTAGGGTTGGGGCACACATCGTGATTAAGGGTAGCTAATATAAGATGGATGTGAGGGCTTCTACTATTATATGCGGTAATGAATGGAAAACAGCATAGCTGTATGTTAAGGTGGTAGCTCACTGGTTAAAGCATTGGACCGGAAGATCTCAGGTAGAAATCCCACCACCACCACCAAGCTGCTATTAGTGGGCCTTTGAGCGAGGCCCTTAACCCTAAATTGCTTAGTAGTAAGTCAGTCTGGATATGGACATCTGCCAAATGCTGTAAATGTAAAACTGTATATTGAAATATGCACATCAGGATGGACCATTGCTAAAAGGACAAACAAAGGACTATTTTTTTTACCAATCCTAAATTCCCTGAAACCTAAACCAGAAAGAAAGAAAGGTACTTCCCTAACTGCCTCACCAACAACAGGATACGAACCCACACACAACAGAAATGGCAGATGCACCCCTACTACTGGTGAACAAGACAACACAAAGTGTGTTTCCATTACCCTTCAAAATGCGCAAATTAAATAGCGAATTGAAAATACGCCTAATGGAAACACGTCAAATTCACAAAAACACAACATGTATCGAAAAAAGTTTTTATGCTCGCATGAGGTGTTCTTTTTTTAAACGATGCCAAAAAGGACTAATTCACAAAACTGGAAACGTTTGCATTTCCAGGTCACATGACATACATGAAGTCATATGATCATTCTTTAAAGATGGTGCGGTATGTGTGGACTGAAAATAAGACAGGCTTATTTATTAAATTAATTAAAGACAAAAAATTATGAGAATATTATATTCCAAGCAACAGGGAAATACCACCATTTATCAAGAAATGGAAGCAGACATGAAAAAGAAGGGCTCTGAAAAGCCTTGGCAAATCGTACGGTCCAAATGGAAAGTTCTTAAACAAAAGTACCTTTCAGAGAAGAGAAAACTTTGCAAAAGCGTTTTCTGGTTGGAAAGTGAAAGTAAATTTTTTTTGAAAGAGGACGAGTTTTAGTCGCATGATATGGTTAGTGAAAACACTGTGTCATTTCGCAACAGGTTTTTATCGACATTTAGAAAATATCGGGAACACTCGAAATTAGGATGAGCATAAGTCAGTAACAGGTTATCAGCACCGAGGAAAACATCAGGGTGGATATATCTTGGTGATATCATCCATGTGGGGCACAGTGGCTTAGTGGTTAGCATGTTCTCCTCACACCGCCAGGGTCTGGGTTCGATTCCTGTCTCGGCCATGTGTGTGTGTAGTTCGCATGTTCTCCCCGTGCCTCAGGGGGTTTTTCTCCGGGTTCTCTGGTTTCCTCCCCGGTCCAAAAACATGCACAGTAGGTTGATTGGCATCTTGGAAAATTGTCCCTAGTGTGTGAATGTGAATGTGTGAATGTGTGTGTGTGTGTGTGTGTGTGTGTGTGTGTGAATGGTGTGTGTGGTCCTGCGTGTGTGTGTGTGTGTGTGTGTGTGTGTGTGCGATGGGTTGGCATTCCATCCATCCAGGATGTATCCTGCCTTAATGCCCATAGACACCTGAGATAGACACAGACTCCCCGTGACCCGAGGTAAGATCGGATAAAGCGGTAGAAGATGAATGAATGAATGAATGTCCTCCATGGGGAGGCGGGAGTGGCTTTTGTTAACAGGAGTGCGGGAAAGGCCTGGATCTAAGTCTTCTTATGCCTTAACAGCTTTTTACTTTAACTGTTTAATGCAAATGGAGAAAATGAGCACTTTATTTTCTGTGCTTTTACTTTTTTTGTTTCGCCCCCTTCTCTAACATTGTTGCACTCTGTCATTGGTACGTTGAAACAAACTCATTTCTTTTCCACACAACTTCCCATCCTTTTCTTCTCCAAGGTACTGAGAGTAGGGTCACTGCTTCTTTCCCGTCTATTACCCACAGAAGTGCCTCTGGACGATTTTCTATTGATTTTGTGACTGTGGCCAGACACCTTTACTACTGACCTTGATATTATTGAAAGGAGTATATCTCCTTCCTTTTCATTCTCATCTGAGGTTCAAGACAGAAATACGAGAGAGCTATTCCGTCAGTGTTGTGCAAAACTCAATTTGATGAATTCTCATACCCAACAACTCTGACAGTAGTGAGGCTCCAAACCACAGGCAAATTTTAATGTCTGACACATTATTCTATTGCAAATGACTCCTTTACAACTAATTTCTGCTTGTTCTTGGACAATGAGAAATAAAATAAACTGCCAGTACACAAAATATACTTCTCCTGATTGCCCAATATTGTTACAAGGAGATGGTTTTATATAAAATCATTTTCAACTTAATGGTTTTAAGACTACACAGGAAGTGTGGTTTTCCTAATATATACATATATATATATATATATATATATATATATATATATATATATATATATATATATATATAGATATATATCTGCATATATCTGCATCCTTTATTGCTCTAATTTGCAGTACATCCTTCCCAGCTCACTCCCTCTCCCTGACCAACCGCTACAAATACTTTCCTGTAAATCTGCCCTTTTCACCCTATCTACCTTCATGTTTTACTTCACCACATCCATAAATCTCCTCATTCACTCTTCACTCTCCTCTTTCAGGCTGCATCTCCTGCACAGAATATAGTCCACCTATGTGCACCTTCCTCCACCCTTATACATCACCCTATAATTCTCCTTCTTTCTATAATACATGTTCACTGATACTATCTCCATCCTTTTTGCAAAATCTACCACCATCTGCCCTTCCACATTCCTCCCCTTACCCACACATCCATACTTACCCATAACCTCTCTTCCCTTCACCAACATGGCCATTGAAGTCTGCATCTATCACCAATATTTCATTCCTAGCCACCACTTCATCCAACTCATTCCAGAATCTTCAGTTCTCCTTTATCTCAGAACCTAATGGTGGAGCATAAGCACAAATGATATTTATCATCACGCCTTCTAGCATCGCATTTATTACTGTATCACAGCTCCATCTTATCTCTCAGGTACCCTGTTGACTAATGATACTTGTGGTGGTCTCTGATAAGTCAGGCTTTGACAGATATGGTATGAAATTCTATTTTGTGATCTGCATATTTGATCTAGCATGTTTTATACTGGATGACTTTACTAATGCAACCCTCCCCTCTTGAGTGCACTGGCTTGTTTGCATTATCTATGACTAATTATAAACTAAATAATACACAGCATGTGCTAAAACATGTGTCAACTTTATCTTGTTGTTTGTTTGTAAGGAACCATTCTTATCCAGAGTAACTTATTATGTCCTTTTAAGTTTCTATCATTAAATGCATTCTGAAAATGATTCATTAAGTGACAGACTGAGAAAGCCTCCAGTCTACAAACTCTGATCAGAGAAAAGTTGTTTGAATACAGGAATTGCTAATTTAAATACCCAGAGAAGGTCTTTACACTTGTTTGAAGACTGCTAGTGACTCAGCTGTTATAAGATCGTGTGGAGGATCCACCACCTCAGAACAAAAAAGAGCCTCCAGCTAAAGAACTTTATAACAGTCAGAGGAATGTCATTTTAAAGTTTTCCGCACAGGAGACGTTGTGATTCTCTACAAGGAGATGTGGTGTAGAAAGCAGGAGGGTCTAACACATCACTTTTCACTGTTTCCTGATTATTTTTGCACATAGCGATGTAAATGCAAACGTCTTATAATGAAATGATGTAGCAACAGATTCTGAGTACATGTCCTGCTAACATTTTCTAAATGCAAATATATCAAATCAAATATCATTCAATTGAGCAGACTCAAGAACCTATCTATACAACAAAGTTGCTGAGGGTTAAGGGCCTTGCTCATTCGGCCAACATTGGCAGCTTGATGGGGATGGGATTGAAACTAGACACCTTCTGATTAGAAGTCCTATTAGAAAATGTTCCTTGAATTCATTCATTCATCTTCTACCGCTATATCCGATCTTCTCGGGTCACGGGGAGCCTGTGCCTATCTCAGGCGTCTATGGGCATTAAGGCAGGATACACCCTGGACGGAATGCCAACCCATCGCAGGGCACACACACACACATTCACACACACATTCATACACTAGGGACAATTTTCCAAGGTGCCAATCAACCTACCGTGCATGTTTTGGGACCGGGAGGAGGAAACCGGAGAACCCGGAGAAAAAAAACCCCCTGAGGCACGGGGAGAACATGCAAACTCCACACACACATGGCAGAGACGGGAATCGAACCCGGATCCTGGCGGTGTGAGGCGAACGTGCTAACCACTAAGCCACCGTGCCCCTGTTCCTTGAATTGGAAAACACAAATAATAAAAAATTTGTGAATAAAAGTAATATTTTTATTATAAAAATAATAAAAAGTAAGTACTGGACTTTAATCTTATGTGACATGAGAACTGCAAATGTTGTTCATGAATTAAAAATTCGACCAGTGGTATGATTTATAAAAATATAACCCTTTTTCTAACAGTATTTTGTGGGTGGTTATGGCATATGGACTGGGAGGTCACAAGCTCAGATTCCCACCAACACCAAGCTGCCAATGCTGGGTCTTTGAAGCAAAGCCCTTATTCCTTAAGGAGGTGGTAGCTCAATGGGCAAGGCATTGGTCTTTGGATCGGAAGGTCACAAGTTCAAATCCCACCACCGACACCAAGCTTCCTCTAGTTGGCACTTGAGCAAGGCATAAGTCGCCTTGGATAAGGGCGTCTGCATAAATGTTAATATTCCATTATAAGTCACTCTGTATAAGGCTGCTACAAATGTAATACTGCTACATTCGAAATCCATATGATCAGGTCAAATAGCAACAACTCAGGGTCAAAAAAACATTCTTAGACGGCATACAAATAATTTCAATACCCAAACCACAATATGGACAAGTCAGGGTCAAAGCATGAAATATCAGACAAGTAAACAAATCCAAAGGTCTAGACAATGTCTCAGGCAAGGCTATGCACAGAATATTATTATCCAACAAAACACAACTCACAACAATGCAGTAGATGGCGTAAGCATTTCTCCTTTAAAGTTCTAGGAATGGTGTTGACGACCGCTCGGTGATATTTACAAATCTCTGGGTATCTGTGGGAATCTGTGTTTTAATTGGAGGTAAGATAAACACACACTGAAGTCAAGTCAAGAGGTTTTTATTGTCATTTTAACCACATATAGCTGACGCAGTACACAGTGAAATGAGACAACGTTTCTCCGGGACCCCGGTGCTTACACAAAACAACATATAACAAACACAACAACACAATGCTGAGGACGAGACTAAGTTTGTCCTAGCTACATAAAGTGCATCGTGTGCAACCTGGTGCAAACAGCGCAAAGACACAAGACTGTGTTCACAACACAAGACAGTGCATAACAAACAACTAACACAATATAATAAAATACAAAAAACAACAACAACCCAGTGCAAAGTATTTCAAAGTGTTCCATTTTGGCGAGTGTGCAAAGGAACAAATAGAGCAGCAGTGATAAAAAAGTATGTGTGCAAAATGTGCATGTAAACAGTAACACTGTCAGTGAGAGCAGTATATACAATACACATGTAAAGGACAGTAATGAGGTAGATAAATAATATAGCAGTGGATGGTGTGTGTGAGTGTACGTGTGAGTCCAGTTCCAGTTCTATGTATTGAGAACAACATATAATCAATACATCATAAGACATTCCTCTCGAGGTTTCTTCCTCATGCTATCTTGGGTTGGGGGATCATGTCCTTGTTACAGTCTCCACGGACTCAATCATTAAAGGTAAAATGTACAGTTATAATAAACAACAATAAATTCTTTTAAAACCACAGTATGTAGCTTTGAGGCTATGTCCAATATTAAAAGTTCTGTATTAAAAAGCATTAAATGAATTGAAGCGCTGTGGGGATAAATTGCAATTGTGGACTGATGGGTTTTGCATACAAAAAACTGTTTATTAAAGAGTGGACTATTTATTTATTTATTTATTTATTTATCCTGGCTGGAGATTTTTCTGATGACGATTAGGAGATCTCTCAAAAGGGCAGATAACAAACTGCCAGTCGTGAATAAAACATTTTTTTTCCATGCTGCAATTAAGTTGAACTCAGAGCAAAACAAGGAGCTTAAAGTGGCCTTGAGGTTATAAGCACTTGTTTGTGCTCTGTTGCACCGTCCGTGTACAAATCTGTCAAAGGAGCAATGACTTGCCTTATTAAACCACACAGGGTGCATTTCAGGTTGAGGTTTCTTGAGTGTTTACCTGCAGAAGGAAAATAATTGAGACTAGCAGAAATGTTCAAGCTCCACTGGTCATTACTGGCTTAAGTTGAAGGTCAAGTCTAAATAAATGCTTACAGTCTGGCTGAAGTCTGAATAGACATTGTTCTGTATTTTGGATTTTGTTTTTTAACATCTGTTGCATCATGTCTGTAAACAGGGTCTGTTTACTATTTCTTTTTTTTTGTCTGTAACCTTTGTGTTCATTATCACGCCCCATTTGGTGCTTTACAGGCATGCATGAGGATGGTGCTTCTATACAATTAGGCTACTTTGTTCTCCAGAACATTTGTTTATAGGATTGCTTTATTTCTATGCATGCGAACAGCTGGTCTGCTAATGAACAATTTAACCAAGTACACCAAATGAGGCTATTAAGGCTATTCTGTTTTTAAAGACTGCTTTCAGAGTGCAGCGCAGGCCCAAGCAGGTCAAGATGGGCCTTAGAAATCCCATTGTTCTCTGACTGTTAAAGCAATTAAATCACCGAAATGTGTTTTCTAATTAAATTTTCAAACTGCACTGGAAATTGTAATTAGCATCAGGAGCATGCGGTGGCTCTGCTCAACACCATATTGTGTGTAGTTACACAAATTAAACTGCAGATTTTGCATTTCTTACACTCCTGTGCGCTTTATTTGTCTTTATAAGGTTTGCAGGTTTTTGTGGAAAGGTGAAAAGGAAACAAACATAAAAGCGCACCTGCCGTGCAGATTTATGCATGAACGGGAAGTCATTTGTGCTGAAGTGAATAACGTTCGCGTGATCATATGACCCATTAAGGGTTTTGGCACCAGTTGAAATTTGCATGTCTGACTAACACTCAGAAAGAAATTGGCTTTGCTCTGTGTGATTTCGTCTATGCTCTTCACTTCCCGCGTAGGCACTTTCATACAATATTACAGAAACCTGCTAGAAAGGGAAATGGATGTATTCAGCTGTATTCAGTGATGAGATAAGGTAATTTGCTACAGCTTTTCAGGTTCAATAAGATTTTTGCATCTGAGGACACATTTATCGGTTGATCTTCATTTCCAGGTTGGATCAGTTTTCTGGTTTGATGTAGTTGTTTACTTTTTTCATGATGCATCTCTCTTGGATTGTTACAGGTGAACCTGTTCAGGCTGTAGTGCAAAATTTTCCGATTTCATTAGAGACTAAGCTTTTGTCATTCGATGAATTTTATCTTGGCACAAGAATATTGATTTTGTTCAGATCTTCTGTTTTTGACAAAATGTGTCACAGTTTATGGTTTGATTAAAAATTTAATGTATGACATCTTTACTTGGTTCCTTATATATATAAAATCTCCTTTTTCAAATGCCTGATTTGATACAATATTTCTATTTGGGCAAACAAGAATTCCTAATTTGGTATTTGGCATATAATTCTCGATTTGGTGCCAAGTTCTTTATTTGGCATAAAATTCCTTATTTGGCAAATATGTTCATACTTATTTCCATAAAAGTTAATTGTTTGGCATATAATTCCTTGTTCTTGCATGAATTCTTGATAATGTGTCATTTATTTTAGCAGTCACTGCAATTTTTTATCTTGCTTGCAAGCTTTATAAAGGCATTATAACATGTTATGATGTACATTTGACCTTGAACCTGAGATTTTGTGATGTTTTGGATGATTCTGAATGCTGAGACTTATTCACATCAGGGATTACATTTTTTCCCCATCAGGGATGTTTTTGGATTGCTGTCCTTTACATATTGTCACACCTTATAAGACATCTTTCTCTTCTACCTAGATCCGAGTCTTAACCGATGCCTTTTTAAATTTTTCATTGAAATGTCCTTCGTTTTCACCACTGGCTTTTGGGTCGTCATGCCCTCGCCGCCTGTTCCACTCAGCCGTCACGCTTCACAGATAGAGGAAGGCAAGTTTGCCCAGGTCATGATGTCTTTTCAGACCAGTGAATGATTCAGTATCAGAAGACAGTTTGCATCATCAATTCCATTATTATCCCTAGCTCATTCATACTAATCTACTGAGAGCCAATGCAGGGTTTAAATTATTAATGATCTATTACCGAAGGATGAATTACTAGTACTGTAATGGCTTTGGCCTTTTGTGTCCTTTTTGTCTGTTTCATTAATGTCCACTAGATGGTGATGATTATCTTTGATATGTTTGCTACTTTCCGCTTTGAACAGTCCATTGTTTCTGAATGGATATAATTCTCAGAATCGAAGCTCTATCTTGCAGGATCATATCAACAATAATGTAGATTTTTCCAGCTATTTTCAGCTTTGCTTGTCACAACAAAATGGCTGCACATTTTTTTGTATTCTCAAACACGGCATAATAACTGAAATAATATATCTTTTAATTATTTTATTGTTTTAATGTATGCATTCTTGAAAGTTTAAGATTTGCAGTAAATTGAATTACTACAGTCATTAGATATAAACATTTCATACACTTCCTGTCAAAACTTTGAAGAGATACATTAATGCTCCTTTTGCTTAAATGTAACAAACTAAGTAAATATAGAGTATTTATTCTTTTCATTGAAACATCCTCCCTTAGCATGAATAACAGCTTTATACACTCTTGACATGCTGATTTTCTAGAAACAATCATATATAATTGTTTATGAGTTGGAGGTTGCTTTCTGACCTTGTGATCCATTTCATCCCAGAGCTGTTCAATAGGTGTGGTGAGTGGGCAGGCTTTTTCATAATTACACTTACAGAGCTTGGACATATAATTTGAGTTGGGTGACAAAGTGGTAGCTCGAGAAGTGGTAACTCGCTGATTAAGACATTTTTGATCAGGTCATCATATTTTTGATCAGAAGGTCATCAGATCAAATCCCAGCACAACCAAACTGCCGCTGCTGTTCTATTGAGCAAGGACATTAACCTTCAAATCCTCAGTATAAGGATGTGTGCCAATCTAACCTACATGCATTAATGCATGCAATATTCAACAAATTACAATTATACACTTGTGAAGTAAAATGGGACATTACATCATAAATTTCAATCAAAACCTGTTTTATCTGTGGTGGCAGTTTGATGAAAATGAATACAGTTAAATCACCTAGCTTGCTGCATATGAAACTTTTAACCTGCACTGTATGTTATTCATCTGCCTCTCCTGCTTTATCCAACTTCTCTCTCTGGTCTTGGGAAACCTGTGTCAATCTTAGGGCATCAAAGGAATCTTAGGGCATCAAGGCAGGATACACCCTGTGTGCCAACCCATCACAAGGTGCACACACTCACATTCACTCCCTGAGGCACGGGAAGAAAATGCAAACTCCACACACACAGCGGAGGTGGGAATCAAACTACAAACCTGAATATGTGAGGCAAACGTGCTAACCACTAAGCCCCCTGTACCCCCGCACTGTAGTATGTTTTCATTTAATATGAAATTTAATATGAAAATTTAATATGAAATATGAATATTCCTAGTACTTTATTGCTTTTTATCCTCCAGTTCACTTTCTCTTACTTTCTCTTCATGTACTGACTCTCTTTAAAGTTTGCAACTCCCAAGCCCACTAAGATTGATTTACAATTGACTTTACAAATTAAGTCAGCTTTCAAAGATTAACTTACCTCGTTGTAGATAGCAAAGTTTACAATTCAAAACTAAGCACAGTTTGTGTTTGTAATTAAATTGAAGTTTTTTTCTTTTCTTTCGAACGTAAAGGTGTAAAATATACAACATTAATCAGATTTTTATTGCAGTCAATATATTTAAACATCGATGCACTGCAGGAAGGCAGCCTTATGATAAACCAGAGTGATAAACACTACACTTTCAAGTCAATCATATCAAATGCCAAACATGTGTATTGGATCCTGGTGCACATATAAATTAACCAGATTTAGCAGTGTGATGTTTTCTGCCCTCTGACTCAATCCCTGTGGTGAAAGCATGCCTCTGTTCCTATGGTAACAAAGCCAGACTGTACAGAGGTCATCAGGGTCATGAAGTGAAGCTGTTTGTCCATCCAGATCAGGTGGAAAATGTTCACATCAGCAAACAAAACCTAGGAAAATAATGATTATTTAGGTATTTGTGGGATTGCAGGGAGATACAGATGATAAGAAATATGAAGTGTTCAGACAAAGGATCCAAATGATACATGTTAGTGAACAAATGAGCACATTAGTGCATAGACTGTTTCATTCAGATAAGAGACATAAGAGTGCAATTTAACAAATCATACAGAATGTTCAAGCATAATTAGTACAACTCTTATGGCATATGGTATAGTTATTTAAGGCATTATACAATGTCTTTAAAAACAGTTAACTTAACATTTCTGTTTCTCTGCCATATGCTGTTTGAAAACTAGAAATGTATTTAGAGTCAATTAATTGCTAGAGCACTTTGTCACAAAACTGTTATACAAAGTGCTTTAATGAGCAAATCAATGGCTCAGTGTTCCAATTCATCCCCAACGTATTTAATAGAGTTGAGGTCAGAGCTTAATAGCAGACCTCTTACAATCATCCCAACCCATATAAAGCTTCATGGAGCTCACTTTGTGTTCAGAGGAGTGTCTCACTGGGACAGCTTTGGGTCTCCTAGTTCAGGTAAAGAGAAAATTTTATTCAAATAAACATCCAAAGCAAAGAAAAAGAAACACAAGTGCAATCCTTGTAAAATGGTGACAGTTCAACATTTGCTAACTGCTTCCAGAGGAAGCACATGTGGCTGGAGCAGTCAGGTGTCCCAATACATTTGTCCATATAGTGTACACTACTTAAAACAGCACAATATTTCCATATGAGGACTCAAAAAAGACATAATAACAAAAATAATTACTGTGAAACAGCTATTTCTGGCATGAAACCAGATATCAACAGTGCCACACCAGACTTAATAGGGAAGGGGTGTAAGAGGTCTAAGGTGCTGTGCTACTGATTGAAGGTCGGGGGTTCAAGCCCTGGTGTCACAAGCTGCCAACCTTTGGTCCTTGAGCAAGGCCCTTCACCCTCTGTGCTCCAGGAGGCGGTGTAAAATGGTTGATCCTCCACACTGATTCTAGCTTCCAAAAACCAAGCTGGGATATGTGAAGAATGAGCCTCACTGTAATTTATATGTGACAAATAAAGGCTGTTCTATTCTATTAATACAGTATGAGCCCAAAGTATTCACAATAATTTCCAATAGCTATATATCACAGCCAACGCATCAGCCGTTTTTATTTGTAATTGGAGACGTAGCTTATACAAGCATTAATGGCAAGGAAATCCCCCTATACTTGGGATCGGCCACATAAGCGTTTCTTCTGGGAGGTAATAGTGTGCGATTTCACAGATGACCAGAGACCATGTGATTTCAGAACACATTTTTTCTCAGGACGCTGCATGACCAACGGCACACCATTTTTTCATTTTCTCACGGACCACACATCATCAGTGACCAGCTACATCGCAAAGTGCATTGACACCATGACGTGAGGAGTACCATCTCTCCATCACTACACGTCCAACCAGAAACCGTTGATGACGTGAGAGGTACCATCTCCACACACTACACGCTGGACAAAAAACCAAGGACACAAAGGATGACTGCAGAAACCGTGGAGACTATGTGGCAGGGCATCGAATGCTGTTGAACCATCCAGAACCACGAAGTCATTCAGACAAACAAAAAGGACAAGGTTAAGAACAGCAAGGGCCAAACTTCAAGGGCCAGCCATCAAAGAGGCCATCAGAGCGAAACGTGCCAAGAAAATCAACACAGTGGAGACTCTCGGCGCATCGGCGCATGTGGAAGGGCAGGGCTCAGCACCACACACCATCACCAGTTTGTGATCGACGCCTCCCTCCCAAGTGCTGAGCTTCTACGCAGAACAACGAGGCAGCAAGGAAGACCAACCCTGGGAGGCGCAGAACAACGAGGCAGCAAGGAAGACCAACCCTCTGAAGGTGATCACCACAGATGCAGACATTGTTCTTACTGACATCTTCAACACCTCCCTGAGCAACCCAAGACAACGAAGTCTCTCTCAAGACAACGACCATGTAAAGAAATCAGAACAGCTTCAGGATGTTCCTGACATCTTCAACATCTCCCTGAGCAGCGCCGTTTCCCACCTGAAGTGCAACGACCATGTCCCGGAGACCTCAAATCCCACCTTCCTCACCCCATCACTCACACCCATCACTATGAAGTGCTTCGAGTCGTCATGAGGCACATCAAATCCCACCTTCCACCCTCACTGGACCCACTGCATTTGCGTATCGTCTAAACCGTTCAACGGACGATGCCATCAACACCACTCTCCATCTGTCTCTCACACACTTGGAAAAAAAGGACACATATGTTTGAATGCTGTTCAAAAAAGACAAAAAAGTCATTGACCTCAGATCGCATTCAGATTCCTCAGCTGAACTGCATCTCCCTCTCTCTGTAGCACCACCACACTGAGTACTGGAGTACTGGAGTCCTGGAGACCTTCCTTCAGCATTCAACACAGTCATTCCTCAGCACTGATCGAGCTGTGTGCTCAGCCCTGGGATCCTGTCAGTCCGGGTCGGTACTGCTGTGGGAGGAGACTGTGTGCACTCACTCTGCTGACTCACGACTGTGCTGCAACACACAGCACAAATCACATCGTCAAGTTCGCCGATGACACGACCGTGGTGGGTCTCATCAGCAGGAACGACGAGTCAGCATACAGAGAGGAGGTGGAACATCTATCAGCCTGGTGTAAAGCCAACAACCTGTCTCTGAACGAAAGTGAAGACAAAACTAAAGAGATGGTTGTTGACTTTAGGAGAGCACAGAGTGACCATTCTCCATTGTACATCGATGGATCCTCCGTGGAGATCGTAAAGAACACCAAATTCCTCTGTGTCCATCTGACGGAGAAGCTCAACTGGTCACTCAACACCAGCTCCATCAGTAAGAAATGCCCAGCAACGCGTCTCTACTTCCTGAGAAGGCTGAGGAAAGCACATCTGCCAACCCCCATCCTGACCATGTTCTACAGAGGGACCATCGAGAGCATCCTGAGCAGCTGCATCACTGCCTGGTTTGGGAACTGCACCGTCACGGATCGCAAGACCCTACAGCGGATAGTGAGGACAGCTGAAAAGATCATCGGAGTGTCCTCTCCCCTCTGTCACGAACATTTACAGCACACACTGCATCATCCGCAAAGCTACTAGCATTGTGGACGACATCACACACACCCCCTCACACACACACTCTTTACACTATTGCCATCAGGGAAGAGGTTCCGAAGCATTCGGGCTCTCACACACAACCAGACTATGACATGCAATAGTTTTTTTTTTTCCCTCAAGCCATCAGATTTCTCAACACATAGAACTGGAACTGGACCCACACGTACACACACACCATCCACTGCTATATTATTTATCTACCTCATTACTGTCCTTTACATGTGTATTGTATATACTATACTGCTCTCACTGACAGTGTTACTGTTTACATGCACATTTTGCACACTTACTTTTTTATCACTGCTGCTCTAATTGTTCCTTTGCACACTCGCCAAAATGGAACACTTTGAAATACTTTGCACTGGGTTGTTGTTGTTTTTTTGTATTGTATTATATTGTGTTAGTTGTTGTTATGCACTTGTGTTGTGAACACAGTTGTGAAACACAGTCTTGTTCTGTCTTTGCGCTGTTTGCACCAGGTTGCACACGATGCACTTTATGTAGCTAGGACAAACTTAGTCTCGTCCTCAGCATTGTGTTGTTGTGTTTGTTTATATGTTGTTTTGTGTAAGCACCGGGGTCCTGGAGAAACGTTGTCTCATTTCACTGTGTACTGCGTCAGCTATATGTGGTTGAAATGACAATAAAAACCTTGACTTGACTTGACTTTTTTGAGCTGTGTGCAGTGCAATAGCGCCTCTTGTATCATCTGAAGCATCATGCCCAAGGCAAGGCAAGGTATATAGCATGTGACCTGGATAATGCGGAAAAAAGTTTTTACATTACCGTTTTGCGAATTATTCCTTTTTCACATCTTTTAAAACACCACATCATGCAGGTGTGTTTTTACGAATTTCACGCGTTTCCATTAGGCAATTTTTAATTTGCTATTTAAATATGGTTAAAATAAGTGTGATGGAAACGTGCTTACTACCTTTTTCTTTCATTCTGATTAGCACATGTCACATAATACATTTATGAATATTTGAAAAATATATGTATATTAATATATATTATATATATATATATCTATATTGATAATATAACTGTATATATATAGATATATATATATATATATCTATATATATATATATATATATCTATATATATATATATATATATATATATATATATATATATATATATATATATATATATATATATATATATAGATAGAATACTATATATATATATATATCTATATATATATATATATATATATATATATATAGGTATATTTCTTTTTTTTTTTTTTTTTTCTTTTTTTTTTTTTGGAAGGAACACGGCAGGCATTTTGTTCCAAACAACTTGGAAAACTAACTACAGATCTTCCATAGATATACAGTAGTCTGACATATATCATTCTGTTTCTTCATGCAATCCCAGACATATCTGATGCTGTTGAGGCCATTTCGGTGTGGGGGACTGCCTCACTGCTTTCTGCACTAATTACTGTATCACTTTCCAGCAAACAAACCTGCCCCTACTACAGCCAAATATCTCAGATTTTGTGTCACCAGTGTTCCATTGGTGATCTCCAGTTCTTTGCTGATGGACATCTTGAAAGAAGAAATGTTGAAAAAACTAAACATGATGTGTCTTTCATACAGTGCATTAGGTTTCTTGGCCAAGCACTTTGTCCACAGTCCATAAAATTCTTTGTTTCTTTGAGCTATTTCAGAATATAATGTTTGCTTTAATAGAGTTACACATCTTGTTGGAGGTTCAGAAAGCTGTAATTACAATTTGATAAATGTTAGCTGGATAGCGAAATAGTAAAACAACATGGCGGAGTATTCACATAAATATCTGCATACTGTATTCAACCCCTGAACAGAGGATTTAGCTGTAGCTTCCTGTAGAGGACTTAGCTGTAGCTCTCCTTCCTGTAATGATTTTGGATCCCAGTCTCCCTTTTGGATTGTTTCTCATCCCCCAGCATGCTCATACTGGCTCCACAGCCGCATGAGTAATGTTTTTAGTCAAATCTTGTGGCAATGAGCCTTTGCAGGAGGAGCGCCTGGTGAAAACAATATGACTTAATGCACATGCCCGGCTTTTAAGGGGTTGTGGTCAACATCAACTATATACATTTTGAGCAACTTGAAACTGGGTTAAGGGGTCTTGCTCAAGGGCCTCACAGTGGTAACTTGGCCATGCTGGTAATTTGAACTAATCTTCCAATCTCAAGTCCATATCTTAACCTCTAAGCTACCTCTTCCCATAAACAAACAGAAGAAAAAATGACATATGTTTGGATTACATAGGGTTATAACACTGATGCTACAAAAAAGTATAATGCAGATATACACAGATATAATAATGTAAAACAATTATCTTAGTGCCATGACTATACCCATTTTTTTTTAATTTCACATGATTTCATCTGAATTACCAAACAATTAAATTCAGTTCAAATTTTTTAACAATGCACATTGTCTTAACCCAGCTATACACAGATAAAGAGTTATAGTGCCTATATGTTTATTCCTAATTAGCTTGTGTCGCCTTTGTCAAGATAAAAAAAATGAGATTGTATGAGGAAGAACCTTGAGAGGAACCAAACTCAAAACATGGTTCATGATAGTTTATTACTATATTAGCACTAAGTGTGCAGATGCATTTTGAAATTGATGATCTGAAAATATCATGCACTACATTCATAAGACAAAACAAAACCAAAGAACACTGTAAATATAAATTAATATAAAATTGGTCTAAATCTTAAATGAGTTGAAATGGAAGTGAGAAAAATGAAGGCCAGAAAAAAAATTGCATTAGCATAAATATCTTCAGATTTTCATGCCTCAAGCATGTCTTCAGAAAAGAAGAAAATTTAGTGTGATAGTCCCTTTCTAATATTCTGCTTTGACAAAATGAAAAAAAGGACACGTGGTAATCAATCATACATTTTCATCTTTGTGCATTCTTTCACGTTAGAAAATATCCTTGTCTTTTGTAGAACAATAATAGATAACTAGCAAATGCCGTATCACAATATGTATATTCGCCCATGTAATATATGAAGGTTTATTTACCTCGAGTCTCATTATCTTTAGATGCTAACCACTTCATCACTTCCTAGTAATATTTTCCTGGCATTTAGGTCAGTCGTCCAAGAATACCTACCAGAGCTAACATGAAGTTTTGATGAGTGTTGTCATCACCGGTTGGAATCAACCATTTGTTTAAAGACAGAAAGTCTCAGAGATAGTCTGTGCATTTACTTTTACATTTATGGCATTTGAGAAATTCCCTTAGCCACTAAAAAACTAACATTTCTTTTTTTTAACAATTGAATGTTAACAGGCGTGCTGAAGGGCTGTACTGTGCCAGCCTGGTGGTGCTGGGATTTAAACTCATGAACTTATTGCCTGCTGGTTTTAATAGCACAGCATGTTTTAGTCTGTCACTATCAGTCTTGCTCACATTAAGAATTGCTACAAATAAATCCATATCAGAATCACAATCTGCAAACATCAACTTATGATTTATTATTAGGTTTTTTAATGCCAGGCTTGCTTTCTTATAAGCAAAAAAAAAAGTTAAGTAGGGCATTATAGAATATCAGACATTTTGTCCATTAAAAGAGACTTTTATTTCAATGTATGCTCCCTTTTAGAATAGATGTTGTGTATGCGATAATAAACAAACACATTATCTCAGGTATCCTGTGGCAAACACACATCATTTTGCTCTGATTAAAGGTCATATTGTATCTCTTATCAGCAGCTGCTTGTTCAAACAATTTCAAGATCTTTTTCTTGCTCTGTTAAACACAGACAAGTAGATGCTTTGATTTGCCTGTAAATAATATACAAATAAAGAGTCAGACAAAATATATGAAATGCAAAAATTATGGAAAAACAAATGAGTATATCTATATATCCCTTCATTCATTTATCTTCTACCGCTTTATCTGATCTTCCCTCGGGTCATGGGGAGTCTGTGCTTCAGGCGTCTATGGGCATTAAGGCAGGATACACCCTGGATGGAATCCATCTCAACGTGCTAACCACTAACGTGGTACTAACGTACTGTGTATATATGTATATGTATATTGTGATTAATACAAGTTATTTACAATTACGAGAGGTGCTCTAAAATGGTATCTATTAGCTTCCTTGCAGACGGTAAGGAATAGATTTGATCTGACCAATGTTGGTCCCCATTAAATCTCTTTCTGTATCTCATTCAATGCGTTCGGCACCGGGGGACCACTCAAGAAGACACAGGCATTGTGCTGTGATGTAAGAAGTCAGATTGTGGCAGGCATTGTGTTGTGCAGGCGCATAAAGAACAATTGCATAAAAAGACAAGCATAGTTGAACTCAAAAGCATAAATGAAGATTGCATAAATGAACATAAATCTCTTTCAATGAGCTTAATATTCCAACACAGACATTGTTCTATTTTTATTTTTCTTTCCTGAAGTGTGTATGCATTTGCCTTGGTTAACTCTGCGTATTATTTGTGGCAATGCAAGTCACATCATTTGATTTATTTGTTTATTTATTTATGCTTTTTAAGAACAAAGAAAAAAATGTCTGTAGTTACAGCTGCCATCTGAACACAGACATGTTAACTAATAGTATTAAATTGTTGCTTAACTCTTAAACTCACCCGTTTCTATCTTAATATATGTTATATTTCTATCAGTCGCCCCTGCCTTGCTGTGCTTTATTTCTAAATATAATCAATATCATAAAACAAGCATCGGCTGATACAATGAGTTAATAATCTGCTTACCAGAAAATCCCCCCAAAAATAATACATGAAATTAAATGGAAATTAAATTAACTCTCTTAAAATGATATTATTTACAACTTGCATTATATAATCATGCTTTTTATTATTATTTAATTAGAATCACATTTTCATAATGTGTTCTGTGTAATTTACATAGTGCCTCATTTATTAACCTTTTATACTGAATTCTAATATTAATTCAAAATGAAAGCTTTGGGGAGGTGGGATCTGTATGATTATGACACTGGGTTCAGGACTGGTTAACAGCAGGTTAAAATCTCAGCATCCCTAAGCAACAACCAAACTGCCAGTGCTTTGTGCTTGAACAAGACCCTCAACCCTCAGGTGTAATTTGCTCTGGGTGTCTGACAAAATTCTGTGAATGTTTTAATGTAGTGTTCTATTATTGCTGTTTTTAGTATGGATTGAAAGTCTTGGAGGAATAACTTTCTAAACAGCTTAAGGATTTATATTTAAAGGTATTGTGTCAAGGTAAACTCAGGCTGAATTTAAAGCTGGATTTGGATTGTAATTGACATAAATATTGGCCTGCAGTTGCCAACTGCCAAGATCCAAGAAGCACCCAGAAAGGCCCATGTTAACTCTGGAGGAGCTGCAGGGATCCACAGCTCAGGTGGGAGAGTCTGTCCACAGGAACAAAAAAGACTAAGAAGTCTGATTTTCAGTTTGCCACAAGTCATGTAGGGCAGACAGCAAAAGTATAAATGAATGTGCTATGGTCAGATAAGACCTGTCACGGTTCCCTCTCTCTCCTCGCTCCTCCCTGCTCTTTTCCCCACACTCACTCCCCTAATTTGCCTCAGCTGTTCCTCGTCTTCTCTCTGGCTCCCTCTCCCTATATAAGCCCTCTTCCCTCCATTCCATGTCCGGGCTTGTAAATACAATGTTGCGAAGCGGACACGCATTCCTTCCCTCGTATCGTAACTAACCTCATGTCTCTTGATTTCCGAATCAGGTTCCGTTCCCGTCTGTTCCCGCTACCCAGACTTACAAGTCCCGCGGACGCGATCTTGTCCGCCGCTGCTCCTGCTCTCCTTCCCCGGTCACGGACCTCCAGTATTTCCCGTTCCACGGCTCGCATCGTGCAAGGCTCACTAGCTTTCTGGTCTACATGCAAAAATGTTTATCTGTGTCAGAAACATAACACTGCACATCAGCCTGAACACACCATCCCCACTGTGAAACATGGTGGTGTACTACAGAAAGGTGGTCAGAGTTGATGCGAAGATGGACAGAGCCAAATACAGGTCAATCCTGGAAGAAAATCTATTAGAGGCTGCAAAGGACTTGAGGTTTACATTCCAGCAAGGACAACAACCCTAAACATACATTCATAGCTACAATGAAATGGTTGAGATCAAAGAATATTCATGTGTTAGAATGACCCAGTCAATGTCCAGGCCAAAATCCTATTGAGAATCTTTGGCAAGACTTGAAAATCGCTGTTCACAAACGTTCTCCATCCAATCTGATTCAGCCGTTTGCAAAGAATAATGGGCAAACATTACAGTCTGTAGATGTGCAAAACTGGTAAAGGCATATGCAAAAAGACCTGCAGCGGGAATTGCAGTGAAAGCTGGTTTGACAAAGTATTGACTCATCAGTGTGAGCCTCAGGGGATGGGCGTATTAATAACAATTTTTTATAACATTATATATGATTTTTCTTGCACTTCACAATTATGTGATACTTTGTATTGGTCTATCACATAAAATCCCAATAAAATACATTTAAAATTCCAGTTGTAATTTAACAAAATGTAGAACTATTCAAGGGGTATGAATAATTTGCTACTTTACTATATATCTGTTTATTTCTCTAAATCCGTGACAGTGCCCAATGTTGCAAGCTCTACACTAAGAACATATAATTTAATTGAATTTACACAGGGTTAATATGTGTATATTGGGGCATTTAAACTTAGCAGAGCGTTATTTTGGGAATTATAAGTGACGTGACGTGAATATCTCTCTCTCCTGTGATTTCGCTGCTTCTATTATTCATAAAAAGAAGGCTTCTAGGGCAGTTTATGTTCCTGAAGGAGGAATGGGGAGGATTTTTTTTCCTCCCAGATGCTTCTTTCATCCAATTATTCTCAAATCATAATAAATATAAAAGCAGAATTAGCATCAGTTAAGTCAGCATGCTGTGCAGTAACACAGCTTTCTAAATGTCTTGATGTTTCTGCTACCAAGAGTCATGCAAAAAAGGTCTATTTTGATGGAAATTACTATTATTTTGAGATGTGGAATTATGAATGGGACATCAGTTTGTGTTACCGTGTTAAATCTGAAATTTTGAAAACAGCCAGTGAGTGATTTGAGTGACACCATTATGGCTGGCAGTCGGTGCTTTTTTTTCTGTTGATGTCTTTCCTCTTGACAGCCATGCTAACAGCACAGACTTGAACGTAATTATTGCAGTCACTCTGGAGAAATGTCCCTGAATGACACTGAGGTCTTTACTTTTGTAGGTCTGTCAGTCTAGATTAAACACCCACCTGCTCCTTTTATAAATGTCAAATTGCTCTTTCCTTATAGGCTCCCAGAACTGCCAGGCTCCCACAATAGCAAACATTTTTCTTCTGTCATCAAAAATAGCATTTACAAGCCCTGCTCCATTACTTATAACCCACTTTGGGAGAATGCACAAAATTGATATGTTCCCACTTCAATGCAAACAGCCAGCTGCTACCTAAATACTTCAGACTTATTTATACAGTAATATAAAAAGCTACTAAGAAAGCATTCATAAAGCATATCACAGCTTCTGAGCACTTTAGTTGACTGGCAAAGGGTTTTTTTGCTACCGATTTTCACACATTCTTCCTTGCAGAATGCATGTATATCTGAGATTGTCTTTGGCCATCTTGTGTACACAGCATGGTCTATGTACGGATTTTCAGCGATGTTTAAATCAAGAGGATACAGAGGCTTCACAGTGTATTTGAGTATTTTGGTGAATTTTAATCAAGTCACCTTCAGGTTTTTTGTCCAAATGTTTAATGTATACAGTGTCACTGACTAATACACAATCCCATAATAGTGTATAAAAATTATTTTAAAGTTAAGTTTTTTAAATTCGCCTCATTATTTGTGTTTACTTTGATTATTTAGGCCAAAAAAATTACTCATACTTTATCTGTATACAACACTTTTTTCCAAAAGCCCTGACTCAATGACTCAATATTGTTTTCATAAACGTTGCAGACTATAGCATCAGGGATGGTGGTTAAGTGGCAGATTGTGGATGGAGAAAAAATATGTAGTAAGAATCTTACACCTGAAATTTGAGTTAATAAACATGGCAAAGTAAAGGCCAAGCTGTTTTGTGATACCTGTCACCTGTCTCCTTTTTAATTTTTTTTTTTACTTTCTTGAGCCCATGAGCCCTCTACACAGGCATCCATTTTGTGATAAGGGGACAGGCATGTACCCATTCTGATGACTCTTTCCATGCAGATCACATTTGTGCAAGCAACGCAGATGCAGATCATGTTTGTGCTAGCAATGCAGGTTGGAACAGTGCACGAAGACTGTATCAGCGAAACATTCCCACAGTGTCGTGTAGGGTTTTTTTTTTTTTGCTTTGCCCAGCAAACTGGCATTCCTTAATATCTTTTTATAGTAGTCGTCTGCTGTTTAGGAATCAAATAACTTCATTTTCGGATTCTAGGCTTCTGAAAAACTCATGGTTTGTGAGTTTTAGTACAAGCTTGGTAGAAAAGTGGTATTTATAATGATAGTTCTTTACCAATTTTAAGTCTAATGAGATATTTCTGAGACTTTACATGTTTGTGTTGAATTATACAGTGAATAGTTATTGTGGTGAAATTCTACATTGCAGGTTCTAAAAAAAAACCCTTTACATTTAAAAAGACAAAGACATACGGAGCAACAGATTTTTAAGGCACTAAAGAAATTAAGCTCTAATTTACAATACTGCCTGAGGCAGCCTGGAGCAGATGTTTTTTGAGTGGATTTTTTGGTAGGATCAATAAAGTTTAGAACACAGAAGCTAGTTGGTCCATTACAGCAAATACACATGACTTCATAATCTATTTATTCTACATGTCAAGCAACCCAGTATAAGATGCTATTAAAGAAATAAAAGTGTATGGTCAAACTGCATTACTTTCAATGACAAAATAAGCACATAAACAGAAAAAATATAACATTTGCTTTATAATATATCAGATAGTTGATGGTCATTTTTAGAGTTGAAATGCCAGTTTTAAATGTTTTATGCAAATATTAAATGAAATGCTTATGAAAGAAATAAAAGTTACAATAAACAATAAAATAAAAAAGGGTGTGTGTGTATATTTGTATTTGTAAAACAAAAAAAGATGTGGAGATTTTAAAAAAAAAAATAACAAAATGTTTAATCTATAAATCTGGTAGTAAAAACACATCAAATTCAGTCAAACTTGTGGTGTCTCGGTGGTTTATTCACAGACAGAATTGCATAAATTAATGCAAAAATGTACAAAAATGAATGCTGAATATGTAATGAAAAATTACAGCTCTTTATCTCTCTTTTGTCTGTATTTAATTCAGCTCTATTTTATTTGTATAGCAAGGAGGTAGCTCAGTGGTTAAAGCATTGGCCTCTGGACCGGAAGATTGCAGGTTCAAAGCTGCCACTAGTGGGCCCTTGACCAAGGCCCTTAACCTTTAGTTGTAAGTCACTCTGGATAAGGGTGCCTGCCAGATTCCATAAATGTGGCCCAAAGCAGCTTTACAGAAATAAATAGATTTAAAATATGCATTTTACAGTGGAAATGAAAAGCTCCATGAGATGAGGAATGGGGAAGAAACCTTGAGGAAAAAGAAACCCACCTTATCTGGGTCACACTAAATGTCCATCTATTATAGTTTTATCACTGTTAAGGTTATCTACTATTCACTAATGGCTACTTGAAGGCAAAGCTTTGCATGGCTATTGTAGTCCTAAGCAATTGTAGCATGCTGCTTACATTAAATGCTTTCCAAATCCATTCTTATGGTTGTGTTTAACCCTCCATTGTGAATGTATTGATTTTTAGGCTGTTTATCAAACGCAATAGGTCTCACGACACCATCCATAAATACAGTTCACCAAAACACTAAGACCAGATCTGGTCTTTCTCCTAAAACAATCACAAAAGGACTTTTTAAGACTTGGAATGTTGTTCCATAACTGTTTAATGTTGTTAGAGAAAACTTGACCTCCTGCTGTAGTTTTCCCAATTTGAATTAGTGTAAATTAAATAGAGTTTAAAATAGAGTTTAAATTGAGTTTAACAGTTTATGTTGACTAATGAATGCTGATGTTAATTTGGAATATTGCATTTTAATTCAGCAGTATCCATTCTGTTTTTTACTATATTATTTATTATAGAACACTATAATGGAGTGTGTGGTTGAAGAAGAGCTTGTCCATGTCTGAGGTTTTTATTTTAACTTTCTCAGACATGAAGCTCCGAAAGCACCCAGAAACAAATATTACATTATGAATGAAGGAATGAACAGTCTTTATTTGTCACATTGTTCCTTTGCATATCCCTGTTTGTTTGGAAGCTGGGTTGATAGCGCATGATCAGCCTTGATACGGGCCCCTGTAGCACAGAGGGTTAATGGCCTTGCTCAAGGACCCAAGGGTGGCAGCTTGGTGATACTGGGGTTTGAACCCCCAACCTTCCGATCAACTCCAATTTCACTGTGCTGTAATGTATATGTGACAAATAAATGCTATTCTATTCTATAATGGCCTTGCTCAAGGTCCCACTAGTGGCAGCTTGGTGGTTGGATTTGAACTTGAGATCTTATGGACCAGAGATTAATGCCTTAACCACTGAGCTACCACCTTCCTACACACATTCTCATACATAATATAAATAACAATCACCTTTTCACATTTCCCAACCTGCAATAAACAATACCTGAGCACATGTACAGTATTTATTAGTATAAATATATTTGCATGTCAATATACAATAGCTTTGTGTACGCTTATGGTCTGTCGGTCACTGTGCTTATCTTCTTGTTTCTTTTTTTTTTTACACACATTCTTTTACACACATTTTTTTTTTTTTTTTTACACACATTCACCATTCACTTAGTAATAAGACTGCTTAGTCTTAATTAGTTTTGTGTTGTCTTTGGTAGTTCTGTGCTGTTCAGTGTAGCACCTTGGTCCTGAAGGAACATTGTTTTGCTTAACTGTAGCAGTTTATAATTGTTTAAAATTGGCAAAAAATTAATTTTATCTTCATTAAAAAAAAATTGCTTCAATATTAAAGGCAATATTGTAACACTGCATCTACATAATATCTTCAATAATCAACTACATTATACATTAAGGTGTAAATATTATCAGTAACCTGGTAGCTCTTCTAGAGTTACTGTCTCACAGCTCCAGGATATCAGGTTCGGCCATAAGCTCAGGTTTCTGTTTGCGTGGTATTTTACATGATCTTCCTGTATCTTTTTATTTTAGTTTCCTCCCACCATTTAAAAATATCTCTATATTGGTGTTTTGTCTGACATAAATAAATTCCCCTATAGGTGTGGCTGTGCGCGTGTGTGTGTGTGTGTGTGTGTGTGTGTGTGTGTGTGTGTGTGTGTGTGTGTGTGTGTGTGTGTGTGTGTGTGTGTGTGTGTGTGCATGTGTGTGTAGTGTGTAAGTGTGTCTCATGGACTAAAGTCCCACCCAAGGTGTTTTTCCCATCTCGTATTGAGACTCATATGTCATTAATAATCACGGCCCTGCCCATTCTGGAGTGAACATGTGGAGTGGGGGAGGGTCACTGAAAATGATTAGTGGAAACACTTACTGAAGCAGAATCAATATAAACATTACTTTAAATAAAAAGCACTTTGTTTAAATATTACATGTCAATAATATCTTTAACACTGATTTAAAAAACTTCTTCAGGAATTCTAAAGCTTCTGATGATTTTAGATATATATATATATATATATATATATATATATATATATATATATATATATATATATATATATATATATATATATATATATATATATATATATATATATATAATGTCTGAGCTATGTTAGACTCACAGTGTATATTGAAAAATCCAAAAAGGGCCGTGAGTCCATCAGAGAGCAATGTCAGACAACATACCCTGGGTTTTTCTACAGACCTTGGAAAAATCCCAGACAAGGAACCTAAACACAGTTAACCAAATTAGCAATATGCTACATGCTATGCTTCCCATGCTATCTTTTGTAATTCTTCTTAATTAATCTGCATATTATTTAATACAGTATGCACTAGTATAAACTACTATAATTAACTTTATATACAGACGTGGACAAAATTGTTGGTAAATTTGGTCAATTCACAATGAAACACAGAAATGAAAAAAAAAGTGACAGAAATAAAAAGTAATAAAAATAAAAATAATAAATAAAAATTCTATAGCAATGTTAACATTGTTTTTCAATGAAAGTCAGACATTGTTTTTCAAAAAAATAAAATCCATGCTTCACAAAAATGCTTCAACAGAATTATGTAAAAAAATAAACTCATGAAACAGGCATGGACAAAAATGATGGTACCCCTAGAAAACACAGAAAATAATGTGACCAAAGGGACATGTTATTTGAAGGTGTGTCCACTAATTAGGTGTCTATTTCTACAACCTTGTAATATATGGCAGCCATTGGGCCTATATATATGGCTCCAAGTTGTTTGGTGAATGGTGTGTACCACACTCGACATGGACCAGAGGAAGCAAAGGAAAGAGCTGTCTCAAGAGATCAGAAAGAAAATTATAGACAAGCATGTTAAAGGTAAAGGCTAAAGACCATCTCCAAGCAACTAGATGTTCCTGTGACAGTGTGAGTACACATATTATTCAGTGAATGTAACACACATTTGACCGCAGGAGGAAAGTCATACATCTAAGAGACGAATGGCATCTATTGACTTAACCAGACCTACCACTTTCCAAAGTGGACTACATGACAATAGTGAAAACTCATTCATGAGTTTCTGGAATATGCAAACTGACATGTTGACAAGCCACGAAGCTAAACATGAGACCAAAAATTGGCAGGATGGTAAAAACTAAATATACATTTTATCTTATCATTCCAACGTAAAAAAAAAAAAAAAAAAACAAAAAAAAAAAACAAAAAACATAACTATCAGGGTTATGCCTAAAGATACACTACATCAAGTTCCGTGCATTCATCACTTGTATAGGAAAACACTATTTCCTGAATTTCATATATCTTGCTCATCTCTCAGAATTTTTATTTATTACTTTTGTCAGATTATTATTTCATGGTGATACTCTGTTCATGCACATCCTTGTACAATTATTTAACATGTTTGGCTGCTGTTCTATGTTCTTTAGTCAGTTCATATTTTTTTTTGTGAATCTTTGCACTTTGGACTTCATTACATGATAATCATCCTGGTCCATTATGACAGATGATGATTTCTGAAGTGTGTTTTTTTAGTCCTGCGGTGCCATGTGGCACATTGAAAACCTGATTTTCGTCCAACTTTCTTAAGCTCAAAGGCAATAAGACTGAAGTGCTCCTCATAGGCACTAATTCTCTTCTTTCTTATAGTCTTATAGTTTCTCTTTATCTCTTGATGGTTCCTCTGGTTCTCCTTCATCCCAGGTTAAGAATTTGGGGGTCATGTTTGACAGCACTCTTTCATTCAAAGCTCACATTAATAGTATAATCCGGTCCGGCTACTATCATCCCCGTAATATTGCTCGTCTTCGCTCATCTATCACCTCGCACAGTTACTGCTATTCTTGTTCACTCACTTGTTACCTCTCACATTGACTATTGTAATTCTCTTTTAAGCTTCTCCATAAACTCTAGTTGGTTCATAATTCAGCTGCTTGTATTATAACCCGCACTCTATATTTACAACACTTTACCCTATCTCTTCAACAGCTTCAATGGCTTCACATAAAATGTCTCAAAATTCTCATTCTTGCGTATAAAACTCTCTAAAACCTAGCCCCAAATTACCTCTCAGATCTCACTCAGCTCTACATTCCCTCTCGAACCCTTCGTTCTTACTCACTGGGTCTCCCTTATACGCCCACGGCTCGTTTAAAAGCCTAATAGTGTATTTGCCATTTTCATAGTTTTATTTTGCTGAGGGGTCGGGTTGCTTTCCCCATTTTTCAGCCAAATTCCCACAACAGAGCCCACATGGAGTTTTGGGGTGGGCAGCTCAGTATTTATGGCGCTGGGCTACTAATAAGAAGGTCGGATGTTCGAGCCCTAGTATCACCAAGCTGCCACCCTTGGGTCCTTAACCCTGTATGCTCCAGGGGCGCCTTATTATGACTGACTCTGCTGTATATGTGTATGTATATGTGACAAAAAAAGCTATTCTATTCTTCTTTTTCATCGCTTGCTCAAGAGCCCAAGATGGGGCAGCCTGGCATAGCTGAAACTCAAAGCCACAACCTAAATAACCAATAAGTCCAATGTCCTTAAATACTAGACTACCTCTAATTTATATTCTTATAATGTTATAATATGTACAAATCTTTTAATAATGAATAAAATATTTGTGATGCACCTAATAATATCCTATTTTCTCTCAGTCTTATATCCCTTTGTCTTCTCTGTCTCTAGAACAACACATCCCATGTCTAATATTCTTGAAAGCTTCTCTTTTCTCTTAGACAAACTCTGACCCTTATCACTGTATGTCTCATAATTTTTAACTCCATAAAGTCACAACCAGAACAGGAACTTAGTGATATTAAAGTAATAACCCCGCATAGAATAAGTGCAAATCTGTGAAGTGCATTAACAGAAAATGTGCTATTTCAGTAAAATAAATAAACAACAGGTGTGGTGAAGCATATATACTGTTATGACCTTAAAGATGTGTTTATTTTCCTGTAAACGTACATTCACATGTATGTTATAGCCTATATTTACAGCAGTTAAACACATAATAAAGTGATTTCTTAACGAGGAGCTGTAATGCCTCATTACATCCAGCATTGCACCATCCTCCACGCTTAATTTCAGCCCTCGAGACCAAACGTACATCATCCACACTTGGCTACAATCAGCTCGGTTAAATTTATCCCCTTCATCATCCCGGAGCACATACTGTATCTCCCCCCTACTGTTACCTGCCTCTGTTTACTTCCTCTCTCGTAAAAGAGGTGCGACTGCACACCAGCTGAGACTTTGCTGATATTAGCCGCCTGCATGATTGATGAAAGGCCACATGAGCCAGTTTTTGTTTACTCTTTACTTAATCATTCCTTTTCTTCTAAATGGCAAAAAAATAATAATAATTTGAGAGAGAGAAAGAATGAAGGCTCGTGGGAATATTTGTATGTGTGTATGTTTTAATAGAGGAAAGAGGTTTTAACCTGTTGTATGGCTGTTGAAGCAGTTCATCTTCCCAGCACTATTTTCACGCACAGGCCAAGATGCAGCCGAGGCTCTGTGATTCGATGTCTGCCAACGTGTGTGTGGAATGACAGCTATATTTTATTTAATAAAATAAGCTAAACAGGACAAAATAATCACAAACAGACTAGACACCCTGATATTAAACAAACATTTAAGCATGGGCTATTGCGTAGTTTGATGAACAAAGACAGTCAAACACTTAGTTTAGAATTTGTGAATAACAGATTATAGACAAAAGGCCCATTTTCCATAAATTTATTTGGCCCAAAGTACTATTTTTCCATATATGTGCTCTGTTTTGTAAACCATCTGTTTATTGTTGCCAAATGTTCCACTTTCCTGTAAACACCTTCCTGTTTTGCACATACACTTTTGCTGACACACAAACTTTCTATGCTATTATTATTATTATTATTTACTCAAATATTCTAGACCATAATGCTTGCATAAATCAAATATTGTAAGCATCAGTGTACACCCCAACTCCAAGAAACAATATATGTATGATATGGTTTTATAGCACAGTAATAACTTTCTTTATTTGCATATTACAGTGATATTATGAAGCTGGGGTCAGCATGCCCCTGAAGTATATAAAGTTAAGGACCTTGCTCAAGAACCCCAAGAGTGGCAGCTTGGTGATACCATGGGCTTGAACACCTGGATACTGTGTATAATGATTTGCAAATCTCATAAAACAACTTTCCATTCATAGTACAAAATATATACAATGTTTACAGGGTCATATTTACCACTGTGTAGCATCCCCTCTTTTTGATTTTTGAACATCCCATTTTGTGTTGTTACAATTCCCCTAGAAGAGTATAGGAAGATAGATCCACTAGATGTTCCACTAGATGATGTACTAATAGATTTTGGAGTGTGCTTATTAAGATCTGTGCTCATTCAGCAACAAACAAGCTACTGATGTAGGTGAGGTGAGGATGCCTGGAGTGCACTCAGTGTTTGTGTTCATCTCAAAGGTGTTCAGTAGAATTGTGGCCAGAGCCAAGTAGCAGTACCCTCCCTTTCAATCCAACCCATCATAGATATGTCAGCTGACTGTCTTATTAAAGCATTGCAATACTTTATGAATGTGTTCATAGTTTAATCGATTGTACAAATAGCCTTTATAGAAAGTGCTACATTCTTATAATGAATAGAGAATGAGAAGAAAAAGACTGGACATATTATTGCATTGTTTTTAAATGTATTATCTTGTTTAAAGATGGCACAGTCTTGTAATAATAGAAAAGAGCAAATTCAAATGAAAACCTCCAACAACAGCAATAATCTTAATAATAATAATAATAATAATAATAATAATAATAATAATAATTAATAATAATATTATAATTATATATTATTATTATTATTATTATTAGTATTATTATTATTATTATTATTATTATTGAACTCACAACCTTCTAAATGGTCAGCTTAACTCCTGAGATATCACTTAACACAACAATAATAATAATAATAATAATAATAATAATAATAATAATAATAATAACAACAACAACAACAACAACAACAACAACAACAACAACAACAATAAATAATAATAATAATAATAATAATAATAATATAATAATTATTATTATTATTATTATTATATGTTGTTGTTGTTGTTGTTGTTGTTATTATTGTTATTTTTGTACAGAATGATGAATATTACAAAGAGAATGGTGGTGAATACTAAACTGAGCAGGCAAACAAAGATCAAAACCCTAATGGATACAATGCAATCAATAAATTATTCACAAAGCTACAAATTGAAGATTGCACACACACACATACACACACACACATTTGACCAAGCAGTTCCGCACCCACATGAGGCTTATCAGTCATTTAATTATACTCCAACAAATTATTCTTGAGAGACAGATCACCAATGCATTAGATTAGTTGCGAACAACGATCTAAATAAGTTAAACAAGACAAATGGGAAGCGGTATCTCAGGGGTTAAGCTGACTTCCGCTTAGAAGGTTGTAGGTTCAAATCCCAAGATGTCAGTCTAGAGCCTTTGAGCAAGGTCTTACCCTCAATGATTCAGTTGTATAAATGACAGACATTTCAGGTTGTGTCTAAGAAACACCATAAACTCTAAATACCTTCAAATGTATATGTACAGTGTAAGTTACAATTATTTACCTCTGATCAGAAGATCATGAGTTCAAAAGCCAGACCTTCCTGGGCCCTTGAGCAAGGCCCTCAACCCTCAACTGTTGTAAGCCACACTGAATAATACCATAAATATAAATGTAAGCGAACACAGCTAGAAAACCTACATTACATTATAAGTATTAGTCTAGAAAGTGTGGAAGCTGCTTTACTAGCTTAGCATTAACTCCTAATAATGCCATAATGGTATTTCATTAAGACAGCTATCATGGATCTGATAAAGAATTTAAGGTTTGTGTTGTTGCGTTTGACAGCGTTTTTAGCTGTCATTCCGCAGCTCAAATTAATTGCTCAAGCAATTTGTTAAATCACATAAAAGAAATTGCCATTTGACACCAGGACTGAAATGTACACATCTGGCTACAGCAGATTTGTTATTTATATTTTCAAGGTCTATAGTACACTACATCCTTCTGGTTCCCTTCCTCCTTCTTGTTCTGCTCCTGTGCGTTTCTCTAACATCCCATCGCTCTTTTATTTCACATACTTGTCATCTTTCATTGACACTTCCTTTCCACTTCTTGAATTACTTCCCCACTTCACATCTCTTCTTGGTCCATTTCCTACACCTTCTCCTCCTGCTTTTTCTTGTTCTATAATTCCTCCTGTGGTCTCTCCAGGTTGCATTCTAGTCTTTATTCATCCTTCTCCTCATCCACTTCCTCCTTTATTTTTTTTAATCATCCACCTCCAACATCTCCAACCTCTTCACTTCCTTTGTTTTAAAATTCTTCTCCTCTCCGTTTCCTTCATCATCTCATCCTCCTACTCCTTTCTTACAGCTTCCTATATTCCTTTTCCACACTGCTCTCCACTTCACTCTTATTCCCCACGTCCACTTTCTTTTCATACCCACCCTTTATTTTTGTCCTACACCTCCGCCACCCGACAGCTCCTCTATCTCCATCTCTTCCACATCATTCATATTCTTCTTCAAGTTTTCATTCCTCTGTTTTTTTTTCTTCACCTCTTTGTCTCTAGTTTCCCTTTTCTCCACCTCATTGATTCATAGAGCATATTCCCTGATACACAAACAACAAAAGCTTTCTTTGTCAGATTTACTCGTTGTGTCCGTAGGGAGATGTGAAGCTTCCAGGCACACTGTATTTCACATATTTCATCCAGCCTAACAAGCAAAAAATGGCTGCACCTGTTTGAACTTTGCCAATATTGTGTTTTAGTCCAGAGTAATATCAGATCTAGAAAAAAAAAAACACACCCTCGAAAAGGTAATAAAATCTGCAATTGCCTACTATCACAAAAAAACCTGAATAGGACACAGAGTTCATAACTCTAATGCATTAGAAACAACCCTTTCAAGTTAATATTCCATACATTCATTCTGATTCAAACCAAAAGAACGTTGTAAACTGATTAACACTGACCATGTCCATTTATACAAATCAATACCCTGGGTCAAAATTCGCTGCACAATCCCCAAGCTGGAATCTTTTTAAAGCTAATATAATCAAGATAGAGCTGTTTCTTCCATCAGTCCATTATGCCACACCCCCAACACCTCCATTAGCTTAAAATATTAGCAGTAATATTTAAGCTATATATTTAAGGTAGATGGAGGTATCTCCCCTTAAGGAGAGGGGGTAGCTCAGTGGTCTAAGGCGCTGGGCTGCTGATCGGAAGATCCGGGTTCGAGCCCCGGTATTGCCAAGCTGCCGCCCTTGGGTCCTTGAGCAAGACCCTTAACCCTCTGTGCTCCAGGGGTGCCATGTCATGGCTGACCCTGTGCTCTAACCCCAGCTACCAACATCAAGCTGGGATATGCGAAGAAAAGAATTTCACTGTGCTGTAATGTATATGTGACAATAAAGGAAATTATTATTGTTATCTTCTGCATTCTTCTCCCTCTGTCATCCATGTCCCTCCTTTGTACACGTCCCTCACCTCATCTCCAAAACACCTATATGTCCCTCTAATAAACTAATTTCAAATCCTGCCAATCCCCTAATCAACATCTCAACATCTTCACCTAGTCCACCTCCTGCTCCGTCTACTGTCTTTTAGATGATGCCCTAACTGTCTCTAAACCGTACAACATTTCAGGTCTGACCACAGTCCTATAAACTTTCCCACTCTTAAAGATACCCTTCTATCACACATTATTCCTGTAATTCTTCTCCACCCGCTCCACCCTTCCTGCACTCTTTTCGTCACTTCTCCACCTGCTCCACACTGCCTGCACTGTCTTCACTTCTCCACCCACTCAACCCTTCCTTTGCTCTTTTCTTCACTTCACCACCCACTCCATCCTGCTTGCACTCTTTTCTTCACTTCCCTAATACACTCTTCATTACTTTGCACTGTTGAACCCCAGGTACTAAAACCACTCCACCTTCACCACTTCTTCTCCCTGCAATCGCACAACCCCATTCCCTTCCCTCTCATTCACATACATGTACTCTGTCTTACTCCTACTGACTTTCATTCCCCTTCTCTCCAGCGTGTACCTCCACCTCTCAGACATCATCCCCGAAAATCATAGTCCATCACCACTGCAAAGAATAAAGGGCTCAGAGCCAAAATTTGATGCAATACCACCTCCATCCTGAACCAGTCTGTCGTTCCTACTACACACTGTCCTCAAACATGTCCAGGACCACCCTGACTACACCTGACTTCCTCATATAATAACACAACAGCTCTCTTAGAAACTGGTCATACACTTTCTCTAGATCCACAAACACACAATCCAACTCCTTCTGACCTTCTCTATACTTCTTCATCAGCAAATAAAATCTGTGATGCTCTTCCTTGGCATGAAACCATACTGTTATTCACAGATATTCACCATTCCCTCAGCCAAGCTTCCACTACTCTTTTCCATAACTTCATGATGTGACAATTTTGTAAATTCTGTGTGGAATGCAAGTGTATGGATAGTTCTCAATGCTTTATTAGGTGATGCATCGATAGCAAACACTGCTAGCAGGTATCGATCCAACACTGCTCATATTCTAGCATCTGCTAATGCCACCTTGTATCAGATATCTAGGATGAATAGACAACATAAAAATTACTGGAAAGCTCTGAAAATAAATCCTACCCCAAGGAGTTCATTGCTAACAGCAGCAAACAACACTCCATCGAGATGACTAGATCAGAAAAAATGTGAGAATGAAAATGTGCATTGTACTGTGTGAACAGAATAAAAATAAACAGTGCTTGACTAGCATATTACTCTTGACCACCAGCCACATTCAAGTATTGATGACATGGCACTGCTGCCTTGTGTTAATAGTATAGAGTTATGTTTAGGTCTGTGCTCCATTATTCCATTATTTGCAGTAGCAGATTGGTCCTGATTTAGTTTCACTGTGTACTTCACTGTGTATGGTTAAAATGACAATAAAGCCTATTTGACGAATTGATAACAATCAATATAAAGTATATAACTTTTGTTAATATAAAATAAAAATAAAAACAATGACCATTAAAATCAGTGTCTGGTTGGAAATTGAAATTCCACTATATCACACATTCTAACTGTGTTCTCCATAAACTCATTTCACATTGTGATTGTAAAGTAAACGTCATTTAAAAAAATCATGGAACAAATTGTAAACAATTGTTTAAATATTGTTGTCTCCTCGTCTCCTTCCTCCCCATACTTACATAATATTATATATATATATATATATATATATATGATATATATATATATATATATATATATATCTTCATATTTCATATATCATTCTCTATTCAAGGCATTCATCATCACCCTTCGTTCTGCTATTCTTCATCTTCACCGCTACCGCTATATCCGATCTTCCTCGGGTCATGGGGAGCCTGTGCCTATCTCAGGCGTCTATGGGCATTAAGTCAGGATACACCCTGGATGGAATGCCAACCCAACCCATCGCAGGGCACACACACACACACACATTCACGCACACATTCATACACTAGGGACAATTTTCCAAGGTGCCAATCAACCTACCGTGCATGTTTTTTTTTGGACCGGGGGAAACCGGAGAACCCGGAGAAAAAAACCCCCCCCCCCTGAGGCACGGGGAGAACATGCAAACTCCACACACACATTCCCGAGACGGGAATCGAACCCGGAGCCCTGGCGGTGTGAGGCGAACGTGCTAACCACTAAGCCACCGTGCCCCTATATATATATATATATATGTATATGGATATATGGACATATATATATATATATATATATATATATATATATATTTACCTCTCTTAATGTTCATGTTCTTAGTAATCAAGGTTTGAGAAGAGTCCTGAAGATGAGTTGCAGCATTCAAACCGCAAATGATTCCTCTGATTTGTCTGGGTGATGGATGCTGATTAGAATTCTGGCATATGTGTGAGGGACGTGTCTCAAGATGCTTATAGTGAGAGTCTCTGTATGGCACACACCACGGCAGCACTTTGGCACAAAGCGCCATAATTAATTCTTCCTCCATTGCAAGGCTTCAGTTGTAGTATTTCTTAGATGCAGAAATAATGATTGGTGTTCTCGCCTGTTACCATGGAAACCATGAATTACAGACAGCTGCAGGAAAGCATTGCCCTGGCAACAGTGCAATCACATCCTGCTGTCAGAGAAAAAAGGCGGAGCTGAGATTCAGACTCTGCGTCTCTTTTTCTGTCTCTGTCTATCTGTCTGCTAGACTGTCTATCTATCCAACTAAGTATCTGTCTGTCTGTCTGTCCCTCTAGCTATAATAGTGATAATTACAATAAAAGTAATTGATTATTTCCCCAAATCTTCTTCTTTCATCCTCAGTCGGGGTCTCTTTTCATGGCCTGTCTGATTTACTTTCTTCATTATCATTCTTTTTCATAGCATTTCCATGAATCTCACTTTTTCCTTTCATGCCCTCAGCAGAGAGTGTCTATATTGAGAAACATTACTCTGAAAATCCACTACACAGCACTTCAATCTCTTTCTACTCCATTAATACGTACCCTGAAACCAGATGAAAAGCAACTTGGGGAAGCGCACACAGCATCACACAGCACTTTCAGTGCTTCACTTCCTGTTAGTAAAATGTATACACCATACTACGTACATCAGCTATTGCAAATATGTTTTCTATTCTGCTAGACATTCTGTGACTGACAAACCAAAATATCGCCAAAGTAGTGCAATGACTCAACTAACTCCCTATAACTTTTTTCAAGTCTAGACATCTATTTACAGAAGACTGCAATAATAATAATAATTTTTTTTTTCATTATGACCATGGATTTGCCTATTTTGTACTTTTTAATTATTAAGATACTCAGAGGTGGAAAGTAACAAATTACATTTACTCGGGTTACTGTAATTGAGGTTTTTTTTGTGTACTTCTACTTTTTAAAAGTAGTTTTTAAAATATGTAATTTTACATTTACTTAAGTATGTTTTTTTTAATATTGTACTTCTTAACATTTTAAATTATATTCTTTACTGAGTAAAAATAAATGAATGAATAAATGAATAAATCGCACAGGAACGATGGAGACAGACAAAATAGATGCAGTGATGCAGGAACAGTTAAAAGCAAAATGCCATCACATTCATATGAAGCAAAACCCCTATCCATATTTAAGGCCACTGTGGCCACTTTGATTTCAAGTGTAAGAAAGGGTAAGTAATTAGCGGGACCATGCACAATTGAGCTAGTTCTATTTTCACTGTCACGATTTAAGTGTGATATGAAATGAATGTCATAAGAATGAAGTATTATATTTTAGAGTAGATCTGCTGATGCTGCATTAGATCAGCAGTGGCCAACCCTCGGCTCCCTGCGGCCCACTTTTTGCCCAGTTTCATTCAGCCTTTACATTCATATAGTTTGTAAGTTTGTGTTTTTGCATTTTTTTATGTGTGTGTTCGCTTCGCTTGAGTTCAATACTGCATTTTCGTGAAATGCGCATGTGCGTGAGATGAAGTTTCAGCAAGGTTTCCCAGTAGGGGCAAGATCATTTAAGTCAGCGTTTGTCAAACAGTGGGGCGCAACGATGTAAAAATATAATAAAGTGCATGTAGAGCTTGAACCCAGAGCCCCCACACACACACACACAAACACACCCGGTCAACAGTTCATGACACAAGAAGGTAACACAGTAAAAAAGGTAGTTCTTGATCTCTGACTAGTTGCCACTCCTGGATTACATTTAAGCATTACTATATAACATTAGTCAGTGTGTTACGTATAGAAGACATATAGAAGAAGTGCTCACTGCTCAGCACTCTTCCAGTCTGCAGGAGCAGCGAGCACTGCAGGGACATAGACAGAGGGTCACAGGGACAGCAACAAATCAAAAATACTTTAATTTGTAAATGTGTTCCTGCAATTACAAATGATTAGTTTGACATTTATATTCCTCTGTCTTTTTGTGAACTACACTAGAATCCCCCACCCCACTCTTGCTTTTTTAAAAAAAGGAACTTTTAATCTGAGTCAATTTTTAATGAGCTACTTTTTACTTCTACTTGAGTACATTATTTGACTGGCAACTTTACTTGTACTTTAAAATATCATGGAAGTAACAGTACTTTTATTTGAGCACAAAATTATATTGTCCACCTCTGAAGACACCTATTAAGCCAATCAATCAAGCTGGTCTGCAAAAAATAAATAAGAAATAATAATAAATCTGCAAAATTTGGTATCAAAAGAAGTAACATTTTGGAGTCTGCGTCCCTTCAGAGACATCTGGAGTCTGTGGGGGACTTAATGTACTGTCTATCAGAAGAAGACTGAGTGCATATTTGTTCCTTCACAAATGTATTTGATATGTAGATAGATACCCTGATGGAAGCCCATATGCATTATAGAGAGGTTTAAAAGCATCTCTTCCTCAAAATCATAAATATACATGAACAAATGTGTGTGTGTGCGTGTGTGTGTGTGTGTGCCAGTGGTAGAAATTGAAGGGTGTGGAAACCTTGTATTTTTGTTCTCCCAGCCTTTTTTAGAGATATGTTCTTCCAGGTATAGTTGGAAAATACAGGTCAAATGCTCTAAATAAGTAATGTTAACTATTTTATTTGATTTACTGATTTATTTAGCAGTATTTCTATTTACAGTAACACATGCTAATGGGCAAACTTTGTTCATCTTTGTATGTTGTGTGAACATAATGATTCAAAATTTCTATTATATTATACTGCTCCTGTTCTAATTCATTTGGCATAATAAGTAAAATTTGGTTGTTAGGATATTAATTTAAATAGCTTCTTTAGGTGGACAATTATATACATATTTTTCCAACCTGCTTCTGAACAATGTACAATGTGTATTAATCAATAGGAATTACATTTACATTTACATTTGCAGTATTTAGCAGACGCCCTTATCCAGGGCGACGTACAGGAAGTGCTTTAGGTCTCGATCTAAGGATAAGATTTATTCAAGAAAGGTTAATGCAAACTTAAGTACACAAGAATAGACAGTTGCCTATTTTTTTTTTATTTTATTTTTTTTATAATGGATTTCTGGACAGTGAGATAAAAGAGAATAAAAGGAATGTTAGGATAGGTGTTGTTGGAAGAGGTGGGTCTTCAGTCTGCGTTTGAATGTAGACAGTGTCTCCCTTGTTCGAACCTCCAGTGGAAGTTCGCTCCACCACATCGGTGCCAGAACAGAGAAGAGCCTTGAGCTGGCCTTACCTTTTACCCTGAGAGATGGTGGAACCAGGCGAGCAGTGCTGGACGCTCTCAGGCAGCGAGGTGCAGTACGGGAGGTGATGAGGTTGCGGAGGTAAGATGGTGCAGATCCATTTATGGCTTTGTAGGCGAGCGTCAGTGTTTTGAATCTGATGCGTGCAGCTACAGGAAGCCAGTGGAACGAGCGCAGCAGTGGGGTGGTGCGAGAGAATTTAGGCAGGTTGAACACGAGTCGCGCAGCTGCATTTTGAATCATTTGCAGTGGACGAATAGCGTTCTGAGGTAGACCTGCCAGCAGAGAGTTACAGTAGGCCAGTCTCGAGATGACAAGAGACTGGACCAGGACCTGAGCAGTCTGTGTGGATAAAAACCGTCGAATCCTTCTGATGTTGTAGAGAAGGTAACGACAAGAGCGAGAAACGTTAGAAATATGGGAAGAGAAAGATAATTGATTGTCTATAGTTACCCCGAGATTGCGAGCAGTGGTGGAGGGAGAAAGTAGGGAGTTATGGAGAGTTATGCTGAGATCCTGACCAGGAGATGAATCACATGGGATCACCAGCATTTCCGTTTTCTTCGGGTTGAGTTTCAGCTGATGAACGCTCATCCACGAAGCGATGTCAGATAGACAGGCTGATATTCTAGCAGACGCTGTTTTATCTGATGGAGGGAAGGAGAAGATTAATTGAGTGTCATCAGCATAGCAGTGGTAGTCAAATCCATGAGAGGAGATGACTTTACCGAAGAGAAAGAGTATAGAGTGAGAAAAGAAGAGGACCAAGTACTGAGCCTTGTGGTACACCAGTTGGTGAGTCTGCGTGGAGCAGATGTCGATCCTCTCCATGATACCTGAAATGATCGACCTTCCAGGTATGAGGAAAACCAATTCCATGCAGCTCCAGAGATACCGAGACTCCTGAGGGTAGCTAACAGGGTCTTGTGGTTCACTGTATCAAAAGCTGCTGAGAGATCGAGCAGGATGAGGACGGAGGACAATCTGTCGGATCTGGAATTAGTAGCTCAATGGTTAATATTTTGGACATAGAAAAGGAAATAAATGCTGGGTCCTTGAGCAACCCTCGAAGACTCAGTTGTATACATTAGAGAGCAAAATATTGTCTGGAATATATTGCAAATACAAGGTTAATATAAAGGTTTTTGTATAGGTCATTCTGTTATATATATATATATATATTATATATTATATATATATATATATATATATATATATATATATATATATATATATATATATACATATACATATAATACGTTCATTCATTCATCTTCTACCGCTATATCCGATCTTCCCTCGGGTCAATCTCGGCCGTCTATGGGCATTAAGGCAGGATACACCCTGGATGGAATGCCATGAACCCATACATTGGGCACACACACTCACATTCACATACATATTCATACATGTCCAAAGAATAGTCATTATTTGTCTCATATACATTACAGCACGGTGAAGTTGTTTCATCTCATATCCAAGCTTTGTTTTTTTTTTTTAGAAGCTAACAGAGCACCGGGTCAGCCATGATTCATAATATCCTTTATTTGGTCACATATACATTACAGCACAGTGAAATTCTAATAGCTGGGGTCAGAGAATCGCAGGGTTAACAGCCATGATACGGCGCTCATGGAGCACAGAGGGTTAAGGGTCTTGGTGTCAAAAGGACCCAAGGGCGGCCCTAGCTTGGCCATAACGGGGCTCGAACCCGGATCTTCCGATCAGCAGCCCAGCGCCTGACACCACTGAGCTACTCCCTCCTTCCTAAATTCAGCACTCATGGGGCACAGAGGGTTAAGGGTCTTATTCAAGTGTGGCAGCTTGATGCTATCGGGGCTCAAACCTCTGACCTTCTTATCAGTAGCCCAGTGCCTTAAACAGTGAGATACATCCTGGGTTAGTTTAAGTCTTTGGTTCAAATTTAACACAGACCCACCATTTTACTCAAAAGAATTTAATACTTCATAAGACCAAAAAACACTTTTTGTTAATTGTTAGCCATCTGGAAAGCATGTTTACTGTATATGTACTCAATACTTGGTACTGTAGGGCGTCCTTTCATTTAATTACTGTCTCAATTCGGCGTGGCATGGAGGTGATGAGTCTGTGGCATTGCTGAAAAGAAGGGCGGACATAATAGAAGCAGGTGAAACCCCTTTTAAGGTGAATATTAAGCATTCTTGGATGATTCTCACAGTGGCCTTCAGCTAACTTGATTTGGAATCGCTTCGTCATTTATTAACGGTCTCTCATTTCTCATTTTCCTCTTGATATCTCAATCTCACTCCATTAATTTCTAATTACTTTTTCTATGGGGTTCTCCTTTCAGGTCTGGTGAGTTTTCTGGCCAGTCTTAAGCAACACCAACATCATGGTGCTTTAATCAAATTTTGGTGCTTTTGGAAGTGTGGACAGGAGCCAAATCCAGGAAAAATGCCTCTGATGTTGTCTGTGGTTCAGGAGTGGCTTAATGAGAGGAATACAACTGTAGCCAAATTCCTTGACATGCCTGTGTGTGGTGGCTTTTGTTGCCTTGACCCTAGCCTCAGCTGATGCCTTTTTCCTCCCACTCAACTTTGTTTTAACATGCATGGATAGAGCCAGCGTCTTTGGCAATACGTGATTGTAGCTTATCCTCCTTCTGAAGGGGGAGAGTTTGAATATTTATCGTTAATTATAACTTCTGTTGTACATTACTGTCAGATCAGTGGTAAATTCAAGCCTGCTGAGTATGTAAACTAGTGAACCAAACTGAGGGACCATTTTGGAGGCTTAGGAATCCTTTGCGGGTGCTTTATCCAATTGGCATGTGACTATATTCATTTTGTGAAATGTGAGCCAAAATCTTCACAATTAAAAGAACCAAAGACTTAAATTGCTTAATATCATTTACTGCTTCATTGAATTTAGTTTCAATATCTATCTATTTCTATCTATCTATCTATCTATCTATCTATCTATCTATCTATCTATCTATCTATCTATCTATCTATCTATCTATCTATCTCTCTCTCTCTCTCGCTATCTCTATCTCTCTCTCTCTCTCTCTATCTCTCTCTCTCTCTCTATTCTCTCTCTCATTGTTCACACATATTGTAATTTTTTATTTTATTTTATATATTCACAAATAAGGGGCACGGTGGCTTAGTGGTTAGCACGTTCGCCTCACACCGCCAGGGTCTGGGTTCGATTCCCGTCTCGGCCATGTGTGTGTGGAGTTTGCATGTTCTCCCCGTGCCTCAGGGGGTTTTTCTCCGGGTTCTCCGGTTTCCTCCCCAGTCCAAAAACATGCACGGTAGGTTGATTGGCACCTTGGAAAATTGTCCCTTAGTGTGTGTGTGTGTGTGTGAATGTGTGTGAATGTGTGTGTGTGTCCTGCGATGGTTTGGCATTCCATCTAGGGCAGGGGTGGGCAATTATATTTTCCAAAGGGCCACATAAGAGAACCTGTGGTGTGTTCGTGGGCCGAACCAACAATAACGTTGAACGTAACTTATGTTCAATATTAATTTTTTCCACTTGTAAAGAGCGGTAAATGATATCATGATGACTCATTATGCTACCAAAAGAATAAGGATATTCTATTTAGGGAAAAGAAACAAACAAAAATAAACCAACAATGTCAGCGCTGATGTGTGGTTATACTGTCTTCTGTTGCGGCAAAGAAGCCGAAGCAGTTCAGCGGGCCGGATTAAAAAGACCAAGGGGCCGGATGTGGCCCCCGGGCCGTAGTTTGCCCACCCCTGATCTAGGGTGTGTATCCTGCCTTTAATGCCCATATACGCCTGAGATAGGCACAGGCTCCCCGTGACCCGAGGGAAGATCGGATAAAGCGCGGTAGAAGATGAATGAATGAATGAATATTCACAAATAAACGTTCCTACATAAACTGGGAAATTAAGAAATAGATACATTAAAAAAACAACAATAAAAATTACAATATGCATGAAGAATGTTCATATATTAATATACTTTACATTAATTTCTTAGACATTATTTATTTATTTTTTGTTTTTAATGGAACCACAGCAAATAGCTTTTCATATTTCTATGGTGAAAAAATGTTTTTTGTACTGACTGTTTTGCTAATTTTTGATGATTATGCCCTAATATTACATCATTTAAAAAAAATGCTACATCTCCCACAGTGTTGTCACCTGCAAGTGTAGCAGAATTCCTGTTTGCCTGCATTTGTGTGTGTGTGTGTTCGTACCTCATACCTTCATACCCCAGAAAGCTCATCACCTCCCGTACCACACCTCACTGTCTGAGAGCTTCTAGCACTGATAGCCTGGTTCTACCTTCTCTCAGGGTAAGAGGTAAGATCAGCTCAAGGTTCTACTCTGTTTTGGCACTGAGGTGGTGGAATGAACTTCCCCTGGATGTCCGAACAACAGAGACACTGACTACCTTCAAAAGTCGATTGAAGACCTATCCCTTCCAACAACACCTATCCTAACACTTCTTTCCTCTCACTGTCCAGGAATCCATAAAAAAAAAGAAAAAAAAATCAACTGTGTCTATGCATATTGTGTACCTTAAGTTTGTATCAACCCTACCTGAATGAATTTATTCTTAGATGAAGACCTAAAGCACTATTTGTACGTCTGGATAAGGGAGTCTGCTAAATACTGTAAATGTAAATGTGTGTGTGTGTGTGTGTGTGTGTGTGTGTGTGTGTGTGTGTGTGTGGTGTGTGTGTGTGTGTGTGTGTGTGTGCACAGACTAGAATCTTAATCATTAGGGCTCATAAATGGACAGCTATGAGTATATATGAAAATATGGGTTGCCAGTTTATTAGTTTATATGCAAGCATGCTGGTGTGTGTGTCTATGTGTGTGTGTGTGTGTGTGTGTGTGTGTGTGTGTGTGTGTGTGTGTGTGTGTGTGTGTGTGTGTGTGTGTGTGTGTCGTGTGTGTGTGTGCGTGTCGTGTGTGTGTGCGTTTTGTGAAGGTGTGAGCATGAGTGTGTGTGAGATGAAGACCCCCTGTGTGTTGGTTAGACTGCTGCATTATTCAGAGTGTGGTGCTCATTGCCTGCAGTTTCCTTACACACACACACACACACACACACACACACACACACACACACACACACAACAGTAATTGCTTCCTTTTTAGATGTTCTAATCAGTCGCTGCTCTCCCACTATAATCTCCCTCCACTCTCAACACAGCAGGGAGGAAAACACACTCACCACACCAGCACGTACACACAAGCCACACTGGCACCAAAACACCACCAAACACCTGCATTTCTATAAATTCACACCCATCATTTGAGTGTCTCCAAAAATATCTCGAAAAACCAGTGCATATGCAAAAGAGATAGATACAAAATATACAGATTCAAAACCCCAGCATTGTTGTCTCCTGTCTGCATTACCACTTATAGTCTGCATCATATTCTCGACATAACCATTAGAATAAAGGTTGTTGTGTTTATAGAAGGGTATTTTTTTTATCGTATGCAAGCTTAGTTTAGCATGTGTGATGGTGTGCTATTTGATGGTTGTGGCTATGCTTACTTTTTTTGCACAGTTATTTTAAACCTTCTGTGACACCCAAGTGTTTAAAACAGTGGACCTTACTTAACAATGTTTTACAGACTGACAGACAGATTAATGGATGGATGGATGGATGGATGGATGGATGGATAGATAGATAGATAGATAAATTATACACCTGTGAAACACCTGTGCTTTCTAAAGGTGTTATATAAGAAAATTACTAACACCAAACGTATTATTATTAGTAGTATTAGTAGTTGTAGTATATTATTATTATCATTATTATTATTATGATTGTTCTTGTATGAGAACACTGAAGCTTTATGAATTTTCAAGTCAAGAAGCTTTGCATTTTTCATAAATGATGCAATTCTTGGTAGTAGCTTCAGACTTTTGGACCCTATGTGTGTGTGCGTGTGTGTGTGTGTGTGTGTGTTGTTGGTCTGTGTTAGCAATGAAGGTAGAGACATGGCAGCAAGGAGGCGTTAACACGCAGCTTTCAGCCTCAGTGCCAGTACTGGGTTTGCTCTCTGATTGGCAAGGCACTGGGCTCTTGGCAGGGAGGATGGCTACGCACTGCATGCTGAGGCAGAACAAAGCTAGCAACCATGTGGAGGTGCCAAGCTCTCATTAAGGCATCACAGGGCTCCGTCTTACACACAAATCTGCACACATATGCAGTCATGCACTATGTCCACACTTACTGTATATGCATCTGTGCAAACACAAAGATCAGTGTTTCTGTGTGCATTTTTACTTTAACTTGTATTACTGTTTGTAAAGTATGCAATGCATACAACTAAAATAAACTTTAAAGATTAAATGTTTAAAATTATTAAAATGTGTTGCCCCAATTGACTGAAAGCATCATGAATAATTCATTCATTCATTCATTCATTCATTCATTTTCTACTGCTTTATCCGATCTTCGTTCGGGTCACGTGGAGTCTGTACCTATCTCAGGCGTCTATGGGCATTAAGGCAGGATACACCCTGGATGGAATGCCGACCCATCGCAGGGCACACACACTCACACACACACACATTCACACACACATTCATACACTAGGGACAATTTTTCCAAGGTGCCAATCAACCTACCGTGCATGTTTTTTTGGACCGGGAGGAAACCGGAGAACCCGGAGAAAAACCACCTGAGGCATGGGGAGAAGAACATGCAAAAAAAACTCCACACACACATGGCCGAAGACGGGAAATCGAACCCAGGACCCTGGAAGGTGTGAGGCGGAAACGTGCTAACCACTAAGCCACCGTGCCCCTATCATGAATAATTGTGCATTATTAATAGATGGGTGTACTAATGGACCCTAAAATGAGCTACAATTGAAAGGTTGTTTTCTGTAAATGACAAAATAAATCCCAGTCATATACTCGATCAGCTTCTGGCAGAGTACTGGTAATCAATTGAGAGAAAGAATTGTGAAGGCTTAGAAATAATTTGTTTAAAAAAAAGACTGTAGAAAACCGCAGAAAAAAGCAGTACACACACACACACGCAGTGAAACATGGCACAACAACCAGTAGCTGAAATTCTTACTGTGCCAGAAGAAAATGTGGTGACTTTACAAAACTTTACAAAAATGAATATATTGGTGGAAGGACTACAGCGCTTTTATACAGCCATTTCATGAATACAAAATCAATCAGTATATATGGTACAAATATCACAAATATAAAAAAATGGAGAGGTTACTGTAGCAGGACGTTCTATATCAAAAGTACTTTTATTTTCAAAGCCAAAATTAATGTTTAACTCAGATTCCAGAGAACATCTTGCAGCCTGAAGTCATGACTGGTCTGGACTGCAACAATCAGAGCTCAAGATCACTGTCATGTTCTTTCATGTCTTACTTCTGATTGCACTCACTTAATTAATTAATTCTCTCTATTGTATATAGTGTCATTAGATATTCAAGTAAGTTGTGATGGTTTGTGTTTTGTTGTACTTTATTTGGCTGAACAAGTATTATTTTCTGTATCGAGTCATTTTTATCACATTTCTGCTTCCTCTTTTTTGTCCTTATAGCTTTTTGATGAATACCTGTGTCTGTTTTTTTTCACCCTGTTTCATTTTTTTGCGCTGGCTGCCAGTATATTATACTAATGAACGTAAATTCTTGCAAATCTACCTGACAGCATTGAATTAATAATACCATTATTTTGATTTTATTAGTTATGTAGTGAAGTGGTAGCTCAATACTTAAAATCAGAAGATTGTAAGGTCAAATCCCAATTACATCAACAAATTACACAATATAGTATAACTTTTTAGTCCTTATATTACCATTACTGATTTATATATTTTTTAGACTATAATGTATGTTGTTATGTTTCAAGTTAATAAATCTGAAAATTAAAACAGATTATATGAATCATCTCTATAGGTAGGTTGGGAAATTGACATATAATCCATCTCTGAATAAACATAGTTTTCCCCTAGTACATTTTCCCCCAGCTTTCCCCTAGTACATTTTGGACTTTGGACGGCAAATACACCCCTTTTGGGGGAAACACGCAGGTTCTACTGTAATGCTGTAAATGTCTATTCAGGGTCTACAGAAATTAATACCAAATTAAATACATCCCAATTGACCAAAACATAAACCTACCAAACACACTACAAATTAACACCTAGAGGTCTAATGGGACACTTGCAATATCAAAATGGCCACTTGGATACATTGTGCTATTTCAAGCGAATAAAGAAGTGATTGGCAGTATAAATCATCTCTGATAGTTCAAATCTTGTGCATTGACGTAACCAAAGAAAAGTACACAATTCTAATAGTGCGGCAGTTTATCGTGTGTATTGACTTTATAACAACTATTATGGCAAATAAGCAATTGTTATTATGTACTACTTAAAAATAACATAGTGGAAACTTATAAATACCTTAAATTATATATTTTAAGTAATCAATTCAAGTACGCAAGTGTCAAAAAAGGACACATATGTTCGAATGCTGTTCATTGACTTCAGTTTCAGCATTCAACACAGTCATTCCTTCAGCACCTGATCAAGAAGCTGAGCCTACTTGGTCTGAACACCTCTCTCCTGATTGGGAGACCTCAGTCAGTCCGGGTCGGGAACAGCATCTCCAGCATCACCACACTGAGGACTGGAGTTCCTCAGGGCTGTGTGCTCAGCCCGCTGCTGTTCACTCTGCTGACTCACGACTGTGCAGCAACACACAAATCACATCGTCAAGTTCGCCTATGACACGACCGTGGTGGGTCTCATCAGTAGGAACGACCAGTCAGCATACAGAGAGAAAGTTAAACATCTCTAAAAGTGAACAAAACTAAAGAGATGGTTGTTGAGTTTAGGAGAACACAGAGTGACCATCCTCCATTGTACATCGATAGATCCTCCGTGGAGATTGTAAAGAACACCATATTGGTGTCCATCTGACGGAAGCAGCTCAACTGGTCACTCAACACCAGCTTCATCAGCAGGAGAGCCCAGCAGCGCCTCTACTTCCTGAGAAGGCTGAGGAAAGCACATCTGCCAACCCCCATACTGACCATGTTCTACAGAGGGACCATTGAGAGCATCCTGAGCAGCTGCATCACTGACTGGTTTGGGAACTTACACCGTCACGGATCGCAAGACCCTACAGAGGATAGTGAGGACAGCTGAAAAGATCATCAGGAGTATCTCTCCCCTCTGTCACGAACATTTACTACACACACTGCATCCTCAAAGCTACCAGCATTGTGGACGACATCACACATCCCTCACACACACTCTTCACATTAATGCCATCAGGGAAGAGGTTTCGAAGCATTCGGACTCTCACAAAGAGACAATGAAATAGTTTTTTTCCCTCAAGCCATCAGATTTCTCAACACACACAGCTAAACTGGAACTGGACTAACACACACTCACACACCATCCACACGTCATGGAACTGGACTCACACACACTCACACACAGTTCTCGTAATTCCTCCAAAATGAAACAGGGTCTAAAGCAGAACCTGGCTTCAGGGAAGCCGGCTGTTTTGCTGCACAGCTGTTTAGAAGGGGCCCACAGGAGATCCTCACTAGACTGCACTTTTGTTTATTTTAGTTTTTATCTCAAATAGTGGGGTTCACTACCGTCATGGCCAATAGAGCGCCTTTGGCAGGGAGCCCACAGGAGATCCTCACTAAGTATCGGGTGACCAAAAATGATTCGGAAGGGGATGGCTTTGATGCATTCTAATAGTGGGGTTCTAGAAATTCCTCAGAGCTGTGTGATCAAGGTTTCTTCACCCTCATCCAGCTGTCGACAGCTCTGGAGGACACGCCTCAGCCAGACAAATGATTTCATACTTACCTGTTACCTGGCAGGGGCAATACCATATGATCAGGAAGGTGGTTTGCCCAAAGCGAGGCTCAGCCATTGCACTGGGGCTGTGCTGACCTTTGCGAATTCCCCAAATGTGGGAATCTCGACTGGGGTAACATAATTTCTGATAGTGGGGGACTGCGGGGTCTTCGCGCTCTCTACCCTTTCTCTCATAATTCTTGTGGATCTAAAATCAGACTGGCGATTTTGAGCGCCTTTGGCCTTTTGCTAAAACACTTGGCGAGCGCCGCAGGATCTAACGCAATGCCTGGCCTGAGACAAGCTGGCTTTTTTTAATTTAGTTTTTATCCTGCCGCCGTTTCATTTCATGTGGAATCTAGACTGCCTAATTGCTGAGATCTAGGGAGGGGCAATCGGGGATGGGGGTCTGCGTTCGCGCTCTTTACCTTTTCTCGCCGTTCTCGTGTACCAAAAATTAGGCAAATCCTTTTTAAACAGATTGTGCGTTCTCGTAACTCCTCCAACATGGAAGGGAGAAAAACAAAAAACAACTGAAATGGGGTCTAAAGCAGAACCTGGCTTCAGGGAAGACAGCTGTTTGACTGCACTCTAAATAGTGGGGTTCACTACCGTCATGGCCAATAGAGGGAGCCCACAGGAGATCCTCACAAGTATCGGGTGATGATTCGTAAGGGGATGGGCTAGAAATTCCTCAGAGCTGTGTGATCAAGGTTTCTTCACCCTCATCCAGCTGTCGACAGCTCTGGAGGACACGCCTCAGCCAGACAAATGATTTCATACTTACCTGGCAGGGGCAATACCATGATCAGGAAGGTGGTTTGCCCAAAGCGAGGCTCAGCCATTGCACTGGGGCTGTGCTGACCTTTGCGAATTCCCCAAATGTGGGAATCTCGACTGCATAATTTCTGATAGTGGGGGACTGCGTTCGCGCTCTCCCCTCTCTCATAATTCTTGTGGATCTAAAATCAGACTGGCGATTTTGAGCGCCTTTGGCCTTTTGCTAAAACACTTGGCGAGCGCCGCAGGATCTAACGCAATGCCTGGCCTGAGACAAGCTGGCTTTTTTTAAATTTAGTTTTTATCCTGCCGTTTCATTTCATGTGGAATCTAGACTGCCTAATTGCTGAGATCGGGGGATGGGGGTCTGCGTTCGCGCTCTTTACCTTTTCTCGCCGTTCTCGTGTACCAAAAATTAGGCAAATCCTTTTTAAACAGATTGTGCGTTCTCGTAACTCCTCCAACATGGAAGGGAGAAAAAAAACAAAATGAAACAATGGGGTCTAAAGCAGAACCTGGCTTCAGGGAAGACAGCTGTTTGACTGCACTCTAAATAGTGGGGTTCACTACCGTCATGGCCAATAGAGGGAGCCCACAGGAGATCCTCACAAGTATCGGGTGATGATTCGGAAGGGGATGGGCTAGAAATTCCTCAGAGCTGTGTGATCAAGGTTTCTTCACCCTCATCCAGCTGTCGACAGCTCTGGAGGACACGCCTCAGCCAGACAAATGATTTCATACTTACCTGGCAGGGGCAATACCATGATCAGGAAGGTGGTTTGCCCAAAGCGAGGCTCAGCCATTGCACTGGGGCTGTGCTGACCTTTGCGAATTCCCCAAATGTGGGAATCTCGACTGCATAATTTCTGATAGTGGGGGACTGCGTTCGCGCTCTCCCCTCTCTCATAATTCTTGTGGATCTAAAATCAGACTGGCGATTTTGAGCGCCTTTGGCCTTTTGCTAAAACACTTGGCGAGCGCCGCAGGATCTAACGCAATGCCTGGCCTGAGACAAGCTGGCTTTTTTTTAATTTTAGTTTTTATCCTGCCGTTTCATTTCATGTGGAATCTAGACTGCCTAATTGCTGAGATCGGGGGATGGGGGTCTGCGTTCGCGCTCTTTACCTTTTCTCGCCGTTCTCGTGTACCAAAAATTAGGCAAATCCTTTTTAAACAGATTGTGCGTTCTCGTAACTCCTCCAACATGGAAGGGAGAAAAACAAAATGAAATGGGGTCTAAAGCAGAACCTGGCTTCAGGGAAGACAGCTGTTTGACTGCACTCTAAATAGTGGGGTTCACTACCGTCATGGCCAATAGAGGGAGCCCACAGGAGATCCTCACAAGTATCGGGTGATGATTCGGAAGGGGATGGGCTAGAAATTCCTCAGAGCTGTGTGATCAAGGTTTCTTCACCCTCATCCAGCTGTCGACAGCTCTGGAGGACACGCCTCAGCCAGACAAATGATTTCATACTTACCTGGCAGGGGCAATACCATGATCAGGAAGGTGGTTTGCCCAAAGCGAGGCTCAGCCATTGCACTGGGGCTGTGCTGACCTTTGCGAATTCCCCAAATGTGGGAATCTCGACTGCATAATTTCTGATAGTGGGGGACTGCGTTCGCGCTCTCCCCTCTCTCATAATTCTTGTGGATCTAAAATCAGACTGGCGATTTTGAGCGCCTTTGGCCTTTTGCTAAAACACTTGGCGAGCGCCGCAGGATCTAACGCAATGCCTGGCCTGAGACAAGCTGGCTTTTTTTTTAATTTAGTTTTTATCCTGCCGTTTCATTTCATGTGGAATCTAGACTGCCTAATTGCTGAGATCGGGGGATGGGGGTCTGCGTTCGCGCTCTTTACCTTTTCTCGCCGTTCTCGTGTACCAAAAATTAGGCAAATCCTTTTTAAACAGATTGTGCGTTCTCGTAACTCCTCCAACATGGAAGGGAGAAAAACAAAATGAAATGGGGTCTAAAGCAGAACCTGGCTTCAGGGAAGACAGCTGTTTGACTGCACTCTAAATAGTGGGGTTCACTACCGTCATGGCCAATAGAGGGAGCCCACAGGAGATCCTCACAAGTATCGGGTGATGATTCGGAAGGGGATGGGCTAGAAATTCCTCAGAGCTGTGTGATCAAGGTTTCTTCACCCTCATCCAGCTGTCGACAGCTCTGGAGGACACGCCTCAGCCAGACAAATGATTTCATACTTACCTGGCAGGGGCAATACCATGATCAGGAAGGTGGTTTGCCCAAAGCGAGGCTCAGCCATTGCACTGGGGCTGTGCTGACCTTTGCGAATTCCCCAAATGTGGGAATCTCGACTGCATAATTTCTGATAGTGGGGGACTGCGTTCGCGCTCTCCCCTCTCTCATAATTCTTGTGGATCTAAAATCAGACTGGCGATTTTGAGCGCCTTTGGCCTTTTGCTAAAACACTTGGTGAGCGCCGCAGGATCTAACGCAATGCCTGGCCTGAGACAAGCTGGCTTTTTTTTTTAAATTTAGTTTTTATCCTGCCGTTTCATTTCATGTGGAATCTAGACTGCCTAATTGCTGAGATCGGGGGATGGGGGTCTGCGTTCGCGCTCTTTACCTTTTCTCGCCGTTCTCGTGTACCAAAAATTAGGCAAATCCTTTTTAAACAGATTGTGCGTTCTCGTAACTCCTCCAACATGGAAGGGAGAAAAACAAAATGAAATGGGGTCTAAAGCAGAACCTGGCTTCAGGGAAGACAGCTGTTTGACTGCACTCTAAATAGTGGGGTTCACTACCGTCATGGCCAATAGAGGGAGCCCACAGGAGATCCTCACAAGTATCGGGTGATGATTCGGAAGGGGATGGGCTAGAAATTCCTCAGAGCTGTGTGATCAAGGTTTCTTCACCCTCATCCAGCTGTCGACAGCTCTGGAGGACACGCCTCAGCCAGACAAATGATTTCATACTTACCTGGCAGGGGCAATACCATGATCAGGAAGGTGGTTTGCCCAAAGCGAGGCTCAGCCATTGCACTGGGGCTGTGCTGACCTTTGCGAATTCCCCAAATGTGGGAATCTCGACTGCATAATTTCTGATAGTGGGGGACTGCGTTCGCGCTCTCCCCTCTCTCATAATTCTTGTGGATCTAAAATCAGACTGGCGATTTTGAGCGCCTTTGGCCTTTTGCTAAAACACTTGGCGAGCGCCGCAGGATCTAACGCAATGCCTGGCCTGAGACAAGCTGGCTTTTTTTAAATTTAGTTTTTATCCTGCCGTTTCATTTCATGTGGAATCTAGACTGCCTAATTGCTGAGATCGGGGGATGGGGGTCTGCGTTCGCGCTCTTTACCTTTTCTCGCCGTTCTCGTGTACCAAAAATTAGGCAAATCCTTTTTAAACAGATTGTGCGTTCTCGTAACTCCTCCAACATGGAAGGGAGAAAAACAAAATGAAATGGGGTCTAAAGCAGAACCTGGCTTCAGGGAAGACAGCTGTTTGACTGCACTCTAAATAGTGGGGTTCACTACCGTCATGGCCAATAGAGGGAGCCCACAGGAGATCCTCACAAGTATCGGGTGATGATTCGGAAGGGGATGGGCTAGAAATTCCTCAGAGCTGTGTGATCAAGGTTTCTTCACCCTCATCCAGCTGTCGACAGCTCTGGAGGACACGCCTCAGCCAGACAAATGATTTCATACTTACCTGGCAGGGGCAATACCATGATCAGGAAGGTGGTTTGCCCAAAGCGAGGCTCAGCCATTGCACTGGGGCTGTGCTGACCTTTGCGAATTCCCCATCCCCAAATGTGGGAATCTCGACTGCATAATTTCTGGATCTGATAGTGCTATGCGGTTCGCGCTCTCCCCTCTCTCAATTTATGATAGTTGTTTGGGACTGATAGTGGGGGACTGCGTTAGCCTCGCGCTCTCCCCTCTCTCATAATTCTTGTGGATCTAAAATCAGACTGGCGATTTTGAGCGCCTTTGGCCTTTTGCTAAAACACTTGGCGAGCGCCGCAGGATCTTTTTTTTATTTAGTTTTTTTCTAACGCAATGCCTGGCCTGAGACAAGCTGGCTTTTTTTAAATTTAGTTTTTATCCTGCCGTTTCATTTCATGTGGAATTGTGGAATCTAGACTGCCTAATTGCTGAGATTCATGGGGGTTCGTTCGCGCTCATGTGGAATCTGCTTCGCGCTTTTAGACTGCCTAATTGCTGAGATCTCGTGGAATCTATCCGGGGATGGGGGTCTGCGTTCGCGCTCTTTACCTTTTCTCGCCGTTCTCGTGTACCAAAAATTAGGCAAATCCTTTTTAAACAGATTGTGCGTTCTCGTAACTCCTCCAACATGGAAGGGAGAAAAACAAAATGAAATGGGGTCTAAAGCAGAACAAAATGAAACGGGTCTGTAAAGCTGGCTTCAGGGAAGACAGCTGTTTGACTGCACTCTAAATAGTGGGGTTCACTACCGTCATGGCCAATAGAGGGAGCCCACAGGAGATCCTCACAAGTATCGGGTGATGATTCGGAAGGGGATGGGCTAGAAATTCCTCAGAGCTGTGTGATCAAGGTTTCTTCACCCTCATCCAGCTGTCGACAGCTCTGGAGGACACGCCTCAGCCAGACAAATGATTTCATACTTACCTGGCAGGGGCAATACCATGATCAGGAAGGTGGTTTGCCCAAAGCGAGGCTCAGCCATTGCACTGGGGCTGTGCTGACCTTTGCGAATTCCCCAAATGTGGGAATCTCGACTGCATAATTTCTGATAGTGGGGGACTGCGTTCGCGCTCTCCCCTCTCTCATAATTCTTGTGGATCTAAAATCAGACTGGCGATTTTGAGCGCCTTTGGCCTTTTGCTAAAACACTTGGCGAGCGCCGCAGGATCTAACGCAATGCCTGGCCTGAGACAAGCTGGCTTTTTTTAAATTTAGTTTTTATCCTGCCGTTTCATTTCATGTGGAATCTAGACTGCCTAATTGCTGAGATCGGGGGATGGGGGTCTGCGTTCGCGCTCTTTACCTTTTCTCGCCGTTCTCGTGTACCAAAAATTAGGCAAATCCTTTTTAAACAGATTGTGCGTTCTCGTAACTCCTCCAACATGGAAGGGAGAAAAACAAAATGAAATGGGGTCTAAAGCAGAACCTGGCTTCAGGGAAGACAGCTGTTTGACTGCACTCTAAATAGTGGGGTTCACTACCGTCATGGCCAATAGAGGGAGCCCACAGGAGATCCTCACAAGTATCGGGTGATGATTCGGAAGGGGATGGGCTAGAAATTCCTCAGAGCTGTGTGATCAAGGTTTCTTCACCCTCATCCAGCTGTCGACAGCTCTGGAGGACACGCCTCAGCCAGACAAATGATTTCATACTTACCTGGCAGGGGCAATACCATGATCAGGAAGGTGGTTTGCCCAAAGCGAGGCTCAGCCATTGCACTGGGGCTGTGCTGACCTTTGCGAATTCCCCAAATGTGGGAATCTCGACTGCATAATTTCTGATAGTGGGGGACTGCGTTCGCGCTCTCCCCTCTCTCATAATTTCTTGTGGATCTAAAATCAGACTGGCGATTTTGAGCGCCTTTGGCCTTTTGCTAAAACACTTGGCGAGCGCCGCAGGATCTAACGCAATGCCTGGCCTGAGACAAGCTGGCTTTTTTTAAATTTAGTTTTTATCCTGCCGTTTCATTTCATGTGGAATCTAGACTGCCTAATTGCTGAGATCGGGGGATGGGGGTCTGCGTTCGCGCTCTTTACCTTTTCTCGCCGTTCTCGTGTACCAAAAATTAGGCAAATCCTTTTTAAACAGATTGTGCGTTCTCGTAACTCCTCCAACATGGAAGGGAGAAAAACAAAATGAAATGGGGTCTAAAGCAGAACCTGGCTTCAGGGAAGACAGCTGTTTGACTGCACTCTAAATAGTGGGGTTCACTACCGTCATGGCCAATAGAGGGAGCCCACAGGAGATCCTCACAAGTATCGGGTGATGATTCGGAAGGGGATGGGCTAGAAATTCCTCAGAGCTGTGTGATCAAGGTTTCTTCACCCTCATCCAGCTGTCGACAGCTCTGGAGGACACGCCTCAGCCAGACAAATGATTTCATACTTACCTGGCAGGGGCAATACCATGATCAGGAAGGTGGTTTGCCCAAAGCGAGGCTCAGCCATTGCACTGGGGCTGTGCTGACCTTTGCGAATTCCCCAAATGTGGGAATCTCGACTGCATAATTTCTGATAGTGGGGGACTGCGTTCGCGCTCTCCCCTCTCTCATAATTCTTGTGGATCTAAAATCAGACTGGCGATTTTGAGCGCCTTTTGGCCTTTTGCTAAAACAAATCTTGGCGAGCGCCGCAGGATCTAACGCAATGCCTGGCCTGAGACAAGCTGGCTTTTTTTAAATTTAGTTTTTATCCTGCCGTTTCATTTCATGTGGAATCTAGACTGCCTAATTGCTGAGATCGGGGGATGGGGGTCTGCGTTCGCGCTCTTTACCTTTTCTCGCCGTTCTCGTGTACCAAAAATTAGGCAAATCCTTTTTAAACAGATTGTGCGTTCTCGTAACTCCTCCAACATGGAAGGGAGAAAAACAAAATGAAATGGGGTCTAAAGCAGAACCTGGCTTCAGGGAAGACAGCTGTTTGACTGCACTCTAAATAGTGGGGTTCACTACCGTCATGGCCAATAGAGGGAGCCCACAGGAGATCCTCACAAGTATCGGGTGATGATTCGGAAGGGGATGGGCTAGAAATTCCTCAGAGCTGTGTGATCAAGGTTTCTTCACCCTCATCCAGCTGTCGACAGCTCTGGAGGACACGCCTCAGCCAGACAAATGATTTCATACTTACCTGGCAGGGGCAATACCATGATCAGGAAGGTGGTTTGCCCAAAGCGAGGCTCAGCCATTGCACTGGGGCTGTGCTGACCTTTGCGAATTCCCCAAATGTGGGAATCTCGACTGCATAATTTCTGATAGTGGGGGACTGCGTTCGCGCTCTCCCCTCTCTCATAATTCTTGTGGCTCTAAAATCNAAAATCAGACTGGCGATTTTGAGCGCCTTTGGCCTTTTGCTAAAACACTTGGCGAGCGCCGCAGGATCTAACGCAATGCCTGGCCTGAGACAAGCTGGCTTTTTTTTAATTTAGTTTTTATCCTGCCGTTTCATTTCATGTGGAATCTAGACTGCCTAATTGCTGAGATCGGGGGATGGGGGTCTGCGTTCGCGCTCTTTACCTTTTCTCGCCGTTCTCGTGTACCAAAAATTAGGCAAATCCTTTTTAAACAGATTGTGCGTTCTCGTAACTCCTCCAACATGGAAGGGAGAAAAACAAAATGAAATGGGGTCTAAAGCAGAACCTGGCTTCAGGGAAGACAGCTGTTTGACTGCACTCTAAATAGTGGGGTTCACTACCGTCATGGCCAATAGAGGGAGCCCACAGGAGATCCTCACAAGTATCGGGTGATGATTCGGAAGGGGATGGGCTAGAAATTCCTCAGAGCTGTGTGATCAAGGTTTCTTCACCCTCATCCAGCTGTCGACAGCTCTGGAGGACACGCCTCAGCCAGACAAATGATTTCATACTTACCTGGCAGGGGCAATACCATGATCAGGAAGGTGGTTTGCCCAAAGCGAGGCTCAGCCATTGCACTGGGGCTGTGCTGACCTTTGCGAATTCCCCAAATGTGGGAATCTCGACTGCATAATTTCTGATAGTGGGGGACTGCGTTCGCGCTCTCCCCTCTCTCATAATTCTTGTGGATCTAAAATCAGACTGGCGATTTTGAGCGCTTTTGGCTTTGGCCTTTTGCTAAAACACTTGGCGAGCGCCGCAGGATCTAACGCAATGCCTGGCCTGAGACAAGCTGGCTTTTTTTTAAATTTAGTTTTTATCCTGCCGTTTCATTTCATGTGGAATCTAGACTGCCTAATTGCTGAGATCGGGGGATGGGGGTCTGCGTTCGCGCTCTTTACCTTTTCTCGCCGTTCTCGTGTACCAAAAATTAGGCAAATCCTTTTTAAACAGATTGTGCGTTCTCGTAACTCCTCCAACATGGAAGGGAGAAAAACAAAATGAAATGGGGTCTAAAGCAGAACCTGGCTTCAGGGAAGACAGCTGTTTGACTGCACTCTAAATAGTGGGGTTCACTACCGTCATGGCCAATAGAGGGAGCCCACAGGAGATCCTCACAAGTATCGGGTGATGATTCGGAAGGGGATGGGCTAGAAATTCCTCAGAGCTGTGTGATCAAGGTTTCTTCACCCTCATCCAGCTGTCGACAGCTCTGGAGGACACGCCTCAGCCAGACAAATGATTTCATACTTACCTGGCAGGGGCAATACCATGATCAGGAAGGTGGTTTGCCCAAAGCGAGGCTCAGCCATTGCACTGGGGCTGTGCTGACCTTTGCGAATTCCCCAAATGTGGGAATCTCGACTGCATAATTTCTGATAGTGGGGGACTGCGTTCGCGCTCTCCCCTCTCTCATAATTCTTGTGGATCTAAAATCAGACTGGCGATTTTGAGCGCCTTTGGCCTTTTGCTAAAACACTTGGCGAGCGCCGCAGGATCTAACGCAATGCCTGGCCTGAGACAAGCTGGCTTTTTTTAAATTTAGTTTTTATCCTGCCGTTTCATTTCATGTGGAATCTAGACTGCCTAATTGCTGAGATCGGGGGATGGGGGTCTGCGTTCGCGCTCTTTACCTTTTCTCGCCGTTCTCGTGTACCAAAAATTAGGCAAATCCTTTTTAAACAGATTGTGCGTTCTCGTAACTCCTCCAACATGGAAGGGAGAAAAACAAAATGAAATGGGGTCTAAAGCAGAACCTGGCTTCAGGGAAGACAGCTGTTTGACTGCACTCTAAATAGTGGGGTTCACTACCGTCATGGCCAATAGAGGGAGCCCACAGGAGATCCTCACAAGTATCGGGTGATGATTCGGAAGGGGATGGGCTAGAAATTCCTCAGAGCTGTGTGATCAAGGTTTCTTCACCCTCATCCAGCTGTCGACAGCTCTGGAGGACACGCCTCAGCCAGACAAATGATTTCATACTTACCTGGCAGGGGCAATACCATGATCAGGAAGGTGGTTTGCCCAAAGCGAGGCTCAGCCATTGCACTGGGGCTGTGCTGACCTTTGCGAATTCCCCAAATGTGGGAATCTCGACTGCATAATTTCTGATAGTGGGGGACTGCGTTCGCGCTCTCCCCTCTCTCATAATTCTTGTGGATCTAAAATCAGACTGGCGATTTTGAGCGCCTTTGGCCTTTTGCTAAAACATCTTGGCGAGCGCCGCAGGATCTAACGCAATGCCTGGCCTGAGACAAGCTGCCTTTTTTTATTTTAGTTTTTATCCTGCCGTTTCATTTCATGTGGAATCTAGACTGCCTAATTGCTGAGATCGGGGGATGGGGGTCTGCGTTCGCGCTCTTTACCTTTTCTCGCCGTTCTCGTGTACCAAAAATTAGGCAAATCCTTTTTAAACAGATTGTGCGTTCTCGTAACTCCTCCAACATGGAAGGGAGAAAAACAAAATGAAATGGGGTCTAAAGCAGAACCTGGCTTCAGGGAAGACAGCTGTTTGACTGCACTCTAAATAGTGGGGTTCACTACCGTCATGGCCAATAGAGGGAGCCCACAGGAGATCCTCACAAGTATCGGGTGATGATTCGGAAGGGGATGGGCTAGAAATTCCTCAGAGCTGTGTGATCAAGGTTTCTTCACCCTCATCCAGCTGTCGACAGCTCTGGAGGACACGCCTCAGCCAGACAAATGATTTCATACTTACCTGGCAGGGGCAATACCATGATCAGGAAGGTGGTTTGCCCAAAGCGAGGCTCAGCCATTGCACTGGGGCTGTGCTGACCTTTGCGAATTCCCCAAATGTGGGAATCTCGACTGCATAATTTCTGATAGTGGGGGACTGCGTTCGCGCTCTCCCCTCTCTCATAATTTCTTGTGGATCTAAAATCAGACTGGCGATTTTGAGCGCCTTTGGCCTTTTGCTAAAACACTTGGCGAGCGCCGCAGGATCTAACGCAATGCCTGGCCTGAGACAAGCTGGCTTTTTTTAAATTTAGTTTTTATCCTGCCGTTTCATTTCATGTGGAATCTAGACTGCCTAATTGCTGAGATCGGGGGATGGGGGTCTGCGTTCGCGCTCTTTACCTTTTCTCGCCGTTCTCGTGTACCAAAAATTAGGCAAATCCTTTTTAAACAGATTGTGCGTTCTCGTAACTCCTCCAACATGGAAGGGAGAAAAACAAAATGAAATGGGGTCTAAAGCAGAACCTGGCTTCAGGGAAGACAGCTGTTTGACTGCACTCTAAATAGTGGGGTTCACTACCGTCATGGCCAATAGAGGGAGCCCACAGGAGATCCTCACAAGTATCGGGTGATGATTCGGAAGGGGATGGGCTAGAAATTCCTCAGAGCTGTGTGATCAAGGTTTCTTCACCCTCATCCAGCTGTCGACAGCTCTGGAGGACACGCCTCAGCCAGACAAATGATTTCATACTTACCTGGCAGGGGCAATACCATGATCAGGAAGGTGGTTTGCCCAAAGCGAGGCTCAGCCATTGCACTGGGGCTGTGCTGACCTTTGCGAATTCCCCAAATGTGGGAATCTCGACTGCATAATTTCTGATAGTGGGGGACTGCGTTCGCGCTCTCCCCTCTCTCATAATTTCTTGTGGATCTAAAATCAGACTGGCGATTTTGAGCGCCTTTGGCCTTTTGCTAAAACACTTGGCGAGCGCCGCAGGATCTAACGCAATGCCTGGCCTGAGACAAGCTGGCTTTTTTTAAATTTAGTTTTTATCCTGCCGTTTCATTTCATGTGGAATCTAGACTGCCTAATTGCTGAGATCGGGGGATGGGGGTCTGCGTTCGCGCTCTTTACCTTTTCTCGCCGTTCTCGTGTACCAAAAATTAGGCAAATCCTTTTTAAACAGATTGTGCGTTCTCGTAACTCCTCCAACATGGAAGGGAGAAAAACAAAATGAAATGGGGTCTAAAGCAGAACCTGGCTTCAGGGAAGACAGCTGTTTGACTGCACTCTAAATAGTGGGGTTCACTACCGTCATGGCCAATAGAGGGAGCCCACAGGAGATCCTCACAAGTATCGGGTGATGATTCGGAAGGGGATGGGCTAGAAATTCCTCAGAGCTGTGTGATCAAGGTTTCTTCACCCTCATCCAGCTGTCGACAGCTCTGGAGGACACGCCTCAGCCAGACAAATGATTTCATATACTTACCTGGCAGGGGCAATACCATGATCAGGAAGGTGGTTTGCCCAAAGCGAGGCTCAGCCATTGCACTGGGGCTGTGCTGACCTTTGCGAATTCCCCAAATGTGGGAATCTCGACTGCATAATTTCTGATAGTGGGGGACTGCGTTCGCGCTCTCCCCTCTCTCATAATTTCTTGTGGATCTAAAATCAGACTGGCGATTTTGAGCGCCTTTGGCCTTTTGCTAAAACACTTGGCGAGCGCCGCAGGATCTAACGCAATGCCTGGCCTGAGACAAGCTGGCTTTTTTTTAAATTTAGTTTTTATCCTGCCGTTTCATTTCATGTGGAATCTAGACTGCCTAATTGCTGAGATCGGGGGATGGGGGTCTGCGTTCGCGCTCTTTACCTTTTCTCGCCGTTCTCGTGTACCAAAAATTAGGCAAATCCTTTTTAAACAGATTGTGCGTTCTCGTAACTCCTCCAACATGGAAGGGAGAAAAACAAAATGAAATGGGGTCTAAAGCAGAACCTGGCTTCAGGGAAGACAGCTGTTTGACTGCACTCTAAATAGTGGGGTTCACTACCGTCATGGCCAATAGAGGGAGCCCACAGGAGATCCTCACAAGTATCGGGTGATGATTCGGAAGGGGATGGGCTAGAAATTCCTCAGAGCTGTGTGATCAAGGTTTCTTCACCCTCATCCAGCTGTCGACAGCTCTGGAGGACACGCCTCAGCCAGACAAATGATTTCATACTTACCTGGCAGGGGCAATACCATGATCAGGAAGGTGGTTTGCCCAAAGCGAGGCTCAGCCATTGCACTGGGGCTGTGCTGACCTTTGCGAATTCCCCAAATGTGGGAATCTCGACTGCATAATTTCTGATAGTGGGGGACTGCGTTCGCGCTCTCCCCTCTCTCATAATTTCTTGTGGATCTAAAATCAGACTGGCGATTTTGAGCGCCTTTGGCCTTTTGCTAAAACATACTTGGCGAGCGCCGCAGGATCTAACGCAATGCCTGGCCTGAGACAAGCTGGCTTTTTTTAATTAATTTAGTTTTTATCCTGCCGTTTCATTTCATGTGGAATCTAGACTGCCTAATTGCTGAGATCGGGGGATGGGGGTCTGCGTTCGCGCTCTTTACCTTTTCTCGCCGTTCTCGTGTACCAAAAATTAGGCAAATCCTTTTTAAACAGATTGTGCGTTCTCGTAACTCCTCCAACATGGAAGGGAGAAAAACAAAATGAAATGGGGTCTAAAGCAGAACCTGGCTTCAGGGAAGACAGCAGCTGTTTGACTGCACTCTAAATAGTGGGGTTCACTACCGTCATGGCCAATAGAGGGAGCCCACAGGAGATCCTCACAAGTATCGGGTGATGATTCGGAAGGGGATGGGCTAGAAATTCCTCAGAGCTGTGTGATCAAGGTTTCTTCACCCTCATCCAGCTGTCGACAGCTCTGGAGGACACGCCTCAGCCAGACAAATGATTTCATACTTACCTGGCAGGGGCAATACCATGATCAGGAAGGTGGTTTGCCCAAAGCGAGGCTCAGCCATTGCACTGGGGCTGTGCTGACCTTTGCGAATTCCCCAAATGTGGGAATCTCGACTGCATAATTTCTGATAGTGGGGGACTGCGTTCGCGCTCTCCCCTCTCTCATAATTCTTGTGGATCTAAAATCAGACTGGCGATTTTGAGCGCCTTTGGCCTTTTGCTAAAACACTTGGCGAGCGCCGCAGGATCTAACGCAATGCCTGGCCTGAGACAAGCTGGCTTTTTTTAAATTTAGTTTTTATCCTGCCGTTTCATTTCATGTGGAATCTAGACTGCCTAATTGCTGAGATCGGGGGATGGGGGTCTGCGTTCGCGCTCTTTACCTTTTCTCGCCGTTCTCGTGTACCAAAAATTAGGCAAATCCTTTTTAAACAGATTGTGCGTTCTCGTAACTCCTCCAACATGGAAGGGAGAAAAACAAAATGAAACGGGTGGGGTCTAAAGCAGAACCTGGCTTCAGGGAAGACAGCTGTTTGACTGCACTCTAAATAGTGGGGTTCACTACCGTCATGGCCAATAGAGGGAGCCCACAGGAGATCCTCACAAGTATCGGGTGATGATTCGGAAGGGGATGGGCTAGAAATTCCTCAGAGCTGTGTGATCAAGGTTTCTTCACCCTCATCCAGCTGTCGACAGCTCTGGAGGACACGCCTCAGCCAGACAAATGATTTCATACTTACCTGGCAGGGGCAATACCATGATCAGGAAGGTGGTTTGCCCAAAGCGAGGCTCAGCCATTGCACTGGGGCTGTGCTGACCTTTGCGAATTCCCCAAATGTGGGAATCTCGACTGCATAATTTCTGATAGTGGGGGACTGCGTTCGCGCTCTCCCCTCTCTCATAATTCTTGTGGATCTAAAATCAGACTGGCGATTTTGAGCGCCTTTGGCCTTTTGCTAAAACACTTGGCGAGCGCCGCAGGATCTAACGCAATGCCTGGCCTGAGACAAGCTGGCTTTTTTTAAATTTAGTTTTTATCCTGCCGTTTCATTTCATGTGGAATCTAGACTGCCTAATTGCCTAATTGCTGAGATCGGGGGATGGGGGTCTGCGTTCGCGCTCTTTACCTTTTCTCGCCGTTCTCGTGTACCAAAAATTAGGCAAATCCTTTTTAAACAGATTGTGCGTTCTCGTAACTCCTCCAACATGGAAGGGAGAAAAACAAAATGAAATGGGGTCTAAAGCAGAACCTGGCTTCAGGGAAGACAGCTGTTTGACTGCACTCTAAATAGTGGGGTTCACTACCGTCATGGCCAATAGAGGGAGCCCACAGGAGATCCTCACAAGTATCGGGTGATGATTCGGAAGGGGATGGGCTAGAAATTCCTCAGAGCTGTGTGATCAAGGTTTCTTCACCCTCATCCAGCTGTCGACAGCTCTGGAGGACACGCCTCAGCCAGACAAATGATTTCATACTTACCTGGCAGGGGCAATACCATGATCAGGAAGGTGGTTTGCCCAAAGCGAGGCTCAGCCATTGCACTGGGGCTGTGCTGACCTTTGCGAATTCCCCAAATGTGGGAATCTCGACTGCATAATTTCTGATAGTGGGGGACTGCGTTCGCGCTCTCCCCTCTCTCATAATTCTTGTGGATCTAAAATCAGACTGGCGATTTTGAGCGCCTTTGGCCTTTTGCTAAAACATCTTGGCGAGCGCCGCAGGATCTAACGCAATGCCTGGCCTGAGACAAGCTGGCTTTTTTTAAATTTAGTTTTTATCCTGCCGTTTCATTTCATGTGGAATCTAGACTGCCTAATTGCTGAGATCGGGGGATGGGGGTCTGCGTTCGCGCTCTTTACCTTTTCTCGCCGTTCTCGTGTACCAAAAATTAGGCAAATCCTTTTTAAACAGATTGTGCGTTCTCGTAACTCCTCCAACATGGAAGGGAGAAAAACAAAATGAAACGGGGTCTAAAGCAGAACCTGGCTTCAGGGAAGACAGCTGTTTGACTGCACTCTAAATAGTGGGGTTCACTACCGTCATGGCCAATAGAGGGAGCCCACAGGAGATCCTCACAAGTATCGGGTGATGATTCGGAAGGGGATGGGCTAGAAATTCCTCAGAGCTGTGTGATCAAGGTTTCTTCACCCTCATCCAGCTGTCGACAGCTCTGGAGGACACGCCTCAGCCAGACAAATGATTTCATACTTACCTGGCAGGGGCAATACCATGATCAGGAAGGTGGTTTGCCCAAAGCGAGGCTCAGCCATTGCACTGGGGCTGTGCTGACCTTTGCGAATTCCCCAAATGTGGGAATCTCGACTGCATAATTTCTGATAGTGGGGGACTGCGTTCGCGCTCTCCCCTCTCTCATAATTCTTGTGGATCTAAA
>JACRUU010000002.1:5955962-5975512 GCA_030449085.1 Kryptopterus vitreolus | reverse complement strand
AGACCCCATTTCATTTTGTTTTTCTCCCTTCCATGTTGGAGGAGTTACGAGAACGCACAATCTGTTTAAAAAGGATTTGCCTAATTTTTGGTACACGAGAACGGCGAGAAAAGGTAAAGAGCGCGAACGCAGACCCCCATCCCCCGATCTCAGCAATTAGGCAGTCTAGATTCCACATGAAATGAAACGGCAGGATAAAAACTAAATTTAAAAAAAAGCCAGCTTGTCTCAGGCCAGGCATTGCGTTAGATCCTGCGGCGCTCGCCAAGATGTTTTAGCAAAAGGCCAAAGGCGCTCAAAATCGCCAGTCTGATTTTAGATCCACAAGAATTATGAGAGAGGGGAGAGCGCGAACGCAGTCCCCCACTATCAGAAATTATGCAGTCGAGATTCCCACATTTGGGGAATTCGCAAAGGTCAGCACAGCCCCAGTGCAATGGCTGAGCCTCGCTTTGGGCAAACCACCTTCCTGATCATGGTATTGCCCCTGCCAGGTAAGTATGAAATCATTTGTCTGGCTGAGGCGTGTCCTCCAGAGCTGTCGACAGCTGGATGAGGGTGAAGAAACCTTGATCACACAGCTCTGAGGAATTTCTAGCCCATCCCCTTCCGAATCATCACCCGATACTTGTGAGGATCTCCTGTGGGCTCCCTCTATTGGCCATGACGGTAGTGAACCCCACTATTTAGAGTGCAGTCAAACAGCTGTCTTCCCTGAAGCCAGGTTCTGCTTTAGACCCCATTTCATTTTGTTTTTCTCCCTTCCATGTTGGAGGAGTTACGAGAACGCACAATCTGTTTAAAAAGGATTTGCCTAATTTTTGGTACACGAGAACGGCGAGAAAAGGTAAAGAGCGCGAACGCAGACCCCCATCCCCCGATCTCAGCAATTAGGCAGTCTAGATTCCACATGAAATGAAACGGCAGGATAAAAACTAAATTTAAAAAAAGCCAGCTTGTCTCAGGCCAGGCATTGCGTTAGATCCTGCGGCGCTCGCCAAGTAGTTTTAGCAAAAGGCCAAAGGCGCTCAAAATCGCCAGTCTGATTTTAGATCCACAAGAATTATGAGAGAGGGGAGAGCGCGAACGCAGTCCCCCACTATCAGAAATTATGCAGTCGAGATTCCCACATTTGGGGAATTCGCAAAGGTCAGCACAGCCCCAGTGCAATGGCTGAGCCTCGCTTTGGGCAAACCACCTTCCTGATCATGGTATTGCCCCTGCCAGGTAAGTATGAAATCATTTGTCTGGCTGAGGCGTGTCCTCCAGAGCTGTCGACAGCTGGATGAGGGTGAAGAAACCTTGATCACACAGCTCTGAGGAATTTCTAGCCCATCCCCTTCCGAATCATCACCCGATACTTGTGAGGATCTCCTGTGGGCTCCCTCTATTGGCCATGACGGTAGTGAACCCCACTATTTAGAGTGCAGTCAAACAGCTGTCTTCCCTGAAGCCAGGTTCTGCTTTAGACCCCATTTCATTTTGTTTTTCTCCCTTCCATGTTGGAGGAGTTACGAGAACGCACAATCTGTTTAAAAAGGATTTGCCTAATTTTTGGTACACGAGAACGGCGAGAAAAGGTAAAGAGCGCGAACGCAGACCCCCATCCCCCGATCTCAGCAATTAGGCAGTCTAGATTCCACATGAAATGAAACGGCAGGATAAAAACTAAAATTAAAAAAAGCCAGCTTGTCTCAGGCCAGGCATTGCGTTAGATCCTGCGGCGCTCGCCAAGTGTTTTAGCAAAAGGCCAAAGGCGCTCAAAATCGCCAGTCTGATTTTAGATCCACAAGAATTATGAGAGAGGGGAGAGCGCGAACGCAGTCCCCCACTATCAGAAATTATGCAGTCGAGATTCCCACATTTGGGGAATTCGCAAAGGTCAGCACAGCCCCAGTGCAATGGCTGAGCCTCGCTTTGGGCAAACCACCTTCCTGATCATGGTATTGCCCCTGCCAGGTAAGTATGAAATCATTTGTCTGGCTGAGGCGTGTCCTCCAGAGCTGTCGACAGCTGGATGAGGGTGAAGAAACCTTGATCACACAGCTCTGAGGAATTTCTAGCCCATCCCCTTCCGAATCATCACCCGATACTTGTGAGGATCTCCTGTGGGCTCCCTCTATTGGCCATGACGGTAGTGAACCCCACTATTTAGAGTGCAGTCAAACAGCTGTCTTCCCTGAAGCCAGGTTCTGCTTTAGACCCCGTTTCATTTTGTTTTTCTCCCTTCCATGTTGGAGGAGTTACGAGAACGCACAATCTGTTTAAAAAGGATTTGCCTAATTTTTGGTACACGAGAACGGCGAGAAAAGGTAAAGAGCGCGAACGCAGACCCCCATCCCCCGATCTCAGCAATTAGGGGCAGTCAGATTCCCATGAAATGAAACCGGAAAAAAACTAAATTAAAAAAAAGATAAAAACAGCTTGTCTCAGGCCAGGCAGGCATTAGTGCTCGCCAAGATCCAAAAGCCCGACGCTCAAATTTGCCAGTTGAGGCGCTTTTTGCCATCTGATTTTAATCCACAAGAATTATGAGAGATCGAGAGCGTCCCCCACTATCAGAAGTCCCCCAGTCCCCCACTTCAGAAATTTGGCGAATATGCAGTCGAGATTCCCACATTTGGGGAATTCGAAAAGGTCAGCACAGCCCCAGTGCAATCTGAGAGCCTCTTGCTTTGGGCAAACCACCTTTGATCAGGTATTGCCCCTGCCAGGTATGAAACGTAAGTATGAAATCATTTGTCTGGTGAGGCACGTCCTCCAGAGCTCCTCCAGAGACAGCTGGATGAGGGTGAAGAAACCTTTCACAGCTCTGAGGAATTTCTAGCCCATCCCCTTCCGAATCATCAGCCGATACTTGTGAGGAGGATCTCCTGTGGGCTCCCTCTATCCCTGGCCATGACGGTGAGTGAACCCCACTATTTAGTGCAGTCAAAAGCTGTCTTCCCTGAAGCCAGGTTCTGCTTTAGACCCCATTTCATTTTTTTCTCTCCCTTCCATGTTGGAGGAGTTACGAGAACGCAACTGTTTAAAAAGGATTTGAACGCAGACCCCCATCCCCCGATCTCACCCCCAATCAGAAAGGCAGTCTAAAGAGCGCGAACGCAGCATGAAATGAAACGGCAGGATAAAAACTAAATTTAAAAAAAGCCAGCTTGTCTCAGGCCAGGCATTGCGTTAGATCCTGCGGCGCTCGCCAAGTGTTTTAGCAAAAGGCCAAAGGCGCTCAAAATCGCCAGTCTGATTTTAGATCCACAAGAATTATGAGAGAGGGGAGAGCGCGAACGCAGTCCCCCACTATCAGAAATTATGCAGTCGAGATTCCCACATTTGGGGAATTCGCAAAGGTCAGCACAGCCCCAGTGCAATGGCTGAGCCTCGCTTTGGGCAAACCACCTTCCTGATCATGGTATTGCCCCTGCCAGGTAAGTATGAAATCATTTGTCTGGCTGAGGCGTGTCCTCCAGAGCTGTCGACAGCTGGATGAGGGTGAAGAAACCTTGATCACACAGCTCTGAGGAATTTCTAGCCCATCCCCTTCCGAATCATCACCCGATACTTGTGAGGATCTCCTGTGGGCTCCCTCTATTGGCCATGACGGTAGTGAACCCCACTATTTAGAGTGCAGTCAAACAGCTGTCTTCCCTGAAGCCAGGTTCTGCTTTAGACCCCAGTTTCATTTTGTTTTTCTCCCTTCCATGTTGGAGGAGTTACGAGAACGCACAATCTGTTTAAAAAGGATTTGCCTAATTTTTGGTACACGAGAACGGCGAGAAAAGGTAAAGAGCGCGAACGCAGACCCCCATCCCCCGATCTCAGCAATTAGGCAGTCTAGATTCCACATGAAATGAAACGGCAGGATAAAAACTAAATTTAAAAAAAGCCAGCTTGTCTCAGGCCAGGCATTGCGTTAGATCCTGCGGCGCTCGCCAAGTGTTTTAGCAAAAGGCCAAAGGCGCTCAAAATCGCCAGTCTGATTTTAGATCCACAAGAATTATGAGAGAGGGGAGAGCGCGAACGCAGTCCCCCACTATCAGAAATTATGCAGTCGAGATTCCCACATTTGGGGAATTCGCAAAGGTCAGCACAGCCCCAGTGCAATGGCTGAGCCTCGCTTTGGGCAAACCACCTTCCTGATCATGGTATTGCCCCTGCCAGGTAAGTATGAAATCATTTGTCTGGCTGAGGCGTGTCCTCCAGAGCTGTCGACAGCTGGATGAGGGTGAAGAAACCTTGATCACACAGCTCTGAGGAATTTCTAGCCCATCCCCTTCCGAATCATCACCCGATACTTGTGAGGATCTCCTGTGGGCTCCCTCTATTGGCCATGACGGTAGTGAACCCCACTATTTAGAGTGCAGTCAAACAGCTGTCTTCCCTGAAGCCAGGTTCTGCTTTAGACCCCATTTCATTTTGTTTTTCTCCCTTCCATGTTGGAGGAGTTACGAGAACGCACAATCTGTTTAAAAAGGATTTGCCTAATTTTTGGTACACGAGAACGGCGAGAAAAGGTAAAGAGCGCGAACGCAGACCCCCATCCCCCGATCTCAGCAATTAGGCAGTCTAGATTCCACATGAAATGAAACGGCAGGATAAAAACTAAATTTAAAAAAAGCCAGCTTGTCTCAGGCCAGGCATTGCGTTAGATCCTGCGGCGCTCGCCAAGTGTTTTAGCAAAAGGCCAAAGGCGCTCAAAATCGCCAGTCTGATTTTAGATCCACAAGAATTATGAGAGAGGGGAGAGCGCGAACGCAGTCCCCCACTATCAGAAATTATGCAGTCGAGATTCCCACATTTGGGGAATTCGCAAAGGTCAGCACAGCCCCAGTGCAATGGCTGAGCCTCGCTTTGGGCAAACCACCTTCCTGATCATGGTATTGCCCCTGCCAGGTAAGTATGAAATCATTTGTCTGGCTGAGGCGTGTCCTCCAGAGCTGTCGACAGCTGATGAGGGCTGGGGTGAGGGTGAAGAAACCTTGATCACACAGCTCTGAGGAATTTCTAGCCCATCCCCTTCCGAATCATCACCCGATACTTGTGAGGATCTCCTGTGGGCTCCCTCTATTGGCCATGACGGTAGTGAACCCCACTATTTAGAGTGCAGTCAAACAGCTGTCTTCCCTGAAGCCAGGTTCTGCTTTAGACCCCGTTTCATTTTGTTTTTCTCCCTTCCATGTTGGAGGAGTTACGAGAACGCACAATCTGTTTAAAAAGGATTTGCCTAATTTTTGGTACACGAGAACGGCGAGAAAAGGTAAAGAGCGCGAACGCAGACCCCCATCCCCCGATCTCAGCAATTAGGCAGTCTAGATTCCACATGAAATGAAACGGCAGGATAAAAACTAAATTTAAAAAAAGCCAGCTTGTCTCAGGCCAGGCATTGCGTTAGATCCTGCGGCGCTCGCCAAGTGTTTTAGCAAAAGGCCAAAGGCGCTCAAAATCGCCAGTCTGATTTTAGATCCACAAGAAATTATGAGAGAGAGGAGAGCGCGAACGCAGTCCCCCACTATCAGAAATTATGCAGTCGAGATTCCCACATTTGGGGAATTCGCAAAGGTCAGCACAGCCCCAGTGCAATGGCTGAGCCTCGCTTTGGGCAAACCACCTTCCTGATCATGGTATTGCCCCTGCCAGGTAAGTATGAAATCATTTGTCTGGCTGAGGCGTGTCCTCCAGAGCTGTCGACAGCTGGATGAGGGTGAAGAAACCTTGATCACACAGCTCTGAGGAATTTCTAGCCCATCCCCTTCCGAATCATCACCCGATACTTGTGAGGATCTCCTGTGGGCTCCCTCTATTGGCCATGACGGTAGTGAACCCCACTATTTAGAGTGCAGTCAAACAGCTGTCTTCCCTGAAGCCAGGTTCTGCTTTAGACCCCATTTCATTTTGTTTTTCTCCCTTCCATGTTGGAGGAGTTACGAGAACGCACAATCTGTTTAAAAAGGATTTGCCTAATTTTTGGTACACGAGAACGGCGAGAAAAGGTAAAGAGCGCGAACGCAGACCCCCATCCCCCGATCTCATCCCCCGCAATCTCAGCAATTAGGCAGTCTAGATTCCACATGAAATGAAACGGCAGGATAAAAACTAAAATTAAAAAAAGCCAGCTTGTCTCAGGCCAGGCATTGCGTTAGATCCTGCGGCGCTCGCAAACCACCTTCCAATCCTGCGGCGCTCGCCAAGTGTTTTAGCAAAAGGCCAAAGGCGCTCAAAATCGCCAGTCTGATTTTAGATCCACAAGAATTATGAGAGAAAGGGTAGAGAGCGGGTAGAGAGCACGAACGCAGTCCCCCATCCCCCGATCTCAGAAATTATGCAGTCTAGATTCCCACATTTGGGGAAATTCGCAAAGGTCAGCACAGCCCCCAGGCAAGCCTCGCTTTGGGCAGCCTCGCTTTGGGCAAACCACCTTCCTGATCAACCTTCCTGATGGTATGGTATTGCCCCTGCCAGGTAAGTATGAAATCATTTGTCTGGCTGAGGCGTGTCCTCCTCCAGAGCTGTCGACGAGCTGGAGCTGAGGGTGAAGGGTGAAAACCCTTGATCACACAGCTCTGAGGAGGATTTCTAGCCCATCCCCTTCCGAATCAGTCATCACCCGATACTTAGTGAGGATCTCCTGTGGGCCCCTTCTATTGGCCATGACGGTAAAGAACCCCACGATTGAGAGTGCAGCAAAACAGCCGGCTTCCCTGAAGCCAGGTTCTGCTTTAGACCCTGTTTCATTTTGGAGGAATTACGAGAACTGTGTGTGTGTGTGAGTGTGTGTGAGTCCAGTTCCATGACGTGTGGATGGTGTGTGAGTGTGTGTTAGTCCAGTTCCAGTTTAGCTGTGTGTGTTGAGAAATCTGATGGCTTGAGGGAAAAAAACTATTTCATTGTCTCTTTGTGAGAGTCCGAATGCTTCGAAACCTCTTCCCTGATGGCATTAATGTGAAGAGTGTGTGTGAGGGATGTGTGATGTCGTCCACAATGCTGGTAGCTTTGAGGATGCAGTGACTGTAGTAAATGTTCGTGACTGAGGGGAGAGATACCCTGATGATCTTTTCAGCTGTCCTCACTATCCTCTGTAGGGTCTTGCGATCCGTGACGGTGTAATTCCCAAACCAGTCAGTGATGCAGCTGCTCAGGATGCTCTCAATGGTCCCTCTGTAGAACATGGTCAGTATGGGGGTTGGCAGATCTGTCTTCCTCAGCCTTCTCAGGAAGTAGATGCTGGGCTCTCCTGCTGATGAAGCTGGTGTTGAGTGACCAGTTGAGCTGCTTCCGTCAGATGGACACCAAGGAATATGGTGTTCTTTACAATCTCCACGGAGGATCTATCGATGTACAATAGAGGATGGTCACTCTGTGTTCTCCTAAACTCAACAACCATCTCTTTAGTTTTGTTCACTTTTAGAGATGTTTAACTTTCTCTCTGTATGCTGACTGGTCGTTCCTACTGATGAGACCCACCACGGTCGTGTCATAGGCGAACTTGACGATGTGATTTGTGTGTTGCTGCACAGTCGTGAGTCAGCAGAGTGAACAGCAGAGGGCTGAGCACACAGCCCTGAGGAACTCCAGTCCTCAGTGTGGTGGATGCTGGAGATGCTGTTCCCGACCCGGACTGACTGAGGTCTCCCAATCAGGAGAGAGGTGTTCAGACCAAGTAGGCTCAGCTTCTTGATCAGGTGCTGAAGAATGACTGTGTTGAATGCTGAAATGAAGTCAATGAACAGCATTCGAACATATGTGTCCTTTTTTGACACTTGCGTACTTGAATTGATTACTTAAAATATATAATTTAAGGTATTTATAAGTTTCCACTATGTTATTTTTAAGTAGTACATAATAACAATTGCTTATTTGCCATAATAGTTGTTATAAAGTCAATACACACGATAAACTGCCGCACTATTAGAATTGTGTACTTTTCTTTGGTTACGTCAATGCACAAGATTTGAACTATCAGAGATGATTTATACTGCCAATCACTTCTTTATTCGCTTGAAATAGCACAATGTATCCAAGTGGCCATTTTGATATTGCAAGTGTCCCATTAGACCTCTAGGTGTTAATTTGTAGTGTGTTTGGTAGGTTTATGTTTTGGTCAATTGGGATGTATTTAATTTGGTATTAATTTCTGTAGACCCTGAATAGACATTTACAGCATTACAGTAGAACCTGCGTGTTTCCCCCAAAAGGGGTGTATTTGCCGTCCAAAGTCCAAAATGTACTAGGGGAAAGCTGGGGGAAAATGTACTAGGGGAAAACTATGTTTATTCAGAGATGGATTATATGTCAATTTCCCAACCTACCTATAGAGATGATTCATATAATCTGTTTTAATTTTCAGATTTATTAACTTGAAACATAACAACATACATTATAGTCTAAAAAATATATAAATCAGTAATGGAATATAAGGACTAAAAAGTTATACTATATTGTGTAATTTGTTGATGTAATTGGGATTTGACCTTACAATCTTCTGATTTTAAGTATTGAGCTACCACTTCACTACATAACTAATAAAATCAAAATAATGGTATTATTAATTCAATGCTGTCAGGTAGATTTGCAAGAATTTACGTTCATTAGTATAATATACTGGCAGCCAGCGCAAAAAAATGAAACAGGGTGAAAAAAAACAGACACAGGTATTCATCAAAAAGCTATAAGGACAAAAAAGAGGAAGCAGAAATGTGATAAAAATGACTCGATACAGAAAATAATACTTGTTCAGCCAAATAAAGTACAACAAAACACAAACCATCACAACTTACTTGAATATCTAATGACACTATATACAATAGAGAGAATTAATTAATTAAGTGAGTGCAATCAGAAGTAAGACATGAAAGAACATGACAGTGATCTTGAGCTCTGATTGTTGCAGTCCAGACCAGTCATGACTTCAGGCTGCAAGATGTTCTCTGGAATCTGAGTTAAACATTAATTTTGGCTTTGAAAATAAAAGTACTTTTGATATAGAACGTCCTGCTACAGTAACCTCTCCATTTTTTTATATTTGTGATATTTGTACCATATATACTGATTGATTTTGTATTCATGAAATGGCTGTATAAAAGCGCTGTAGTCCTTCCACCAATATATTCATTTTTGTAAAGTTTTATAAAGTCACCACATTTTCTTCTGGCACAGTAAGAATTTCAGCTACTGGTTGTTGTGCCATGTTTCACTGCGTGTGTGTGTGTGTACTGCTTTTTTCTGCGGTTTTCTACAGTCTTTTTTTAAACAAATTATTTCTAAGCCTTCACAATTCTTTCTCTCAATTGATTACCAGTACTCTGCCAGAAGCTGATCGAGTATATGACTGGGATTTATTTTGTCATTTACAGAAAACAACCTTTCAATTGTAGCTCATTTTAGGGTCCATTAGTACACCCATCTATTAATAATGCACAATTATTCATGATAGGGGCACGGTGGCTTAGTGGTTAGCACGTTCCGCCTCACACCTTCCAGGGTCCTGGGTTCGATTTCCGTCTTGGCCATGTGTGTGTGGAGTTTTTGCATGTTCTCCCCATGCCTCAGGTGGTTTTTCTCCGGGTTCTCCGGTTTCCTCCGGGTCCAAAAACAAGCACGGTAGGTTGATTGGCACCTTGGAAAAATTGTCCCTAGTGTATGAATGTGTGTGTGAATGTGTGTGTGTGAGTGTGTGTGCCCTGCGATGGGTCGGCATTCCATCCAGGGTCTTTCCTGCCTTAATGCCCATAGACGCCTGAGATAGGTACAGACTCCCCGTGACCCGAAGGGAAGATCGGATAAAGCAGTAGAAATGAATGAATGAATGAATGAATGAATTATTCATGATGCTTTCAGTCAATTGGGGCAACACATTTTAATAATTTTAAACATTTAATCTTTAAAGTTTATTTTAGTTGTATGCATTGCATACTTTACAAACAGTAATACAAGTTAAAGTAAAAATGCACACAGAAACACTGATCTTTGTGTTTGCACAGATGCATATACAGTAAGTGTGGACATAGTGCATGACTGCATATGTGTGCAGATTTGTGTGTAAGACGGAGCCCTGTGATGCCTTAATGAGAGCTTGGCACCTCCACATGGTTGCTAGCTTTGTTCTGCCTCAGCATGCAGTGCGTAGCCATCCTCCCTGCCAAGAGCCCAGTGCCTTGCCAATCAGAGAGCAAACCCAGTACTGGCACTGAGGCTGAAAGCTGCGTGTTAACGCCTCCTTGCTGCCATGTCTCTACCTTCATTGCTAACACAGACCAACAACACACACACACACACACACACATAGGGTCCAAAAGTCTGAAGCTACTACCAAGAATTGCATCATTTATGAAAAATGCAAAGCTTCTTGACTTGAAAATTCATATAGCTTCAGTGTTCTCATACAAGAACAATCATAATAATAATAATGATAATAATAATATACTACAACTACTAATACTACTAATAATAATACGTTTTTGGTGTTAGTAATTTTCTTATATAACACCTTTAGAAAGCACAGGTGTTTCACAGGTGTATAATTTATCTATCTATCTATCTATCCATCCATCCATCCATCCATCCATCCATTAATCTGTCTGTCAGTCTGTAAAACATTGTTAAGTAAGGTCCACTGTTTTAAACACTTGGGTGTCACAGAAGGTTTAAAATAACTGCGCAAAAAAAGTAAGCATAGCCACAACCATCAAATAGCACACCATCACACATGCTAAACTAAGCTTGCATACGATAAAAAAAATACCCTTCTATAAACACAACAACCTTTATTCTAATGGTTATGTCGAGAATATGATGCAGACTATAAGTGGTAATGCAGACAGGAGACAACAATGCTGGGGTTTTGAATCTGTATATTTTGTATCTATCTCTTTTGCATATGCACTGGTTTTTCGAGATATTTTTGGAGACACTCAAATGATGGGTGTGAATTTATAGAAATGCAGGTGTTTGGTGGTGTTTTGGTGCCAGTGTGGCTTGTGTGTACGTGCTGGTGTGGTGAGTGTGTTTTCCTCCCTGCTGTGTTGAGAGTGGAGGGAGATTATAGTGGGAGAGCAGCGACTGATTAGAACATCTAAAAAGGAAGCAATTAGCTTAAAGCAATTACTGTGTGTGTGTGTGTGTGTGTGTGTGTGTGTGTGTGTGTGTGTGTAAGGAAACTGCAGGCAATGAGCACCACACTCTGAATAATGCAGCAGTCTAACCAACACACAGGGGGTCTTCATCTCACACACACTCATGCTCACACCTTCACAAAACGCACACACAGACACGCACGCACACACACACACACACACACACACACACACACACACACACACACACACACACACACACACACACACACACACCCACACACACACATAGACACACACACCAGCATGCTTGCATATAAACTAATAAACTGGCAACCCATATTTTCATATATACTCATAGCTGTCCATTTATGAGCCCTAATGATTAAGATTCTAGTCTGTGCACACACACACACACACACACACACACACACACACACACACACACACACACACACACACACACACACACACACACACACATTTACATTTACAGTATTTAGCAGACTCCGGGAGGCCCTTATCCAGACGTACAAATAGTGCTTTAGGTCTTCATCTAAGAATAAATTCATTCAGGTAGGGTTGATACAAATTCAGGTAGGGTTGATACAAACTTAAGGTACACAATATGCATAGACACAGTTTCTTTTTTTTTATGGATTCCTGGACAGTGAGAGGAAAGATGTGTTAGGATAGGTGTTGTTGGAAGGGATAGGTCTTCAATCGACTTTTGAAGGTAGTCAGTGTCTCTGTTGTTCGGACATCCAGGGGAAGTTCATTCCACCACCTCAGTGCCAAAACAGAGTAGAACCTTGAGCTGATCTTACCTCTTACCCTGAGAGAAGGTAGAACCAGGCTATCAGTGCTAGAAGCTCTCAGACAGTGAGGTGTGGTACGGGAGGTGATGAGCTTTCTGGGGTATGAAGGTATGAGGTACGAACACACACACACACAAATGCAGGCAAACAGGAATTCTGCTACACTTGCAGGTGACAACACTGTGGGAGATGTAGCATTTTTTTTAAATGATGTAATATTAGGGCATAATCATCAAAAATTAGCAAAACAGTCAGTACAAAAAACATTTTTTCACCATAGAAATATGAAAAGCTATTTGCTGTGGTTCCATTAAAAACAAAAAATAAATAAATAATGTCTAAGAAATTAATGTAAAGTATATTAATATATGAACATTCTTCATGCATATTGTAATTTTTATTGTTGTTTTTTTAATGTATCTATTTCTTAATTTCCCAGTTTATGTAGGAACGTTTATTTGTGAATATTCATTCATTCATTCATCTTCTACCGCTTTATCCGATCTTCCCTCGGGTCACGGGGAGCCTGTGCCTATCTCAGGCGTATATGGGCATTAAAGCAGGATACACCCTAGATCAGGGGTGGGCAAACTACGGCCCGGGGGCCACATCCGGCCCATTGGTCTTTTTAATCCGGCCCGCTGAACTGCTTCGGCTTCTTTGCCGCACCAGAAGACAGTATAACCGCACATCAGCGCTGACATTGTTGGTTTATTTTTGTTTGTTTCTTTTCCCTAAATAGAATATCCTTATTCTTTTGGTAGCATAATGCATCATGATATCATTTACCGCTCTTTACAAGTGGAAAAAATTAATATTGAAGTTAAGTTCAACGTTATTGTTGGTTCGGCCCACGAATACACAACAGGTTCTCTTATGTGGCCCTTTGGAAAATATAATTGCCCACCCCTGCCCTAGATGGAATGCCAAACCATCGCAGGACACACACACACACACACACACACACACACACACATTCACACACTAAGGGACAATTTTCCAAGGTGCCAATCAACCTACCGTGCATGTTTTTGGACTGGGGAGGAAACCGGAGAACCCGGAGAAAAACCCCCTGAGGCACGGGGAGAACAAGCAAGCTCGACACACACATGGCCGAGACGGGAATCGAACCCAGACCCTGGCGGTGTGAGGCGAACGTGCTAACCACTAAGCCACCGTGCCCCTTATTTGTGAATATATAAAATAAAATAAAAAATTACAATATGTGTGAACAATGAGAGAGAGAGAGAGAGAGAGAGAGAGAGAGAGATAGATAGATAGATAGATAGATAGATAGATAGATAGATAGATAGATAGATAGATAGATAGATAGATAGATAGATAGATAGATAAATAGATAGATATTGAAACTAAATTCAATGAAGCAGTAAATGATATTAAGCAATTTAAGTCTTTGGTTCTTTTAATTGTGAAGATTTTGGCTCACATTTCACAAAATGAATATAGTCACATGCCAATTGGATAAAGCACCCGGAAAGGATTCCTAAGCCTCCAAAATGGTCCCTCAGTTTGGTTCACTAGTGTAACGAAATTAGCTTGAATTTAAATATTTAAAATATAATTACAACAAAGTTATAATTAACGATAAATATTCAAATTGGGGTAATAATTAAGATCCGCAGAATCAATAATACAATTACTTGATCTGTTCGTCCGCCGGACAGACAATATAACTATTTACCAATTCTGGTAAAGGTTATCTTCCAGGCCTTAGAAGAGTACCTTTATAAAATATTTGAGCATGTAGCAAGATCAACACTCAGTGACTTCGAGATCATGAGCAGGACACAGAGAGACTTACTTGTGAATAAAATAATAAAATACATTTAATAATTGTGAAACATATAACACCAACTAAACTACAACATACATACACACGAATAATACCACAAAGTAGATGCTAGCGAAAGAGAGTGAGAAAGTGTAAGAATGCCTAGGAAGAATGGAGAGTGAAAGGAGAAATAGAAAAAGGTAATTAGAAATTAAAGGAGGAGAGAGATATCAGAAGAAATAGTAAATGACCAGTTAAAACAGGCGAATTCCAAATCAAGTTAGCTACACCATGTGAGAATCATCCAAGAATTAATATTCACCTTAAAAGGGGTTTCAGCTTAAAATTATGTTTCTTCAACTATTAGTAAAAAGATACTTGCATTGGTTTGATGACCAAATTCCTGAAGTCAAACTTAGGACGCCTTGGAGATTCCGAGTTGTTAGAGCAAGAGAAAGAGCTTCTGCTGAAGATCAAAGTCCTTATCTGGTGCAAGCAGAGTACTTGATTGGAATTGCTGTTAGAGTCTCAGAAGAACGGTAACGGTCTTGGAGAAGAATCTGAGCATCGATAGATGGGTGACCAGGCCTTTTATTGCCCTGTGGAGTTACACCTAACTTAGACAGGATGGCCAATAGGAGCCTGAAGATTTTGGCGGGAGAAAATCCCTTTGTCTGTGGTCAGGCTCATCTCCACGCCTTAGGGCTGGTCCAGAGAATTAATACTATTTTGAATTAAGAATATCTTAGGCTAATATGGTGACTACAAATGGTCACGTGACGTATATCATTGTATAGGGGATGATTAATGGATCATTTTGACACCAAAAGTCACATAGATCGGGCATGTGGAAGCGGAGAAAGATAGAGATAGTTAATTCAGATTATTGCGCACTTAATAACACCTTAATTGGTGAATTAAAGATTGAATCATAGTTAGTATTGAAGAGTAAGACAAGTAGCGCGGTAGTAGAACAGGGATAGTTTGGAAATATATAGGAACTATTCATTACCGAGGCAGTCATCCTATCCTGAGAATTGAGCACAAAACTACTATTCTGTAGGACATGAGGAAGAACTATTATCTCGGAACAAAGTATCTATAAAACAATGTGGTTCATGGACATGATAAAGACAGTACATGGAACCCAGTTATATGATAGACATTATGATATACATATACATTTGTATATAGGTTGCACACATGTGTATCCGCATATATTCTTATGTCTATACTATATATATATATATATATATATATGAATATATATATATATATATATATATATTGATACATCCCATGAGCGCATGGAATCGGATGTGTCCGGGTTCAGGCCGAGTGTTTCCCTTAATTTCTTAAAAGGGGGGGGGTGTGTGTTCAGACAGGCATCCCTGTCTTCCCTTATATGGCTCCCAGTGTCTCTGGCAGTAAGAAAGCCCCAGTCAGATCTTTGATGGTTTGAAGATAGCGTGGTTAGTAGCTTTTTGTGAGGGATCGCCATTGAATACAGATTTTATGGCCTTTCTGGGTTTTTCCCCCATCTCTAGACAGACAGGCACCAGGGCCATCTGTTGGATTAAAACAAAGGGCTCTCTGTGGTAATTAGTGAGATAGGGTCATGAGTGACCCTAGGGGGTCAGGGTGGTCGTAAATGGGTAACATGAACTGCCGGCCTCTGAGTGAACCAGCACAATGATTAAGAAATTAATATTCTTCAATTTTGATGTCCAGCCGCTACATATCCCCCCTTCTGGTGGTGAGGATGTACTTCAAAGGGCATCATCGGCCAACAGGGTCACTGCAGTCGGCTGGCAGCTGGATGAGGAGGGTTGGACGGCAGGTGAAAACTCGGTGAGGTTTAGCAGGGTTTCGGGAGGTCCCGTTTCAACCTCATTTTTCCGGCGGTTCCGTCTGAAAGTTCGGGGAAGCACAGCTGTGCATCTGTCCATTGACGCCTGTACTCCATTGACCCTTTTGAACAGGATTAACGCGAGGCCCAGTGTCAGTATGTATCCCATTATTGTGGCAAGACACAGAGCTGTGTCGGCGGCACTCCAGGCTTGGACAACCGGGAAGCTGGTTGGGAGAGGCACTCGGGACAATGCCTGGAGTTCCGCATCGACTGAGGTGATGTCGATCAGTTGGTTCCCCCCTTCCTTAATCCTAAATTCTAGCTCGGGACCCAGGGTGAGATTGAAGTCCTTGAAAAAGGCGGGTATTTCGATCTCTGATTCATATTCTTCACTTGGGAGATGGAAGAGGGCCAAATCGCCGAGGTGGAGGATGGCACCCTTAAGCACTTGAATCCGAGAGGTTTGACTCGGCAGGTTGATACGGGTGGCTGTGTCATTTCTGGTCTGTGTGGAGTATGTTTTGTCATAAGGTCAATTGCTGGTCGTCAATTGGAACGTGGCGGTACGGAGGGGGGTATTGACAGTTCGTTTTTTGTTCTTGGATGTATTTGTTTTGTCCTTGGTTTCTTGAAAATTGGTAGCCAGGCTTAGTTTGTACTAGCCCCCGCTAGTTCCTACTCTTTCAGTGGCCACATGTCTCTTGATTTGATTGCGGTGGACCCACTTGAGTACCGGGTCTTTTTGTCCCCGGTTCAGCCTGATTTGGTAAGCGACAGGGGAGAGTTTGTTTACAATCTCATGCGGTCCGGTCCAACGTGGCAAGAATTTCTTTGATATCCGTTGAGAGGTTGTCTGAGGTGGCTGGGTGAAGCTGTAATACCAGACCTTATCGCCCAGATTCAGTTCTTTATGCGACGCTTTTCGATCATAGTATGTTTTCTGGCCTTCGGCACTCTTTTGGAGGTGCTGTTGAGCAAATGCAAATGTGGACCTCAGATGCACATGCAGGTCTTCAAGGTACTGATGGGTGGTGTAAGCTGTGATGAGGTTAGAGTCTCCAGGCTGATACAGCAGGTGCAGTGGCAATGTCATTTGCCGCCCCGTCATTAGCTCAAAAGGAGACACCTTGGTCGATTCCTGTGGCGTGGCTCTGATGGCCATGAGTACCAGGGGAAGCTTTACATCCCAGTCTTTTTGGTTTGACGACACATATTTCTTTAACATGCTGACCACAGTTCGATTTGTTCGTTCCACTTGGCCTGAGGAGATAGGGTGGTGACTGATGTGTAGGTTTGTTTTCACTCCCAGTAGATCCCAAATCTGTTGCATGACTTCGGCCGTGAAATGTGTGCCTCTGTCTGAGTTGATCCTCAATGGCAGTCCGAACCTGGAGAAGATGTGGTTCAACAGGAGGTAGGCCGTGGATTGGGCGGTATCGTTGGGTGCCGGAAGGCACTCAACCCATTTTGTGAACTGGCACACGACTGTGAGAAAATATTTGTTGCCCCTTGTTGACCTGGGTAGGGGTCCTACCCAGTCTATTTGGAGATCTGACCATGGAAATGTGAGTCTCTGCGTTGCAGTGGGGCTCTGTGGTTCGGGTTCGCTGGCTGGAACTGGCAGCACACAAGGCATCCCCTAACATAATCCGCAACATCTTGCTGCATGTTCGGCCAGTATGCCACTTGCTTGAGTGTCTCATAAGTGGCTTTTGTTCAATGGTGTCCAGCACATGGTGCGTCGTGTGCATATATTAGCATGACCCCCCTTTGGCCCTGTGGCACCACAAGCCGTGGCGTAGTGTGGTCATCAGGGACATACCACAGGATGCCGTTGATCACGCGCAGCATGGGTTTGACATCATGCAGCCGTTTCAGGGCCGGAGCGGCAGACAGCCGGTCAGCTGAGATAGGGTGGTTGGAGGGGTCAGAGAGGTGGTGAAGAATAGGCTGTATGTCAGCATCAGATTCTTGCATGTCCGCTATGTCATTTGTTGAGATTTGCGGAGTCAGCATAAGCGGTTGGGGATCGGGTGGTGTGATTACCCGAGTTCGCTTGCTGCGGGTTATGGCGGTGACAGTGAGGTCGTGCGATTGGGCCGGCGGGGACCACAATTCGCCTTGCAAGGCACCTGCTTTGGCAAGTGCGTCGGTTCGGTCATTGAGCTCTTTGTCTGTTCCTGGTTGCTTGGAGTGGCCTTTCACTTTCTTCCAGTAGATGATCATATCATGTTTGTGTGTGATGTCATCACATGCCTGGAACAAGTGTTGATGTTTTACTGACTTGTTGTTTGCAGTTTTAAAACCATTCTGCCTCCAGCTTGTGAGGTGGCACGTGAAACTGAGTCTGGCATAGTTGGAGTCAGTGCATATGAGTAGGTCCTTGATGTCATGAGAAGATGCCGTTTGCAGTGCTATTAGAACAGCTGCTATTTCCGCATACTGTGATGAGTGAGGCCCCAATTTTGAAATATTGGGGTGCACACGGATCATCGTTCACCCATAGAACACCTGCACCTGCCTTTAGGACGCCCTCATGGTTGTAGGAACATCCATCAACGTAGGCTGTGGTCATACCTTGACACACCTTTTCCTCGAAATACCGGTGACAGGTTGGTGGTTGCGGCTGAAGCCTTTCCATTTCCTGAATCACTGGTGTTCCTTCATCTGTGCAGTTCTGGCATGCTGCCAGGCCGTCGCCTAATGCCGACTTGTGGTTCTGTGCATATCTTGCTTCCACGTTACGCCCCTGGAGGGCCATTAGCCATGTGGCAAGGCGGGCATTTGTTACTACCCCATCACGAATGCGCTGGCTGTTGAGGAACATGACCGGTTGATGACAGGTTTCTATGATGACCTTCTGGGACCCAATGTAGTTTGAGAATCTTCTGTATGGCCCATACTGTGCAGAGAAGTGCTTTCTCACAGTTTAGAGTACTTGCATTCTGGTGGCAGGAGTGTCTTGCTGGCATACGCGACCAACCCGCTTGTCCTGGTCGTGTCGCTGGTATAGGCCGGCACTCAGACAGTTGCTGGAAAATCCTGCGTCCAGGAAGAATTCTTTCTGTGGGTCAGGGTAAGCGAGGCATGGAGCGGTGCACAGGCGTTGTTTTAATTCCACCATAGCGTTCTGCTGCTCGTCTGTCCAGCGAAATGGACAGTCCTTCTTTAGAAGTGTGGTGAGAGGCCGTGCAATGTCTGAGTAATTCTCGATGAACTGTCGAGAGTAGTTGCACACACCCAGAAAACTTCGGAGCTCTGAGACATTAGCTGGTGGCTTAATGTTCTGGATAGCCTGGATGCGATTTGTTTGTGGCTCGATGCCCTGCGATCCTACAAGCAGACCCACATAGTTGACTTTGGTTCTGCACCATTCGTCCTTTGTGAAGTGCAATCTTTGCTCCCGCCAGTGGTCAATTGTTGCAGGACGTGGTCAATTTCTTCTAGGTGATCGGTTATGGTCCTGCTTTTCATGAGGATGTCATCCACATAGATCAGGTTGCCTCTCACTTTAGCATCTGGGCATGCCTTGTTGAGAAAAATGTTGAATTCGGCTGGTGAGTTAGCGTAGCCGAATGGGCACCTCGTGAAAGTATACTGCCGGATTGCAGAAGGTGAAAGCCAGCTTGTGCTGGTCAGCAGGATGTACTGGGATAGTCCAAAATCCTGATGCCACATCAAGTGTGGAAAAGATCGTGGCTCCTCTAATCGTTGGGATTTCTTGTTCCAACTGTGTCATTGGCCACCGTGATAAGGGCACCTGTTTGGTTCAATTTCCTGTAGTCGATGGTTGGTCGCCAACTTGCCATTTGGCTTTAAGACAGGCCATATTGGGGCAGAGTAGGTGCTGTTGCATGGGCGGATGACACCTTTCTCCAGCATAGAGTCGATGATTTCTCGCACTGGTTCGTATGACTCAAGCGGAATCTTGTATTGTTTCACAAAAGTGGGTGGAGCCCCGGCATGTGTTGGGATGCGCACAGAATGGAGAGCGGTAAGACCACAATCTATAGAGTCTTTTG
>JACRUU010000002.1:5944512-5955462 GCA_030449085.1 Kryptopterus vitreolus | reverse complement strand
ATCATCATCATCATCATCATCATCACACTGAACGTTCTGCTGTGTTGGAGTAAAATTAGTACACATTCCTAAAAAGGTGTCAAAGACTGCAATCATGCTCTGTGTGGTGTGTGTGTGTGTGTGTGTGTAGTGTAACAAGGCATTGTTTGAGGCGGTGGAACAACAGGATCTGGATCTAGTGGAATCCCTCCTGAAGAACTTCAGTGTGGAAGAGCTGGACTTAAACACACCGAACAGTGAAGGACTTCTTCCTCTCGACATCGCCATCCTCACTAACAACGTCCCCATGGCCAAACTCCTGCTGCAGAGGGGGGCTAAAGAGAGTCCACACTGTGAGAGTGTCACACCCACACACACACGTAATAGGGAGAAGTTATCATGTGTACAATACCACACACACACACACACACCACACACACACACACACACACACACACCGCAACACACCGAACACACACATTTAGTGACCACAGAATCTAATGTCTAGAATTAAACACAACACACAACAGTGAACAGCTGTTTGTGTGTGTGTGTGTGTGGTGTGTGTGTGTTGTGTTTTGTGTTGTTGTGTTCATTGTGAGTCCGGAGTCAAGGGCGGTTCATCTGGTTTCTTTGGTGAAGGAGGCGGAGCTACGTGTGTCTGAACTGGCTGCCCAGGTGAAGGGGGTGGAGCCAACAGATGAAGAGGCGAATATAGAGCAACTGAAGGCCTGGGAGTGGAGACTCCGCCTCTATAAACGCATGCAGACAGGATGCACACATGCTAGTGAGTAGCAAACACACACACACACACACATTTACATTTATGGCATTTGGCAGTTGCCTTGCTCAAGGGCCCACTAGTGGTGGTTTAGTGGTGGTGGTGGGACTTGAACCAGCAACGTTCAGGTCCAGAGCCCAATGTCTTAACCATTGATATACACACACACACACACACACACAGCCACACATCAACACTACACACACGCACATGTGTATGATATATGTGTGTTGTGTGTACACACACACACACACACACACCAAACACGCACTCACATATGGAAATATATAATTACTATATATATATATATCTATATATATTATATATATATATATATACACACACACACACACACACACACACACACACACACATGCACTTTGGTAATATGTAGTATAGGTGCTCACAATTTGAGAGCACTCAATTTTGTTACAAACCATATGTGTGTGGTGTGTGTGTGTGTGTGTGTGTGTGTGTGTGTGTGTGTGTGTGTGGTGTGTGTGTGCGCCCAGGCCCCCCTGACCCCCCCAGCTGTGTGCGTCTTTTTTTCCGTCAGCAGCTCTTCAAGTCTTAAAGTTAATTTTCAGGAGCCGCTGTGCCTCAACGCTGCCATCATCACCAAATACCGCGGTCAGTGACACTGAAACCTCATTCTCACACATGACCACCTACATCTAATACGGAAACAGAAGAAGGAAGTGATTTATGTGTATGTGTGTGTGTGTGTGTGTGTGTTTGTGTGTGTGTGTGTGTGTGTGTGTGTGTGGATTAGTGGTGTGGAGTTCTTCTCCTTCCTTTTCTCCACTGCTTGGTGAGATTGTGATTGAGGACACGACCCTACTGCAATGCGACATCACAGGCCTCCGAGCTGTGAGTATTTACACACACACACACACACACACACACACACACACACACACACACACAACACACACACACACACACACACACACACACACACACACACACATACACACACACACACACACTGCATACAAACATTCACACATACACACACACATACACACTGCTACACACATACTGATATACACACAGACACAAAATTAGTAACTGACTGATACACACACCGTCTCTACACATGATGACTGGTGAACTTGGTGCTTGTTGTTTATAGTGTAATGATGAGACCACATGATTAGTAAGTGTAAACTTCAGGTGGCTTTCAGTGTTGGTGCTCCTGCATCTGATACCAGACATTCCAGGATTTCTCCACATGTTTATGATTTCCAGTCCCCTTGCAGTCTCCTGGAGTTTCTGCAATGCTGGATACTTCTGATAGTTGTTACCGTACATGCTGGGTGTTTGGTGGCCTACACTGATACGGGATCAGGATCTGCTCGGTTAATCTCAGAGTTCTCAGAGACCACTTTTGGGCAATCTGTATCAGATACAATATTTTTTTGTGAGTGACCAATAATTCCCTCTCTGGAATCACATGACTCAGCTGTTCTCTGAGCCTCCATTTTTCCTGCACATTATGACCAACACTATCTATGTGCTGAGGAATTTGTCACCGGGTGATATTTTGAGATGTGGCCTTGCTCACCAGGAGTGGTTCCAGATATCAAGTGGCATGATCCATGATGATAAGTACACATTCATGCTCCTAAAGCAAACAGGGCTTGACGAGATCTCAGGGAGGTGACCTTAGTGACCTCAAGCAGACAGTAAGGTGAGGTTGCGGATGGGGTGAAGTGTTTCATCATCCTTACAGCTGTGCTGGTCCCAGTGTGACTATTCAGTTTAATGTAGGAGAAACTTCAGCTGTTATTTAGGATAAAGTCATTAAGGTCCAGATAGTAAAAGGAGAGCAGGCTGTTTTTATTTAACATGAAATCCGAGGATAGGATTTGAGGGAATGTCTTTACCCACTAGAAGAATCCAGTCAAGATTGAAGCAAAGACCTGCAGAGACAGAACTAGGGTAAAGGAGATCATACAGACCAAAGAAGGATTTAGAAATGCCATAAAAAAGATGAGAGGATGTACAGTGTGAAAAGGGTTGTAGAGGGTGAAGAGGGCTGGAGAAGGGGGTTGTAGAAGAGGGTTGGGGAAGAGGGTTGGGGAAGAGGGTTGGGGAAGGGGGTTGTAGAGGGTTGCAGAGGGTTGAGAAGGGGGTCGGAGAAGGGGTTGTACAGGGTGAAGAGGGTTGGAGAAGGGGGTGTAGAGGGTTAGAGAAGAGGGTTGGAGAATGGGTTGTAGAGGGTCTACAGGGTGTAGAGGGTTGTGGAGGGTGAAGAGGGTTGAGAAGGGGTTTGTAGAGGGTGAAGAGGGTTGTAGAAGGGGTTGTACAGGGTGAAGAGGGTTGTAGAAGGGGTTTGTAGAGGGTGAAGAGGGTTGAGAAGGGGTTGTACAGGGTGAAGAGGGTTGGAGAAGGGGTTTGTAGAGGGTGAAGACGGTTGGAGAAGGGGGTTGTACAGGGTGAAGAGGGTTGGAGAAAGGAGGGTTGTAGAGGGTGACAAGGGTTGGAGAAGGGGGTTGGAGAAGAGGGTTGGAGGGGGTTGGAAGGGTTGGGGGGTTGGAGAGGGTGAAGGGGGTTGGAGAAGAGAGTTGGGGAAGGGGGTTGTAGAGGGTTGTAGAGGGTGACAAGGGTGACAAGGGTGGAGGAGAGGGTTGGAGAAGGGTTGGAGTAAGAGGGTTGGAGAAGGGGGTTGTAGAGGGTGACAAGGGTAGGAGAAGAGAGTTGGGTAAGGTGGTTGGACAGGGTTGGAGAGGGTTGGAGAAGGGGGTGGAGAAGGAGGGTTGGAGAGGGTGAAGAGGGTTGTAGAGAGGGTTGGAGGAGAGGGTTGGAGATAGGGGGTTGGAGAAGAGGGTTGGAGAAGGGGGTTGGGAGGAGGGGGTTGGAAGAGGGTTGGAGAAAGAGAAGTTGGTTTGAGAAGGGGGTTGGAGAAGAGGGTTGGAGAAGGGGGTTGAGAGAGGGTTGGAGAAGAGGGTTGGAGAAGGGGGTTGGACAGGGTTGGAGAGGGTTGGAGAAGGGGGTTGGAGAGGGTGAAGAGAGGGTTGGAAGAGGGTTGGAGAGGGTTGGAGAGGGTGAAGGGGGTTGGAGAAGAGGGTGTTGGGGAAGGGGGTTGTAGAGGGTTGTAGAGGGTGACAAGGGTTGGAGGAGAGGGTTGTAGAGGCTGGAGAAGGTTGGAGGGGATGTACATACTGTCTGACCTCATCTGTCAACAATATCAACAATATTACTAATACACACTAATATGTTAATAAAATACAATAATATACACTATTATACAATATCACACACAAATACACAGTAATACACACTAATGCACAAATGTACAATATCATACGCTATTGCACAATAATACATGCTAACAAACATTAATATAAAATATCACATACTAATATAATCTAATACACACTAATAAAAAGTAATACATACTAATACACACTATTACATAATAATAAACACTACTACACACTAATATACACTTTTACATAATAATAAACACTATAATACATTACTACACACTATTACTTACTATTACATATAATAAAAAAATATACACTACTACACACTAATATACACTATTACATAATAATAAAAAATATACACTATACACTACTACACACTAATACACACTATTGCATAATAATAAACACTATTATACACTAATACACACTAATTACTATTACATAATAATAAACACTATTATACACTACTACACACTAATACTATTACATAATAATAAAAAATATTATACACTACTACACACTAATACACACTATTACATAATAAACACTATTATACACCACTACACACTATTACATAATAATAAACACTATTATACACTACTACACACTAATACATACTATTACATAATAATAAACACTACTACACACTAATACACACTATTCCATAATAATAAACACTAGTATACACTACTACACACTATTACATAATAATAAACCCTATTATACACTACAACACACTATTACATAATAGTACACACTATTATACAGTACTACACACTAACACACACTATTACATAATAATAAACATTATTACATAATAATAAACACTATTATACACTACTACTCACTATTCCATAATAATAAACACTACTACACACTAATTATAATACACACTATTAATATACTAACACTATAATACATACTATACCAATAATACACATAATAATAAAATATTATATACACATAATGAATACACTACTACACACTACTACACACTAATACACACTATTGCATAATAATAAACACTATTATACACTACTACACACTATTCCATAATAATAAACACTATACACTAATACACACTACTACACATTATTACATAATAATAAACACTATTATACGCTACACACTACATAATAATACACTACTATTATGACACTATACATAATAATAAACACTATAACACTATACACTAATACACACTATTACATAATAAACACTATACACTATACACCACTACACACTATTACATAATAATAAACACTACTACACACTAATACACACTATTACATAATAATAAACACTATTATACACTACTACACACTATTACATAATAATAAACACTATTATACACTAATACACATTATTACATAATAATAAACACTATTATACACTATACACACTACATAATAATAAACACTATTATACACGTAACTACACATTATTACATAATAATAAACACTATACACTATACACTAATACACACTATTACATAATAATAAACACTATTATACACCACTACACACTATTACATAATAATAAACACTACTACACACTAATACACACTATTACATAATAAACACTATTATACACCACTACACACTATTACATAATAATAAACACTACTACACACTAATACACACTATACCATACATAATAATAAACACTATTAATACACTAATATACTATACACACTAAACATAATACTATTACATAATAATAAACACTACTACACACTAATACACACTATTACATAATAATAAACACTATTATACACTAATACACACTATTCCATAATAATAAACACTATTATACACTACTACACATTATTACATAATAATAAACACTACTACACACTAATACACATTATTACATAATAATAAACACTATTATACACTAATACACACTATTCCATAATAATAAACACTATTATACGCTATACACTAATACACACTATTACATAATAATAAACACTATTATACACTAATTACACATTATTACATAATAATAAACACTATTATACACTAATACACACTATTACATAATAATAAACACTATTTACACTATTACACATTATTACATAATAATAAACACTATTATACACTAATACACACTATTACATAATAATAAACACTATTATACACTAATACACACTATTACATAATAATAAACACTATTATACACTAATACACACTATTACATAATAATAAACACTATTACACACTAATACACATTATTACATAATAATAAACACTATTATTATACACACTAATACACACTATTACATAATAATAAACACTATTATACCCTATTACTAATACACACTATTACATAATAATAAACACTATTATACACTAATACACACTATTACATAATAATAAACACTATTATACACTAATACACACTATTACATAATAATAAACACTATTATACACTAATACACACTATTACATAATAATAACACTATTATACACACTACACACTAACACACACTATTAAACACTATTATACACTAACACATTATTACATAATAATAAACACTACTAAAAACTACTACACTGCATTGCACTCTAATAAACACTACATTTCTACATGGTAATACACACCAATACACATCAAAAACTAACACTCATCTAAACTAAACATGACTTATTTGTATCTTCATTTTATGTATTAATAAAACTGTGTGTGTGTGTGTGTGTGTGTGTGTGTGTGTGTGTGTGTGTGTGTTTCAGGATGTACATTATTATGTTCAGGTATTTGCATATAACATGAAAGGATGGAGTGAACCTCAGATATCTGTACCTGCCTGTGCTACACCATCAGGTAACACACAATTATCATTACTCTAAAGTTACACACACATGCTCTGTGTTCACCAGTGTGTTTGTGTGTGTGTTTGTGTGTGTGTTTGTGTGTGTGTGTTTGTGTGTGTGTGTGTGTGTGTTTGTGTGTGCTTTCATTTTATTTTCATTATTGACTTTACTACTTCTTTCAGTGTTTTTAATGTTTGTAGGGACAGTAAATTTCTGGCATTTTTAGATATATGTGTGTCTGTGTGTGTGTGTGTGTGTGTGTGTGTGTGTGTGTATGTGTGTGTGTGTGTGTGTGTGTGTGTGTGGTGTCTGTGTGTGTGTTTGTGTTTTCCATTTCAACTCCCACTGGAAATATTTGCATGTCTATGAGAGGGCTGTAAAGTAGCAGACAGAACGGCTCTTATACACCCGCACACACACACACACACACACACACACACACACACACACACACACACACACACACACACACACACACACACACACACACACACACACACACCTCCCACTGTTTCTCTAAGTCACGCATATGTTGTGTGCCTTCTAGTCATCACTCACACACACACACACACACAAACACACACACAAACAGGCATGCAAGTATATGCATAATGCTTCTTATGAGCTCCACATGCAACTCTCTCTCTCTCACACACACACACACACACACACACACACACACACACACACCAGTGGGTGTGAAGAGAGGGTCTGTATTAGGCATTCCGGGAATAGAGGGTTTGTGTTTCCCGTCCCCAACTCCCCCCATACACACACAGGAGCACATCATCCTGTTTACCGTCTCTTTGTGTGTGTGTGTGTGTGTGTGTGTGTGTGTGTGTGTGTGTGTGTGTGTGTGTGTGAGAGAGAGAGAGAGACAGAGTGATATTACATACTTACTGAACGGCTCACTGTAAGAGACACATATTTTATGTGACTCGCTTCTGAAATACTGATTGGCTGGCTGGCAGAATGCACACACACACACACACACACACACACACACACACACACACACACACAGACAGGACATATGTTATAGTAATTGTAATTAAACACACCTCACACACCGTGTTCTTCTCCCTGTAGGATGGAGGGATGTGGACGCCCGAGTGCCACGGGTAAACGGCCTCAGCGAGACGCTGCTGCAGATCCTGGGACAGATTAAAGAGTCGCACCAGCACTGCGTGTGTCACGGTAAAGTCCTGCCCTCCTGTTAGGGTGTGAAATATTGAACTCTTAACGATGTTCCTCTGAGAGTTCCTGAGAGTTCATTGTGAATGTTTAGAGAGATTTATCCTGCTGAAACAGGACATTGCCTGACCAGGAACACCATCACCATGACCTGGTGTAGCTCCAGTCGGTCTGGATCAGTGTGCATGTAGGTGTTACGTAACCTTCAGGGCATTTTGGAGATGCTCTTATCCAGAGTGACCAGCAATGATCTCATTAATACAGCTGACCAGGTGATGATATTGCTCAAGTGTCCAACAGTGGCAGTTTGGCAGTGCTGGGATTTGAACTCACAACCTTCTGATTAGAGGTCCGACATATTTAAGACTGATTTTTCACATCTCCATAACATCAAAGTAACATCTACATGAAGCCCAGGAACCTGAGTTTTACCTGAGGAACATCACCCAGAACATCACAGTGCCTTCACTGGCACCACCTTCTTCGCTGATCACATCCTCCTTCCATCACGCCCCCATTTAAGCCACGCCCACACCCCTGGCTTCCAACACGATGAAACGAAAAATGTGATTGATTAGATCATGCCTCCTTTTTCCATCGCACCACAATCCTGGTCTGATGTAGGAGCATCCTAATAATGATAATATAGTTTATTTAAAGGCACCTTGAGGAGCACGCAAGAACACCATACAGTACAGTGAAGTCATACACAAAACATACATATAACTGTTAAAAAGTAAATCTGACTGTATAAAAAGGCGAATCTGACGAGATGAGATTTTAGTGATGATTTAAAAGTGGCCAGGAAGTCACACAGATAAATCTCCTACACCTCATGGAGACTAAACGCTGGAGATGTAGTGAGGGAACAGATGAAGAGCTGAGAATGTGAAGCGGGTGATGAAGCAGGTCAGTGATATCGTTTATGAGCTTATCGAAGGACATCACGCAACTCCAGAAAACCTGGAAACCTGGAGTTCCCAAAGATATTATTGAATTTTGACAGATGGGACGTAATGGCAGTGAGGAGAACCTCAACATTCATCTGCAGAGTCAGGATTTCATTTCTTCAGAAGAGCGAGGAAAGAAGAGGACAATTCAGAGGACAAACACAGAGATGATCTGAAGCAGCTATGAGGAACATCAGTAATATGGGTTGGGGTTAGGTTTGGGGTTAGGGTTAGGGTTAGGGTTAGGGTTAGGGTTAGGGTTAGGGTTAGGGTTAGGGTTGGGGTTAGGGTTAGGGTTAGGTGTTAGGGGTTTGGGGTTGGGTTTAGGGTAAGTGTTGGGGCTGGGTTTGGGGTTAGGGTTGGGGTTGGGGTTGGGTTAGGGTTAATGTTGGGGTTGGGGTTAGGGTTGGGGTTGGGTTTAGGGTTAGGGTTAGTGTTGGGGTTAGGGTTAGGGTTGGGGTTAGGGTTGGGTTAGGGTTGGGGTTGGGGTTAGGGTTAGGGTTGGGTTGGGGTTAGGGTTAGGGTTTGGGTTGGGGTGGGGTTGGGTTGGGGTTTGGGGTTAGGGTTGGGGTTGGGTTGGGTGGGGTTGGGGTTGGGGTTAGGGTTGGGGTTGGGTTTAGGGTTATGGTTAGGGTTTTGGGGTTAGGGGTTAGGGTTGGGGTTGGGGTTGGGTAGGGTTAGGGTTGGGTTAGGGTTAGGGTTGGGGTTAGGGTTGGGGTTAGGGTTAGGGTTAGGGTTAGGGTTGGGGTTAGGGTTAGCGTGTTGGGGTTGGGGTTGGGGTAGGGTTTGGGGGGGTTTAGGGTTGGGTTTAGGGTTAGGGTTAGTGTGGGGGTTGGGTTTGGGTTGGGGTTAGGGTTTGGGGGGTTGTTAGGGTTAGGGTTAGGGTTAGGGTTAGGGGTTAGGGTTAGGGTTAGGGTTAGGGTTTAGGGTTAGGGTTAGGGTTAGGGTTTAGGGTTAGGGTTAGGGTTAGGGTTAGGGTTAGGGTTAGGGTTAGGGTTTAGGGTTAGGGTTAGGGTTAGGGTTTAGGGTTAGGGTTAGGGTTAGGGTTGGGGTTGGGATAGGGTTAGGGTTAGGGTTAGGGTTAGGGTTAGGGTTAGGGTTAGGGTTAGGGTTGGGGTTAGGGTTAGGGTTAGGGTTAGGGTTGGTACACCAAGAGGACGTAGAACAAAGATCTCCTGTTTATTACAATTACAGTAGAATAATAGTCAGATTTAACAGAACATTCTTATAATAGTGCATATGAGCCTTATAATACCTGTATGAACAGTAAGTCCAGTTTTAATGAATAAACCTTCCAGGTGGCGTTCCTTCCTTTTACCATGTCTCAGTTCTGGTGTAAATCAAGGTGAAGAATCTAAAGTGCAAAGTCTATCAGGCACAACATGTAGTCCCAAAATATCCCTGTTACATTCTCCCCGTGCCTCAGGGGGTTTTCTCCGGGTTTTCTCCCCCGGGTCCAAAACCATTCATGGTGGGTTGATTGGCACCCTAGTGTATGAATGTTGTGTGAATGTGTGTGTGTGTGTGTGTGTGTGTGTGTGTGTGTGTGTGCCCTGCGATGGGTTGGCACCGCATTCAGGGTGTATCCTGCCTTGATGCCCCAATACGCCTGAGATAGACACAGGTTCCCCGCCACTCGAGGGAAGATAAAGCGGTAGACGATGAATGAATGAATGAATGAATGAATGAATGATTACGTTAATGTCCCGGGCGAGTAGGTAGGAAGGATCCAAGGCAGAGGGAACTCACAGGGAAGGTTGGTCCGAGGATCAGGAGGGAATGAAGTCTTTAACGAGGTCCGATAGGAGATAGTAGGTCCGGTAGAGCGAGGGTCTTGGAAACGAGAGGAAAGAGGAGGAAACCTGGGAAGAAGGAATGTGGAGACCTTCAAAAAGTGTTCTGATGACATTAACACTGAATGACAGTTACCAAAGCGCTACAAAGGAGTTATAACACTACAGCAACATGATATCCATCTTCTCCAGCTGTGCTACAGGAGATCTTCTGTCTGT
>JACRUU010000002.1:5924512-5937012 GCA_030449085.1 Kryptopterus vitreolus | reverse complement strand
ACTCCCCCCACTCCTCCACTCCCTCACTCCCTGCGCCACTACGCGCGACACCCCCACTCCCCCCACCCTCCACTCCCCTCCACTCCACTTCCACTCCCACTCCTCCACGCCCCCCACTCCCTCACGCCTCCACTCCAGTCCCCACGCCACGCCTCCCCCACGCCCCACTCCGCCCACTCCTCCACTCCTCCACTCACTCCACTCCCACTCCCCACTACTCCACTCCCACTCCCCCACTCCCTCACTCCCTCCCCCACTCCTCCTCCCCACTCCTCCACTCCTCCACCACTCCACTCACACTCCCCCACTCCCCACGCCTCCACGCCTCGCACTCACTCCTCCACTCCCTACGCCACTCCCACTCCACTACTCCAACTACTCCCCCACTCCTCCACTCCTCCACTCCTCCACCCCACACCTCCACTCCTCCACGCCTCCACTCTTAACCCCGCCCTACACCTCCACACCGCCACTCCATCCACTCCTCCACTCCTCCACTCCACTACTCCACTACTCCACTACTCCCCCACTCCCTCACTCCCTCACTCCTCCACTCCTCCACTCCTCCACTCCTCCACTCCCCACTCCTCCACTCCTCCACTCCTCCACTCCATCCACTCCTCCACTCCTCCACTCCACTACTCCACTACTCCACTACTCCCCCACTCCCCCACCCTCACTCCACCCTCACTCCTCCACTCCTCCACTCCTCCACTCCCCCACGCCTCCCCCACTCCTCCTCCCCCTCCACTCCTCCCACTCCTCCACTCCTCCACTCCCACACTCCATCACTCCTCCACTCCCCCACTCCCACACTCCCCCACTTCTACACTCCCACACTCCTCCACGCCTACACTCCACCACTCCACTACTCCCCCACTCCTCCACTCCTCCCTCCACTCCACTACTCCCCCACTCCCTCACTCCTACACTCCTCCAGTCCCCCACTCCACTACTCCCCCACTCCCCACTCCTCCACTCCTCCACTCCCTCCACTCCTCCACTCCTCCACTCCTCCCCTCCTCCACTCCTCCACTCCTCCACCCCCACTCCTCACTCCTCCACTCACCCCACTCCTCCACTCCTCACACTCCTCCACTCCTCACACTCCCCACACTCCTACACTCCCCACTCCTCCACTCCCCCACTCCCACACTCCCCCACTATCCCACCTACACTCCCACACTCCTCCACTCCTACACTCCTCCACCCTCCACTCCTCCACTCCACACTCCACCCACTCCCCACTCCCCACTCCTACCCACTCCTCCAGCCTCCACTCCACTACTCCCCCACTCCCTCACTCCCTCACTCCTCCACTCCCACACTCCCCACTCCCCCACTCCCTCCCCCCCCACTCCCCCACACCCCCCCACTCCTCCACTCCCCACTCCTCCACTCCTACACTCCTCCACTCCTACACTCCTCCACTCCTACACTCCTCCACTCCTACACTCCTCCACTCCTCCACTCCTCCACTCCTCCACTCCTCCACTCCTCCACTCCTACACTCCCCCACTCCCCCACTCCTACACTCCCCACTCCTCCACTCCTCCACTCCCCCACTCCACTCACTCCACTCCACTCCTCCACTCCCCCACTCCTCACACTCCTCACACTCCCACACTCCTCCACTCCCCCACTCCCCCACTCCTCCCCCACTCCCACACTCCTCCACGCACTCCCCCACTCCCCCACTCCACTCCCACTCCCCACCCCACTCCCTCCACTCCCCCACTCCTCCCCCACTCACTCCACTCCACTCCTCCACTCCACTCCCCACTCCCCCACTCCCCCACTCCTCCACTCCACACTCTCCCCACTCCTCCACTCCTCCACTCCTCCACTCCCCACTCCCCCACTCCCTACACTCCCTCCACTCCCTCCACTCCCCCACTCCCCCACTCCTCCACTCCACTCCTCCATCCTCCACTCCTCCACTCCACTCCACTCCACACTCCACACTCCCACTCCCCCACTCCCTCACTCCACTCACTCCTCCACTCCCCCACTCCACACTCCACACTACACCCTCCACTCCTACACTCCTCCACTCCTCCTACACTCCTCCTCTCCTCCACTCCTCCACTCCTACACTCCCCCACTCCCCCACTCCTACACTCCCACACTCCTCCACTCCCCCACTCCACTCCTCCACTCCCACACTCCTCCACTCCCCCACTCCACTCCTCCACTCCCACACTCCTCCACTCCCCCACTCCCACACTCCTCCTCTCCCACACTCCTCCACTCCCCCACTCCCCCACTCTGAATGTGTTTGTTTGTTTGTGTCTCAGGCTCAGGATTTTCGTGTTTACATTAGCGATGTTCTGGAGTTTGGAGAGGGCGTGTCCTTCCTCTTGCTCCTCCCACCATATGAGGAAGTGTGCACACCACCGGGACAAAACAACTTCTCTCCTCGATCTGGATTTTTTACTCTACCTCTACAGATCTTTGAGCTGGGTGAGAATACACACACACACACACACACACACACAAACACACACACACACACACACACACACACACACACACACACATTAACAGCACTTAGCATACGCCCTTATCCAGAGCGACATGCAAATAGTGACACACACACACACACACACACACACACACACACACACACTAACAACAATCAAATATCTATCCATCTCTCTCTCTCTCTCTCTCTCTCTAGTACATTTTGGAGCGTACTGTCCCACGTTTATCAGTCAGTTCTGCCGAGCTTCAGCCAGCTTGGATCTGGAGTCCCTCATTTCCCAGCAGGCTTTGCGGGAGGCATTCTCAGAGTCTGAGCTCCTCACTGCCAAGCAGAAACATCAAAAAATCCAGGACATGTTACAGGTAATATATTATCACCTCTGTGTGTGTGTGTGTGTGTGTGTGTGTGTGTGTGTGTGTGTGTGTGTGTGTTTGGAGGATGTACACTCCATGGCACTCTCTGCAGTCTCTTCGCCAACTTCACCACCATGAAACCTCCAGATCTCCTTTATCTCACAAACATCTCCTGACTAAAGACTGTTTTCATCCTGGACTGGAACACTGGCACTGTGTCTGAATCCACAACACTCCAGGTCATTCCATAAGTGTAGGGGTTTTGTAGGCGAAAACTCCGCCCACTCTTCATTATTCAAGGTACCAACAAATATCCTGCACCGTGTGATGTAAGTAGGTGTGGAGGATCAGAACAGTACAGAAGTTCCCTCAGATACGGCGGAGCCAGAACATTAAGTGCCTCATACATCACTAAATTCTCAATGTCTAAAATGTGTGTGTGTGTGTGTGTGTGTGTGTGTGTGTGTGCAGCAGGTGGATGAGGTTTGGCGTGAGGCTCGCTGGATGGTGGAGGTGTTACAGTTCGCCCGTTATAAACAGCAGCGTGTTGGTGTGAATCTCGGCTCCATCATCGACTTCAGCATGGAGACCATTGTTGAAAAAACACCTTCTACTTCTTCCCAGCCCGACTATCTCCCCTCACCTGCCCCCTCACCCGCCCCGCCCCCTCACCTCACCTGCCCCTCCCACCCGCCCCCTCACCCGCCCCCTCACCCCCCGCCCCCTCAACTGCCCCCCCCTCCACCCGCCCCCTCACCCGCCCCCTCACCCGCCCCTTCACCGGATAGTGGCCGCAAATACCCCGGTGATCCATCTCTCGATCTTTAATGTACCAGTTACTCCTTGTGATATGAACTGCCCCGGTGGGTAACACTGTTTCTGTTCTCTGTAGATCATCTGTCTGATGATGACGGTTCTTTGGAGGTCTTCTTTACTCCAGACAGTGATTACAGCTCCAGCCCACGAGAACTTGACCTCCTTCCACCATCACACTCCCTCTCTTACATGCACACTCTCGCTCAGCCAGATGTGCTCGGCTCGGGGGGCGGAGTCAGGCCAGGGGCGGAGCTGATAGACAGTGACTTTGTCCTGCCAAGTCGTCAGATCGAGCTCCTGCGCATCACAGAGAAAAGAACGGCCTTGTGCGTTCGTACCAGCAGCCTTGAGGCTCCGCCCACTCCACCAGTGACCACACCCAACCCCTCCCCTTCAAAATTTTGGTCACGCCCTGGACCCGTACGCTCTCTATCGGAGGACAGCGGGAGGACACAGAGCTCCTCCCACTGCAGGAACTCTACTCACAGGTCCTGCTACTCCACCATCAGGATTTATCCACAGTACCACACGGGGCTTCCTAAAGAGACCAGCGTGAAGGTGAGACACACCAAATCCAGCAGCTCACTAGTGATATTAGAAATCAGCTGCAGACTGATGATCTTGGATTGGCACAGATTTCCGTATCGTACTGACGGGTGGGTCTAGAACATTACAACCACATATGAGATTTGCACAGAAGAGTCCAGAACCAAATGCGGCCTGTGTTTACATTTCTGCAGTCATAAAATCAATAATAAAATCCCGCCAGCACTGTTTACCAACACTATAAAATACAAAAATAGAAAAAAGGCTATTGTATCCGCACTCTCGCATAAAGATCAGAGAAGGAGGAAAAGCGATAAAATTCCACCGTATCAATTAAAGCAAAATAAAATAACATTTTATCATTTTTATCTTCCCTCGTTTTCTACTTCAGAATAAGATCAATGTTAATGTTTGTTTTCCTGTTTACAGGATTTGGATTTAGAGGTTTTTACAGTTTACCATTTATTTAATAGTGAATAATATATAATTTCAATATATAGTATATAGTTTCAAATTAACCTAATTATGTTTTATCTTCCTGCATGTTATCTTTAGTTTATATGACCTTAAAATATGAAATGCAAAGTAATTTTAGTAAAAACTTGTTTAGATTTATTTATTTTATGAGTGACCCGGTCCCGGATAAGCGGAGGAAGATGGATGGATGGATGGATATTTTATGAGTGAAGAAATGAAAATTCTGCCATTTCCAATTAAAAAATCATTCATTTGTTCATTTGCATTAAATTTTAATGTTCAATGTCAGACTGAATGTCCCCAACAGTTTCACCTCACCAAATCTGTCCTTTATTCAAAAGTTTGTACACCCCTGCTGTAGAGGAACAAAGAGGGTACGAGAGGATGGGTGTCTTTAAGAAGAATATTGAGGAGTTCTGGATTGTATCTACCAGGAACTATTCTAGACCAGCACTGAGCATTTCACAGCATTAACTCTTTCTCTGTTAGTAATTATATGTTACACTTTCTGTGTGTGTGTGTGTGTGTGTGTGTGTGTGTGTGTGTGTGTGTGTGTGTTATTTCTTTGTAGCTGAGAGTGACGATACACACCACGGCGAGGGAGATGGTGCAGTTGGTGGTTGAAGAAATAAACGGAGTGTGTGGGCGTCTCCGGACTGCCGTCCAGCAGTGTGTGTGCCCTTCACAAGGGTGTGTGTGTGGATCAGAAGTGTGTGTGCACACTTTAGAGCAGCTGGACCACTTTGCGCTCGTCCTGCTCACCGAGGGACGCGAGAAATGGCTTCAGGACGATTTCTGTCCTCTCACACTCCAGAACCCGTGGACTCACGGCAGACTGTGTGTCCGATTTAAACAGTGTTCACCTCTCGCACTACAACACGGCAGAGCCACTGCAGTGTAGCAAACACACACACACACACGCACACACACAATATATATATATATATATTTTGTGTGTGTGTGCGTGTGTGCGTGTGTGTGTGTGTTTACACACACATATACATATATACACACACATACATATATATACACACACACACACACACACATTATATATATATGTATATATTAGGGCTGTCAGTGTTAACACACTAATGAAAATGGACTTTAACTGCACTAATGTTATTAAGGCGTTATAACACAGTGTGCATTACTATGTGAGTGATTTGTTCCTTCACTCTGTGTTGTGTTGAAGAACAAAACCCGAACAACAAAGACGTCTCTGGGCAACTTTTCATTCTGGACAAATAAAAAACACAAAGGAATAAATAAACTTGAGTGCGTGTCGTTCCCAGATCATTTCAGCTTTGATCTTTCCTCAGTCACGTTAATGATTATAATATTAGGATGGAATATAAAAGAAGTGATAAATGTGTTTTATTATTAACAAAAAAACACCAGTAACCCCCAATAACACCTACAAACCTCACATTCACAGAATTCACAACATTAATGGAACATAATTTAACGTCATCTTTAACAAAGAAAACAAACACTAAAAATATTATGTAGGAATTAATATTAAAATATCCAGAGTGAAGTAAATATAAAATAATTAATCATTTCACTTTGAAGAGAGATTTTGAATGAACTTTATATATTTATAACATTAAAAACATGTGATTAAAAATATGTGATTAATGAGTTAATTAACAACAATCAGGCGATTAATCACGATTAAATATTTTAATTTACTGACAGCTCTAATATATATATATATATATCTATATATACATACATACACACACACACACACGAACACACACACAGACACACACACACACACACTACACTAACTGTAGATTACAGGCAATAAGAGTTCGGGTAACAAAGCAGAAGAGAAGTGAAGATTGATGAGCATCCTGTTCATACACATATCATTTATTCCATGTATGATGTCATTAATTAATCTGTTTACACAAATATACACACAAACACACATTTGTGATATTATATATACATTTGGATCAGACATGAGCAACTATCAACAGCAGCCAAATTCATGAACCACTCTCAGGCTTACAGCACCAGACGGAACATTCTACATCCACTCTGAACATTCACACACAGAGCATTCCCAAACCACACTGCACATTCCCAAACCACACCGCACATTCCCAAACCACACCGCACATTCCCAAACCACACAAAGCATTCCCAAACCACACCGCACATTCCCAAACCACACCGCACATTCCCAAACCACACTGAGCATTCCCAAACCACACAGAGCATTCCCAAACCACACCGCACATTCCCAAACCACACTGCACATTCCCAAACCACACTGCTCATTCCCAAACCACACAAAGCATTCCCAAACCACACCGCACATTCCCAAACCACACCGCACATTCCCAAACCACAACGCACATTCCCAAACCACACTGAGCATTCCCAAACCACACAGAGCATTCCCAAACCACACCGCACATTCCCAAACCACACGCACATTCCCAAACCACACTGAGCATTCCCAAACCACACAGAGCATTCCCAAACCACACCGCACATTCCCAAACCACACCGCACATTCCCAAACCACACCAGACATTCCCAAACCACACTGCTGAGCATTCCCAAACCACACAGAGCATTCCCAAACCACACCTGCACATTCCCAAACCACACAGAGCATTCCGAAACCACACTGCTCATTCCCAAACCACACAGAGCATTCCCGAAACCACACCTGCACATTCCCAAACCACACAGAGCATTCCGAAACCACACTGCTCATTCCCAAACCACACAAAGCATTCCCAAACCACACTGCACATTCCCAAACCACACAGAGCATTCCCAAACCACACCGCACATTCCCAAACCACACCGCACATTCCCAAACCACACTGCACATTCCCAAACCACACAAAGCATTCCCAAACCACATCGCACATTCCCAAACCACACATTCCCAAACCACAACGCACATTCCCAAACCACACTGCTCATTCCCAAACCACACTGCACATTCCCAAACCAACACCGCACATTCCCAAACCACACCGCACATTCCCAAACCACAACGCACATTCCCAAACCACACTGAGCATTCCCAAACCACACAGAGCATTCCCAAACCACACCGCACATTCCCAAACCACAACGCACATTCCCAAACCACACTGAGCATTCCCAAACCACACACAGAGCATTCCCAAACCACACCGCACATTCCCAAACCACAACGCACATTCCCAAACCACACTGAGCATTCCCAAACCACACAGAGCATTCCCACACACCGCACATTCCCAAACCACAGCATTCCCATTCCCAAACCACACCGCACATTCCCAAACCACACACATTCCGAAACACACACATTCCCAAACCACACCTGCACATTCCCAAACCACACTGCACATTCCCAAACCACACACACGCAGCATTCCCAAACCACACCGCACATTCCCAAACCACAACGCACATTCCCAAACCACACTGCACTTTCCCAAACCACACTGCTCATTCCCAAACCACACAGAGCATTCCCAAACCACACCGCACATTCCCAAACCACAACGCACATTCCCAAACCACACTGCTCATTCCCAAACCACACTGCACATTCCCAACACATTCCCAAACCACACTGCTCCATTCCCAAACCACACAGAGCATTCCCAAACCACACCGCACATTCCCAAACCACAACGCCATTCCCAAACCACACTGCTCATTCCCAAACCACACTGCTCATTCCAAAATTCCCAACACCGCACATTCCCAAACCACACTGCACATTCCCAAACCACACAAAGCATTCCCAAACCACACCGCACATTCCCAAACCACACTGCACATTCCCAAACCAAACCGCACATTCCCAAACCACACTGCGCATTCCCAAACCACACCGCGCATTCCCAAACCAAACCGCACATTCCCAAACCACACCGCGCATTCCCAAACCAAACCGCACATTCCCAAACCACACTGCACATTCCCAAACCACACAAAGCATTCCCAAACCACACTGCTCATTCCCAAACCACACTGCTCATTCCAAAACCAAACCGCACATTCCCAAACCACACTGCGCATTCCCAAACCACACCGCACATTCCCAAACCACAACGCACATTCCCAAACCACACTGCTCATTCCCAAACCACAGCATTCCCAAACGCACCGCACATTCCCAAACCACACAAAGCATTCCCAAACCACACTGCACATTCCCAAACCACACACATTCCAAACCACACTGCACATTCCCAAACCACACCGCACATTCCCAAACCACACAAAGCATTCCCAAACCACACTGCTGCACATTCCCAAACCACACAAAGCATTCCCAAACCACACCGCACATTCCCAAACCACACCGCACATTCCCAAACCACACAGACTGCACATTCCCAAACCACACCGCACATTCCCAAACCACACCGCACATTCCCAAACCACACTGCACATTCCCAAACCACACCGCACATTCCCAAACCACACCGAACATTCCCAAACCACACTGCTCATTCCCAAACCACACAGACATTCCGAAACCACACTGCTCATTCCCAAACCACACAGCATTCCCAAAAATTCCCAAACCACACTGCACATTCCCAAACCACAACGCACATTCCCAAACCACACTGAGCATTCCCAAACCACACAGAGCATTCCCAAACCACACTGCACATTCCCAAACCACACTGCACATTCCCAAACCACACATTCCCAAACCAACCGCACCAAACAAACGCACATTCCCAAACCACACCTGCACATTCCCAAACCACACAGAGCATTCCGAAACCACACTGCTCATTCCCAAACCACACCGCACATTCCCAAATTACACGGAGCATTCCCAAATTACACTGAACATTCCCAAACCACATTGAGCATTCCCAAATTACACGGAACATTTCCCAAACCACATTGAGCATTCCCAAATTACACAAAACATTCCCAAACCACACTGCACATTCCAAAACCACACCGCATTCCCAAAACAACGCACATTCCCAAACCACACTGCGCATTCCCAAACCACACCGCACATTCCCAAACCACACTGAGCATTCCCAAACCAGACTGCACATTCCCAAACCACACCGCACATTCCCAAACCACACCGGGCATTCCCAAATTACACGGAGCATTTCCAAACCACACCGCACATTCCCAAACCACATGGAGCATTCCCAAACCAAACTGAGCATTCCCAAACCACACCCAAACCAGACTGCACATTCCCAAACCAGACTGCACATTTCCAATCCACACTGATCATTCCCAATCCACACTGAGCATTCCCATATTACACGGAGCATTTTTAAACATCACAACAATTAATAGCCACACTTAGCATTCTGGAACCACACCGGGAATTCTGGAACCACACCGGGAATTCTGGAACCACACCGGGAATTCTGGAACCACACCGGGAATTCTGGAACCACAGGAGTTCACTCGACACTGTAGAACTGAGCATTACTGAAATAAACTATAAACACACTGAACATTGTAGAACTAAAGTGAGCGTTCTGAACTTCACTGGGAATTTTTGAAACAGTGATGTTTCTGGAATAACACTGAACATTTGAAAGCCACACTGGGAATTCTGGAAATACAGTGAGATCTAAAAGTGCATGACACAAACTCACTGAGGATTTTTGAATCTGCCTTGGTGCTGATGTGCGATCAGACATGTGATGTGATGCTTCATCTCCACCATGTGATCGAAGTTCACTACAACATTACATCTCCTCTGGATTTCACATTGTGGAGGAAGTCACTGAGACGGGATCACAATGTTATTACTGTAATGTGTACATGCACATGATGTTCCTCTCAATGTGGCCATGGACGTGTGTGTGTGTGTGGGGGGGGGCATGGACATGTGTGTGTGGGGTGTGTGTGTGTGTGCGTGTGTGTGGGCATAGACGTGTGTGTGTGTATAGCATGGATGTGTGTGTGTAGCATGGATGTATGTGTGTGTGTGTGTGTGTGTGTGTGTGTGTGTGTGTGTGTGTGTGTGTGTGTGTAGTAGCACAGTGTGTGTGTGTGTGTGTATAGCACAGATGTGTGTGTGTGTGTGTAGCATGATGTGTGTGTGTGTGTGTGTGTGTAACACAGAGTGTGTGTGTGTGTGTGTGTGTGTGTAGCATGGATGTGTGTGTGTGTAGCATGGATGTAGGCGTGGCTAAGGGGATGAACAGCATTTTCCCCCCCACTGTTATTCACTGTTATATAAATGTTCTGAAGTGAAGACAAGTTCACTTTTTGCAGCGTAACAGCTGAATGATACGAGTGTGTGTGTGTGTGTGTGTGTGTGTGTGTGTGTGTGTGTGTGTGTGTGTGTGTGTGTGTGTGTGTGTGTGTGTGTGTGTGTGTGTGTGTGTGTGTGTGTGTGTGTGTGTGGACTTCATTTCAGATTAATATGAATTAATCAGCTTTGGTAATTTGGTGATCAGGAATGAGGAGAAGTTAACCTTACACTAGCGGCGCAGAGCTTCCTATCTTACATGTGTGTGTGTGTGTGTGTGTGTGTGTGTGTGTGTGTGTGTGTGTGTGTGTGTGTGTGTGTGTGTGTGTGTGTGTTAGAATCTGGCAGTGTAGATTTATTTATATGGACTGATCTGGAATCAATAACACTGTTGTACAGTAAAGTTTTACACTGGAGACATAAATCTGTCTGTTTCTCATCTCTCTGTCACACACACACACACACACACACACACACACAACACACACACACACACAACACACACAACACACACACACACACACACACACACACACACTAAAGAGAATCTGAGATGGATGGTTTTGAGTGATTCAGGACTGAGATTGGACACAGTGAGGAATGAAGAGGCTGCAGATCTTCACACATATATATAAATAGATCATCAGTGAATGTCCATCAGTACAGTAATATCAGTGATGGAGGTTCAGTGATGGAGGTTCAGTGTGGAGGTTCAGTGATGGAGGTTCAGTGTGGAGGTTCAGTGATGGAGGTTCAGTGATGGAGGTTCAGTGTGGAGGTTCAGTGATGGAGTGGGGGTTCAGTGTGGAGGTTCAGTTCATGTGGAGGTTCAGTGTGGAGGTTCATGGGGGTTCAGTGTGGAGGTTCAGTGTGGGGGTTCAGTGATGGAGGTTCAGTGTGGAGGTTCAGTGGAGTGGGAGGTTCAGTGTGGAGGTTCAGTGGATGGGGGTTCAGTGATGGAGGTTCAGTGATGGAGGTTCAGTGATGGAGGTTCAGTGGAGGTTCAGGTTCAGTGATGGAGGTTCAGTGATGGAGGTTCAGTGATGGAGGTTCAGTGTGGAGGTTCAGTGATGGAGGTTCAGTGATGGAGGTTCAGTGATGGAGGTTCAGTGTGGAGGTTCAGTGATGGGAGGTTCAGTGTGGAGGTTCAGTGATGGAGGTTCAGTGTGGAGGTTCAGTGATGGGAGGTTCAGTGTGGAGGTTCAGTGTGTTCAGTGTGGAGGTTCAGTGATGGAGGTTCAGTGATGGAGGTTCAGTGTGGAGGGTCAGTGTGGAGGTTCAGTGTGGAGGTTCAGTGATGGAGGTTCAGTGATGGAGGTTCAGTGATGGAGGTTCAGTGATGGAGGTTCAGTGTTCAGTGTGGAGGTTCAGTGATGGAGGTTCAGTGATGGAGGTTCAGTGTGGAGGTTCATGGAGGTTCAGTGATGGAGTGTGGGGGTTCAGTGATGGAGGGTCAGTGTGGAGGTTCAGTGTGGAGGTTCAGTGATGGAGGTTCAGTGTGGAGGTTCAGTGATGGAGGTTCAGTGTGGAGGTTCAGTGATGGAGGTTCAGTGTGGAGGTTCAGTGATGGAGGTTCAGTGTGGAGGTTCAGTGATGG
>JACRUU010000002.1:5907012-5914512 GCA_030449085.1 Kryptopterus vitreolus | reverse complement strand
AACCCCCCCACTACAATCCCACTACAACCCCCCCACTACAATCCCACTACAACCCCCCCACTACAATCCCACCACCACTACAATCCCACTACAATCCCACCACCACTACAATCCCACTACAACCCCCCCACACAATCCCACTACCCCCACAATCCCACCACCACTACAATCCCACTACAACCCTACAATCCCACTACAACCCCCCCACTACAATCCCACCACCACTACATCCCATACAACCCCCCCACTACAACCCCCCCACTACAATCCCACTACAACACCACCCCCCTCCCACTACCCCCCCACTACAATCCCACTACAACCCCCCCCCCATCCCCTACAACCCCACTACAACCACTCCCCCCCCCACTACCACCCCCCACCCACACTCCCCACACTCCCACCACCACCCCCCCCCACTACAACCCCTACAATCCCACTCCCACTCCACCCCCCCCCCCCCCACACAATCCCCTACACCCCCCCACTACAATCCCACTACAACCCCCCCACTACAATCCCACTACAACCCCCCCACTACAATCCCACTACAACCCCCCCACTACAATCCCACTACAACCCCCCCACTACAATCCCACTACAACCCCCCCACTACAATCCCACTACACCCCCCCACTACAATCCCACTACAACCCCCCCACTACAATCCCACCACCCCCCCACTACAATCCCACTACAACCCCCCCACTACAATCCCACTACAACCCCCCCACTACAATCCCACTACAACCCCCCCACTACAATCCCACTACAACCCCCCCACTACAATCCCACTACAACCCCCCCACTACAATCCCACCACCACTACCCACTACCACTCCCCACTACAACCCCCTCCAATCCCACTACACCCCCCACCCACTCCCCCTCCCACCCCCCCCCCCTCCCACTACCACCCCCCCACTTCCCACTCCCCCCCCCCCCTACCTCCCCCACACACCCCCACCACTACATCCCCACTACAACCCCCCCCCCCACTACAAATCCCACTACAAACAAACCCCCCCATACAATCCCCCCCCACTAAAAAACCAATCCACTAAACAATACCAAACCCCCACACTACAATCCCCCCCACCCCCCCACCCCCCCACTACCCCCCCACTCCACTCACCCAACCCCCCCCCTCAATCCACTAATACTAACACCCCTGCCCCCACCCCCAACCCCCCCCCTCCCCTCCCACTACAATCCCCTACAGACCACCCCCCCCCCCAAGCCCCCACCCCCCCCCACCCGCCCCCCCCCCCCTACAAACAACCCTCCCCCTCGCCCCCCCACCCACCCCCCCCCCCCCCACTCCCCCCCAGCCCTCCCCACACAATCCCCACGACCCCAATCCCTCAACCCCCCCCCCCCCCCCACCGCCTCCACCTCCCCCTCCCCCCCCCACCCCCCGGACCCCCCCCACAACCCCACTACAACCCACTCCACTCCCCCCCCCCTACAATCCCACTACAAACCCCCCCCCCACATACACCCATCCACCACCCACCACTCAATCCACTCCAACCAACCCCCCACTACAACCCCTCCCACTACAACAAACCCCCCCACTACAAACCCCCCACTACAATCCCACTACCCCCACTCCCCCCCACTACAACCCCACGCACAACCCCCCCCCCACGACATCCCACCCCAACACCCCCTACTCCGCAATCCCCACTCCCCCACCCTCCCCCCCACTACAATCCCACTACAACCCCCCAATCCCACTACAACCCACTACAAACTACAACCCCCCCACTACAATCCCACTACAACCCCCCCACTACAATCCCACTACAACCCCCCCACTACAATCCCACTACAACCCCCCCACTACAATCCCACCACCACTACAATCCCACTACAACCCCCCCACTACAATCCCACCACCACTACAATCCCACTACAACCCCCCCACTACAATCCCACTACAACCCCCCCCCACCACCACTACAATCCCACTACAACCCCCCCACTACAATCCCACCACCACTACAATCCCACTACAACCCCCCCACTACAATCCCACTACAACCCCCCCACTACAATCCCACTACAACCCCCCCCCACTACACACAACCCCCCCACTACAATCCCACCACCACTACAATCCCACTACAACCCCCCCACTACAATCCCACTACAACCCCCCCACTACAATCCCACCACCACTACAATCCCACTACAACCCCCCCACTACAATCCCACTACAACCCCCCCCCCTCCCCTCCCTCCCCCTCCCCCTCCCCCTCCACCCCCACCCCCTACAATCCCACCACCACTACAATCCCACTACAACCCCCCCACTACAATCCCACTACAACCCCCCCACTACAATCCCACTACAACCCCCCCACTACAATCCCACTACAACCCCCCCACTACAATCCCACTACAACCCCCCCACTACAATCCCACTACAACCCCCCCACTACAATCCCACTACAACCCCCCCCCACGACAAGCCCACTACAACCCCCACTACAATCCCCCCCCCCCTACAATCCCACTACCCCCCCCACACTACAATCCCACGAAACCCCCCACTACAATCCCCACCACTACAATCCCACCACCCTACAAACCCCACTACAAGCCCCCCCCCCCGACCACTACAATCCCATCCCCAGCCCCCACTACAACCCCCTCCAAACCCCCCCCCCCACACACCCCCACCCCCCCCCTCCCCCAGCTACAAGCCTAACCTCCCTGTCCAATCCCCCCCCCCCACAACAACCCCCCCCTTCCCCACTACAATCCTACTACACCACTTTCACCACTTTCTTCTCCACTGGCACTTCTTGCTGCTTTATTGTGTTCCTTGCTCGTGCCTGAATCGTTTATCTGTGATCTGATTTTACACTAAACACAAATATAGAGCACAAAGTTTCTGCTCAGTAAACACAAACCCGTTATAAACACTCCAAAACAACGGGCAAGAAACAATCAAGTGTCACGGTCACAAGGTCACAAAGTCAAGGTCACAATCAGGGCTCAAAATTGGGTTCAAGATCAGGTGATCAGTGTCAGGTATAGATTATATCAGTCATATTCAAAATCATGGGTCAAGATCAACGGGAGATCAGGATCAGGAGATCAGGATCAGGAGATCAGTTTCAAGATCAGGAGATCAGGATCAGGAGATCAGTTCAGATCAGGATCAGGAGTCAGGTTTCAGGATCAGGAGATCAGTTTCAGGATCAGGAGATCAGTTTCAGTATCAGGAGATCAGGATCAGGAGATCAGTTTCAGGATCAGGAGATCAGGATCAGGAGATCAGTTTCAGGAGATCAGGATCAGGAGATCAGTTTCAGGATCGGTTTCAGGATCAGATCAGGATCAGGAGATCAGTTTCAGGATCAGGAGATCAGGATCAGATCAGGATATCGGTTTCAGGATCAGATCAGGATCAGGAGATCAGTTTCAGGATCAGGAGATCAGTTTCAGTATCAGGAGATCAGGATCAGATCAGGAGATCAGTTTCAGGATCAGGAGATCAGTTTCAGGATTAGGAGATCAGTTTCAGTATCAGGAGATCAGGATCAGGATCAGGAGATCAGTTTCAGGATCAGGAGATCAGTTTCAGGATCAGGAGATCAGTTTCAGGATCAGGAGATCAGGATCAGATCAGGATCAGGAGATCAGTTTCAGGATCAGGAGATCAGTTTCAGGATCAGGAGATCAGTTTCAGTCAGGAGATCAGGAGATCGGTTTCAGGATCAGATCAGGATCAGGAGATCAGTTTCAGGATCAGGAGATCAGTTTCAGGATCAGGAGATCAGTTTCAGGATCAGGAGATCAGGATCAGATCAGGATCAGGAGATCAGTTTCAGGAGATCAGGATCAGGTTTCAGATCAGTTCAGGAGATCAGGATCAGGAGATCAGTTTCAGGATCAGGAGATCAGTTTCAGTTTCAGATCAGGAGATCAGGATCAGATCAGGATATCGGTTTCAGGATCAGATCAGGATCAGGAGATCAGGATCAGCTGGACAGAAACAGAACTAACACTACCCACACTGGCGCTCCATGATGATGGTTGGTATGAAGGTCGGCGTTTTCTGCACAGAATACTGATCTTCTCATCACACCCGAACTGCTTCTGGGATTTATTTACATTTATATACATTTAATATCATTTATAGTTTTATTCCTGAATCAGTCATTTTCATTCTGATTTCTCTGTACAGTTTTAAAGTAACTCCAGTTGATTGTTATATTATTATTATTAGTTATTATAATTATAATAATATAATAATAATAATAATAATAATAATAATCATTCATTCATTCATTCATCTTCTAGCGCTTTATCCGATCTTCCCTCGGGTCACGGGGAGTCTGTGTCTATCTCAGGCGTCTATGTATGGGCATTAATGCAGGATACACCCTGGATGGAATGCCAACCCATCACACACACACACACACACACACACACACACACACACACACACACACACACACACACACACACACACACACACACACACACACACACACACACACTCACACACTCACACACATTCATACACTAGGGACAATTTTCCAAGGTGCCAATCAACCTACCGTGCATGTTTTTGAACCGGGGGAGGAAACCGGAGAACCCGGAGAAAAAACCCCTGAGACACGGGGAGAACATGCACAAACTCCACACACACATGTCCAAGACGGGAATCGAACCCGGACCCTGGTGGTGTGAGGAGAAAGTGCTAAACATTAATCCACCGTGCCCCTTATTAAAAATAATACATTTAATAGTAAAATTTAAATAAAAGCACTCAATAACAGCATAGAGTGAAGTCATAAAATTAAACAGTTATATAAATCTTACAAATAATCAGAAAGGGTGAATCTGAACAGATGAGATTTAAGTGAGGAGTTTAATGAGGAAATCCACAGTGATAAATGTTCTGCACCTCATGGTGAGTAAAGAGAGAGAGAGACGCTGTAGTGAGAGGAACAGATGAAGATCTGAGAGTGTGAAAGACAGTGTACTTGATGAAGAATCCAGGACATGTGATTGGAGGAGGAGGTTTGAGTAAGTATAGATCCAGCTGAGTTTTGGACCAGTTGGTGTTTATGAAGGAGTTTGTGTGGAAACCTGAGAAGATGAGGAGATTGGACAGATTGGACCAGCGCGTTGTCAGGATTGCCGATTGAGAAAATCCTTCGAGACAATTCAGAAGATTGGCGGAAAGAAGAGGACCATTTTGGCTTCGAGGACAAATCATCTGGAGTAGAAAAGACATTTCTCTTAAATAAATTGTTACGCCCTCTGGCGGCTATACATCGGCCCCACACACACACACACACAACACACACACACACGCACGCACGCGCGCGCGCACGCACGCACGCACACACACACTGTGCTCTAGTCACTACATTGCTGATGCACGGAACCACGTCACTGCCCTGCTACTGGATGTAGTCCGGTGAAGAACCCTGAGCGCATTAAGTACACTATAAGCAATTGGGCAAGGCTCAATTCCACACACACACACACACACACACACACACACACACACACACACACACACACACAGATGATGGATAAATGATGTTGAGTCTCGCGGTTGCGTTGAAAATAAAGAGAGAAAAATAGGGCGTAAAATTTCTCATTAATGACCGAGAATGCGCGCAATATGGAAAATCTCAAGATTGAAATGGGGTGTGTGTTGTGTGTGTGTGTGTGTGTGTGTGTGTGTGTGTGGTGTGTTGGTGGGCTGGCCCCGCTGGCGGGAGGAGGAGGTGGAGGGAGGGAGGAGGGGGAGAGAGAGGAGGGGGGGGGGGGTTTACAGAGGGGGATATTTAACTTGAGTAGAAAGCGGAGATCTCTGCACAAACACACTGCGCGCGCTCCTGCACAGAAGCCTGCCGTTAACACGCGCGCGCACACGCACGCACTCGGTCACGCGCACGGCGGCGGCAAGTGGAAGTGTTTTTGGGGGGACGGCGTGAAGGCGTAAAGCCTGTGTGAGGAGGAGAGGAGAGGAGCAGCGTGACCGCTCCGGGATTTAATCTATACACCATACCGGGGGAGAAAAGCGCGCGCACGGGGGATATGATGTCTGCGCAGGGCTCGTGACAGGAGAGTGGACGCGCACGCGGCGGGGATACACGCGGAATCCGGAGAGAGAGAGAGAGAGAGAGAGAGAGAGAGAGAGAGAGAGAGCGCCTCGGATCTGCAGGACTTGTTGGTGAAAGTCTTACAAAATTAAACGAGTCTCTTGCGCTCGGGTGGCAGGAGGAGGAACCGGGGGGGGGGGGGGCAGCGCCGCGGCGGCGGGACCGACTGGAGCCGAGAGAGAGAGAGAGAGAGAGAGAGAGAGGGGGAGAGAGAGAGGGAGAGAGAGAGTAAAAATAAACGCAGACTCTCTCTCTCTTCCTCGTGACATTTAAAACGCACCGGCATGAGGAAAGGACACATCCGGGTCTCCCTGTGCACGCAACGCATGCCGTCCCATGTCGCCGGCCCGTGTCACCGCAGCCACTGAGACTGTCACCGGAGACAGACGGAGAGAGAGAGAGAGAGAGAGAGAGAGAGAGAGAGAGGGAGAGAGACGCCTGTGTCGCTATGGTGACCGGCTGAACTGAAGGAGACTCGCGCGCACAGACGGAGGAGGAGGAGGAGGAGGGTGACGGTGTGAAGAAGCTGCACGAGACTGGTTTGAACCCTGAATTTGAGGATTTCTTATCCTTCTTTTTTCTGGAGGGAAGGAAAAAAAACTATCCGAGGAGAAAATAAAGAGAGAAAGAGAGAGAGGGTGTGCATGCGTGCGCGCGCTCCATGCTCCCCCGGTCCCGGGCCATTCCGAGCGCGCCGCTGCGTGTGGAAGCAGAACGCTGTCCCGCTCTGAGCGCGCGGATCCGTCACCCCGTCACCCCTCTCCCACTTCTCATCCCCCCTTTTCTTCTCCTTCTTCATTACTGATATCTGATCGCCATGCGGCTGTCTCGCGCGCTGCTGCTCGTGTGCGCGCTGCTGACTCTTGTCCTGCTGGTGTGCGCGCGCCGCGGCGCCGACGCCGCTCACCGCTACCTGCGTCTCCGGCCGTCTCCGAGCGAGCACCTGCCGGTACCGGACCTGATCGAGGACCCGGACCCGGAGTACGACCCGCGCGAGCACGACCTGGCCGAGCGCGCGCTCCGTAAGAAGCTGGGCAGCGGCTTCGACGGCGACTACATGTCCGTGAGCGCGCCGGGGCCGCTGCTCGCCGTCAACGCCACCGCCGCCGCGACCCCCGGCTCCTCCGCGCACTCGCCCGCGCCCAGCGGAGTCATGCCGCCGGAGATCAGGAGGCTGGACCTGAGCCAGACGCCGTACGGGCTCCGCGTCAAGGTGGGCAAGAAGGCGCGGCGGAAGTTCCTGCAGTGGCTGTGGACGCACACGCACTGCCCCGTGATCCACGTGTGGAAGGACCTCGGCGTGCGCTTCTGGCCGCGCTACGTCAAAGAGGGGCACTGCTTCAGCGAGCGCTCGTGCTCC
>JACRUU010000002.1:5889512-5902012 GCA_030449085.1 Kryptopterus vitreolus | reverse complement strand
TGCATTACTGCATACTGCCTTTCTGTATTACTGTACACTTCACCTAGCATACTGCACATGCCACACTTGATTACTGCACACGTAACACTGCATTACTGCACCCCTTATAATTGCATTACTGTACACTGCATGTTACACACATGGAATACTGCATTACTACACTACTATGAACTGTACAAGGCATTCTATATTAACTGCATCACTGTATACTGCACACATGTATACTGCACACTGTATACTACCACATGTGCGTATCACTACACACTGCATTACTGCACATGGTCTACTGTTTGATTCATTACTGCACACTGCACCTAGTAAAATGACTGATGCCCCAGGAAACTGCATTACTGTACACTGTACATGATATTCTGCACACTGCATTACTGCACATGATAATCTGCACACTTCATTGCTGTACACTGTACATGATATTCTGCTCTTATTGCATTATAGTTCCTCACGTCTGCTGCCTTCTCAAAACTCTGGCAATTTGATAATACCCAGAATATCCAAATCTACTGTCGGCGGCAGATCATTTACTAATTTAACGGCAAAACTCTGAAACAATCTACCTAACTCTGTTTGGGAGGCAGACACAATCTCAGTTTGAATCTAGACTGAAGACCATCTCTTTAATCTGGCTTACACATTTAAACATTTATTACATTCAAATCTGTTAAAGAATTGTTAGGCTGCATTCATTAGTTTAAGCAGAACCGGGAACGTCTGTCTTTTGTCTCGTTACCACTCAGACTGAATCCTGATCAGATGAACACTGCATGATCCAGTTCTGATCGCGATGATGGGTCAGCACCGATACACGACCTCTACAGACACAAATGACTAGTTTGTTGGTCAGATGAGAACTGACCCCCTGACTGAGCCTGCTTTCAGTCAAGGCTTTTTTTCCCCATTTGTGTCACTGATGGAGTTTTGGTTCCTTGACGCTGTCGCCTGTTGCCTATGACTCGCTCAGTTGGGGACACGTAATACCAAGGGATATTGAACACAACTTTAACACAATGTAACACAATTCTTTCTGTGTATTAATGATATTACCTTCCTATTTAATACTGTACAGCTGTTTTGACACAATCTATATTATTAAAAGACTATATCAATAAAGGTGACTCGACTTGACTAGTGATGTATACAGGAGTAATTTATGTATTAGTGAAGTACACAATAGTGATGTATGTAGTAGTAAAGTATTTATTAGTGATGTATTAGAGTTGTATAGAGTAGTGAAGTATACAGTAGTGATGCATCTAGTAGTGTATACAGTAGTTAAGTACACAGTTGTGTATTTAAGATGTAGTATGTAGTAATGATACAGCATACAGCAGTAAAGTATGTAGTAGTAATGTATGGAATAGTGATGTATACAGTAGTAAAGTATGGAATAGTGATGTATACAGTAGTAAAGTGTGTAGTAGTGATGTATTCAGTAGTGATGTATACTGTAATTATGTATACTGTAGTAAAGTATGTAGTAGTAATGTATGGAGTAGTGATGTATACAGTAGTACAGTATGGAGTAGTGAAATATACAGTAGTGATATATACAGTATTGATGTATGTAGTAGTGATGTATACAGTAGTAAAGTATGGAGTAGTGAAATATACAGTAGTGATGTATGAATGATGTATGATGTATACAGTAGTGATGCATAGAGTAGTGATGTATGTAGTAGTAAAGTATGGAGCAGTAATGTATGGAGTATTGATGTATACAGTAGTAGGGTATGTAGTAGTGAAGTATACAGTAGTAGTGTATGTAGTAGTGATGTATACAGTAGTGGAGTATATAGTAGTGATGTATAGAGTATTGGGGTATACAGTAGTGGAGTATATAGTAGTGATGTATACAGCAGTAAAGTATGGAGTAGTGATGTATGTAGTAGTAAAGCATGTAGTAGTGAAGTATGGAGTAGTGATGTATAGAGTAGTGGATTATAGACTAGTGGAGTATAGAGTAGTGATGTATAGAGTAGTGGAGTATATAGTAGTGTATACAGTAGTGATATACAGTAGTGATGTATACAGTAGTGATGTATACAGTAGTGGAGTATATAGTAGTGATGTATAGAGTACTGATGTACAGATTAGTGATGTATACAGTAGTGATGTATACAGTAGTGATGTATACAGTAGTGATGTATAGAGTAGTGATGTATAGAGTAGTGGAGTATATAGTAGTGAAGAGTATAGATTAGTGGTGTATAGACTAGTGATGTATGTAGTAGTAGTACAGATGTATAGAGTAGTGATGTATATAGAGTAGTGATGAGTATAGTATATTGTAGTGGAGTATAGAGTAGTGATGTATAGAGTGGTGGAATATAGAGTAGTGATGTATAGAGTAGTGGAGCATAGAGTAGTGATGAATATAGTAGTGATGTATAGAGTATTGGGGTATAGAGTAGTGGAGTATATAGTAGTGGATTATATAATAGTGATGTATAGAGTAGTGATGTATATAGTAGTGGAGTATAGAGTAGTGATGTATATAGTAGTGGAGTATAGAGTAGTGATGTATATAGTAGTGGAGTATAGAGTAGTGAGTATATAGTAGTGGAGTATAGTAGTGGATTATATAGTAGTGATGTATAGAGTAGTGATGTATATAGTAGTGGAGTATAGAGTAGTGGAGTATAGAGTAGTGGAGTATATAATAGTGATGTATAGAGTAGTGGAATATAGAGTAGTGATGTATAGAGTAGTGGAGTATATAGTAGTGGATTATATAATAGTGATGTATAGAGTAGTGATGTATATAGTAGTGGAGTATAGAGTAGTGATGTATATAGTAGTGGAGTATAGAGTAGTGGAGAATATAACAGTGATGTATAGAGTAGTGGAATATAGAGTATTGATGCATAGAGTAGTGGAGTATATAGTAGTGTGAGTATGTATAGTAGTAGAGTGGAGTATAGAGTATGTAGAGTAGTGGAGTATAGAGTAGTAGTGGAGTATAGAGTAGTGATGTATAGAGTAGTGGAGTATATAGTAGTGATGTATAGAGTATTGGAGTATATAGTATTGGAGTATATAGTAGTGAATTATATAGTAGTGATGTATAGAGTAGTGATGTATATAGCAGTAAAGAATGTAGTAGTGTGTTCCAGGGGGCGCTGTATCATGGCTGACCCTGCACTCAGACTCCAACATTCAAACAAGCTGGGACATGTCAATAAAGAATTTCACTGCATTGTAATGAATATCTGACAAATAACGGCTCGTCTACTCCTCTATTCTATACAGTACAACACTAATGCATGTGGTAGTGACGTATGTAGTAGTAAAGTTGTGCAGATAATATGAATGGCAAAAGGATGAAGTGGGAATATTCTCTTATGTAAGTATGTAGCGTGTATACACACACACACACACACACACACACACACACACACACACACACACACACACCATTATAGTGCACACTATGTAGTACATTAAGCAGAGGATAAGAAAACAGTCTTTTTTTCCTAGAATGGCACTGAAACTGTCGATGATGCTAACAGAATATTAATGAGAGAGAGAGAGAGAGAGAGATGGATTGACAGAGTGTTTACAAGAGATTGAGAGGGAGGGAAAGTGATGGAGGGATAAAAGGATAAAATAGTAATAGAGTGAAAGAGAGAGTGAGCGACGAATAGGGAGCGTGAGAGTTGATGAATAAAGAAATAGAGAAAGATAAGATATGGAGAGTGATAGAGAGGTATAGTGATAGTGAGAGGAGTGATGGAGAGAGTGGTAGAGAGAGTGATAAAGAGACTGGATGATAGTCAGAGGTATAGAGTGATAGAGTGAGTGATAATACATTTGTTGCGGGTGAATATTTGTGTGTGTGTGTGTGGTGTTGTGTGTGTGTAAAAAGTGATAGAGAGAGGGATAGAGAGTGATACAGAGATAATTAGAGTGATAGAGAGAGACAGAGTGGTATATAGAGAGACACAGAGAGAGGTATAGAGTGATAGAGAGGGAGACTGGTATAGAGTGATAGACTGGTATAGAGTGATAGATTGGTATAGAGTGATAAAGAGAGTGGTATAGAGTGATAAAGAGAGAGGTATAGAGTGATAGAGAGAGGAATAGAGCAATACAGAGAGAGTGGTATAGTGTGTGAGAGAGAGAGGAATAGTGTGATACAGAGAGAGTGGTGTAGTGTGAGAGAGAGAGAGAGTTGTAAAGTGAGTGAGAGAGAGAGGATGGAATAGAGTGAGAGAGAGCGATAGGGTATATAGTGATATAGAGAGTGGTAACGTGAGTGAGCGAGAGAGAGAGCGAGGAATAGAGTGATACTGAGAGAGTGGTAAACACAGAGAGAGAAATAGAGAATGGAATAGAGTGATACAGAGAGAGGTATAGAGTGTATATTACAGTGAACACAGTGTTACACATTATTAGTGTGAATACAGTGTATATTACAGTGTATTAGTGTATATTACAGTGTATAGTGTATATTATCACAGAGTGTAGTGTACAGTGTATATTATAGTGTACAGTGTACATTATAGTGTACAGTGTATTAGTGTGTATGTACAGTGTACATTATAGTGTATATTATAGTGTGTAGTGTTTACTACAGTGTACAGTGTAGATTATAGTGTGTAGTGTTTAATACAGTGTATATTATAGTGTGTAGTGTTTAATACAGTGTACTGTAGATTATAGTGTGTAGTGTTTAATACAGTGTACGTATATTATAGTGTGTAGTGTTTAATACAGTGTACAGTGTAGATTATAGTGTGTAGTGTTTAATACAGTGTATATTATAGTGTGTAGTGTGTACATTATAGTGTGTGTTGTTTAATAAGTGTACAATATAGTGTGTAGTGTACAGTGTAGATTATAGTGTGTAGTGTTTAATAGTGTTAATAGTGTGTAGTGTTTAATACAGTGTAAATAATAGTGTGTAGTGTACAGTGTTTGTATAGTGTTTAATAGTGTGTAGTGTTTAATACATTAGTGTGTAGTGTACATTATAGTGTGTAGTGTGTTAATACATTGTACATTATAGTGTGTAGTGTGTTTAATAGTGTACATTATAGTGTGTAGTGTTTAATACATTATAGTGTGTAGTGTTTAATACAGTGTAGATTAGTGTGTAGTGTTTAATACATTATAGTGTGTAGTGTTAATACAGTGTACAGTGTTATAGTGTGTAGTGTTAATAATACAGTGTAGATTATAGAGTGTAGTGTTTAATAGTGTACATTATAGTGTGTAGTGTTTAATACAGTGTTTAATAGTGTACATTATAGTGTGTAGTGTTTAATACAGTGTATATTATTAGTGTGTAGTGTATATTTAATACAGTGTACATTATAGTGTGTAGTGTTTAATACAGTGTACATTATAGTGTGTGTGTTTAATACAGTGTTTAATAGTGTACATTAGTGTGTAGTGTGTAGTGTTTATTAGTGTGTAGTGTACATTATAGTGTGTAGTGTTTAATACAGTGTAGTATATTAGTGTGTAGTGTGTAGTGTTTAATACAGTGTGATTAGTGTGTAGTGTGTATATTATAGTGTGTAGTGTTTAATACATTATAGTGTGTAGTGTAGTACATATAGTGTGTACAGTGTACAGTGTAGATTAGTGTGTAGTGTTTAATACATTATAGTGTGTAGTGTTTAATACAGTGTGATTATAGTGTGTAGTGTTTAAGTGTACATTATAGTGTGTAGTGTTTAAGTGTGTACAGTGTATTGTGTAGTGTTTATAGTGTGTACATTATATTAGTGTTTAATAGTGTACATTATAGTGTGTAGTGTTTAATTTAATACAGTGTACATTATAGTGTGTAGTGTTTATACAGTGTATAGTGTGTGTGTAGTGTACAATATAGTGTGTAGTGTTTTACAGTGTATATTATAGTGTGTAGTGTGTACAGTTAGATTATAGTGTGTAGTGTTTAGTGTGTACAGTGTACATTATATTGTGTAGTGTTATAGTGTGTAGTGTTTAATACATTATAGTGTAGTGTTTAATACATTATAGTGTGTAGTGTTTAATACATACAGTGTAGTGTGTTTAATACATTATAGTGTGTAGTGTTTAATACAGTGTATTATAGTGTGTAGTGTTTAATAAGTGTACATTAGTGTGTATTATAGTGTGTAGTGTTTAATACAGTGTACATTATAGTGTGTAGTGTTTAATAGTGTTAATAGTGTGTAGTGTTTAATACAGTGTATTATAGTGTGTAGTGTTTAATACAGTGTACAGTGTAGATTATAGTGTGTAGTGTGTTTAATACAGTGTACATTATAGTGTGTGTGTTTAATACAGTGTACATTATAGTACAGTGTAGTGTTTATACATGTACATTATAGTGTGTAGTGTTTAATACAGTGTATATTACAGTGTATAGTGTTTATATTACAGTGTGTAGTGTATTACATACATTATAGTGTGTAGTGTTAGTGTTTAATACAGTGTAGTGTGTAGTGTTTAATAATAGTGTATATTATAGTGTGTAGTGTTAATAAGTGTACATACAGTATAGTGTGTAGTGTTTAATAAGTGTACATTATAGTGTGTAGTGTTTAATACATTATAGAGTGTAGTGTTTAATACAGTGTAGATTATAGTGTGTAGTGTTTAATAGTGTACAGTGTAGATTATAGTGTGTAGTGTTTAATACAGTGTACAGTGTAATTATAGTGTGTAGTGTTTAATACAGTGTAAATTATAGTGTGTAGTGTACATTGTGTGCACAGTGTTTAATAGATTATAGAGTGTAGTGTTTAATACAGTGTACATTAATAGTGTGTAGTGTTTAAGTGTACATTATAGTGTGTAGTGTTTAATACAATATAGTGTGTAGTGTTTAATACATTATAGTGTGTAGTGTTTAATACATTATAGTGTGTAGTGTTTAATACAGTGTAAAGTGTTTATAGATTATGTGTAGTGTTTAATACAGTGTACATTAGTGTGTAGTGTGTTTAATACAGTGTACATTATAGTGTGTAGTGTTTAATACAGTGTAGATTAGTGTGTAGTGTGTAGTGTTAATAGTGTTTTAGTGTACAATATAGTGTGTAGTGTTTAATAGTGTTAATACATTAGTGTGTAGTGTGTATATTATAGTGTTTAATACAGTGTAGATTAGTGTGTAGTGTGTACATTATAGTGTGTAGTGTTTAATACAGTGTAGATTAGTGTGTAGTGTTTAATACATTATAGTGTGTATTATAGTACATTATATTGTGTAGTGTTTAATACAGTGTACATTATTAGTGTGTAGTGTTTAATACAGTGTAGAGTGTAGATTAGTGTGTAGTGTTTAATACAGTATAGTGTGTAGTGTAGATTAGTGTGTAGTGTTTAATACAGTGTAGATTAGTGTGTAGTGTTTAATACAGTGTAGATTAGTGTGTAGTGTTTAATACATTATAGTGTGTAGTGTAGTGTACATTATAGTGTGTAGTGTTTAATACAGTGTAGATTAGTGTGTAGTGTTTAATACAGTGTAGATATAGTGTGTAGTGTTTAATACAGTGTGTGTAGTGTGTAGTGTTTAATACAGTGTATATTATAGTGTGTAGTGTTTAATACATTATAGTGTGTAGTGTACAGTGTACATTATAGTGTGTAGTGTTTAATACAGTGTACATTAGTGTGTAGTGTTTAATACAGTGTACATTATAGTGTGTAGTGTTTAAGTGTACATGTATAGTGTGTAGTGTTTACAGTGTATACAGTACAGTGTATTATAGTGTGTAGTGTTTAATACAGTGTACATTATATAGTGTGTAGTGTTTAATACAATATAGTGTGTAGTGTACAGTGTAGATTATAGTGTGTAGTGTTTAATACTAGTGTGTAGTGTACAGTGTAGATTATAGTGTGTAGTGTTTAATACAGTGTAGATTAGTGTGTAGTGTGTACATTATAGTGTGTAGTGTTTAATACAGTGTACAGTGTAGTGTGTAGTGTGTAGTGTTTAATACAGTGTAGAGTATAGTGTGTAGTGTTTAATACAGTGTAGATTATAGTGTGTAGTGTTTAATACAGTGTAGTGTTTAATACATTATAGTGTGTAGTGTTTAATACAGTGTTTGTACATTATAGTGTGTGTGTTTAATAGTGTAGTACAGTGTATTATACATTATAGTGTGTAGTGTTTAATATTGTACAGTGTATAGTGTGTAGTGTTTAAGTGTACATTATAGTGTGTGTGTAGTGTTTAATACAGTGTGTACATTATAGTGTGTAGTGTTTAATACAGTGTATATTATAGTGTGTAGTGTACTATAGTGTAGTGTTTAATAGTGTACATTATAGTGTGTAGTGTTTAATACTTTATAAGTGTGTAGTGTACATTATAGTGTGTAGTGTTTAATACATTAGTGTGTAGTGTTTAATACATTATAGTGTGTACAGTGTTTAATAGATTATAGTGTGTAGTGTTTAATACATTATAGTGTGTAGTGTAGTTTAATACATTATAGTGTGTAGTGTTTAATACAGTGTATTATAGTGTGTAGTGTTTAATACAGTGTAGATATAGTGTGTAGTGTTTAATACAGTGTAGATTAGTGTGTAGTGTTTAATACAGTGTAGATTATAGTGTGTGTAGTGTTGTAATACAGTACAGTGTAGTGATTATAGTGTGTAGTGTTTAATACAGTGTACATTATAGTGTGTAGTGTGTATAGTGTTTTAGTAGTATAGTGTAGTGTTTAATACATTATAGTGTGTAGTGTATACAGTGATTATAGTGTGTAGTGTTTAATACAGTGTACAGTGTAGATTATAGTACATTATATTGTGTAGTGTTTAATACACTGTGTACATTATATAGTGTGTAGTGTTTAATACAGTGTACATTATATTGTGTAGTGTTTAATACTGTGTACATTATATTGTGTAGTGTTTAATACTGTGTACATTATATTGTGTAGTGTTTAATACATTATAGTGTGTAGTGTACATTATAGTGTAGTGTTTAATACAGTGTACATTAGTGTGTAGTGTTTAATACAGTGTACATTATAGTGTGTAGTGTTTAATACATTAAAGTGTGTAGTGTACAGTGTACAATATAGTGTGTAGTGTTTAATACAGTGCACAGTGTAGATTATAGAGTGTACAGTGTTTAATACATTACATTAAAGTGTGTAGTGTTAGTGTAATACAGTGTACAATTATAGTGTGTAGTGTTAATACATACTGTGTACATGATTATAGAGTGTAGTGTTTTAATACATTAAAGTGTGTAGTGTTGTAGTGTTTAGTGTTTAATACAGTGTAGTGTATTATAGTGTGTAGTGTAGTGTTTTAAGTGTACATTATAGTGTGTAGTGTACAGTGTAGATTATAGTGTGTAGTGTTTATACTAGTGTGTAGTGTTTAATACATTATAGTGTGTAGTGTTAGTGTGTAGTGTTTAATACAGTGTAGATTATAGTAGATTATAGTGTGTAGTGTTTAATACAGTGTAGATTATAGAGTGTAGTGTGTTTAATACAGTGTACATAGTGTGTGTGTTTAATAGTGTGTAGTGTTTAATACAGTGTACATTATAGTGTGTAGTGTTTAATACAGTGCAGTGTAGATTATAGTGTGTAGTGTTTAATACAGTGTAGAGTGTTTATAGATTAGTGTGTAGTGTTTAATACAGTGTACATTATAGTGTGTAGATTATAGTGTAGTGTAGATTATAGTGTGTAGTGTTAATACAGTGTACATTATAGTGTGTAGTGTTTAATACAGTGTAGATTTAGTGTGTAGTACAGTGTAGATTATAGAGTGTAGTGTTTAATACAGTGTGTACATTAGTGTGTAGTGTTTAATACAGTGTAGATTATAGTGTGTAGTGTTTAATACAGTGTACAGTGTACATAGTGTGTATTAGTGTGTAGTACAGTGTTTAATACATTATAGTGTGTATTATAGTGTGTAGTGTGTAGTGTTTAATACATTATAGTGTGTAGTGTTTAATACAGTGTACATTATAGTGTGTAGTGTTTAATACAGTGTACATTATAGTGTGTAGTGTTTAAGTGTACATTATATTGTGTAGTGTTTAATAGTGTACTGTGTATTATAGTGTGTGTGTAGTGATTATAGTGTGTAGTGTTTAATACAGTGTACATTATAGTGTGTGTGTTTAATACATTATATTGTGTAGTGTTTATACATTATAGTGTGTAGTGTTTAATACAGTGTAATAGTGTACATTATAGTGTGTAGTGTTTAATACAGTGTACATTATAGTGTGTAGTGTTTAATAGTACATGTATATTGTGTAGTGTTTAATACAGTGTATAGTGTGTACAGTGTACATTATAGTGTGTAGTGTAGTGTATTAGTGTAGTGTTTAATACAGTGTACATTATAGTGTGTAGTGTTTAATACAGTGTAGATTATAGTGTGTAGTGTTTATACAGTGTACATTATAGTGTGTAGTAGTGTTTAATACATTGTACAGTGTTTATAGTGTGTACATTATAGTGTGTTTACAGTGTACATTATAGAGTGTAGTGTTTACAGTGTACATTATATTGTGTATTATAGTGTGTAGTGTTTAATACATTATAGTGTGTAGTGTAGTGATATAGTGTGTAGTGTTTAATACAGTGTACAGTGTAGATTAGTGTGTAGTGTTTAATACAGTGTAGATTATAGTGTGTAGTGTTTACAGTGTACAGTGTAGTGTTAGTGTGTAGTGTTTAATACAGTGTAGATTATAGTGTGTAGTGTTTAATACAGTGTAGATTATAGTGTGTAGTGTTTAATACAGTGTAGATTATAGTGTGTAGTGTTTAATACAGTGTACATTATAGTGTGTAGTGTTTAATACATTATATTGTGTAGTGTTTAATAGTGTACATTATATTGTGTAGTGTTTATAGTGTGTAGTGTTTAATACAGTGTACATTATAGTGTGTAGTGTTTAATACAGTGTACAGTGTAGATGTATAGTGTGTAGTGTTTAATACAGTGTAGATTATAGTGTGTACATTATAGTGTGTAGTGTTTAATACATTATATTGTGTAGTGTTAATACAGTGTACATTATAGTGTGTAGTTTAATACATTGTTTAATACATTATAGTGTGTAGTGTTTAATACAGTGTACAGTGTATATTATAGTGTGTAGTGTTTAATACATACAGTGTACATTAGTGTGTAGTACAGTGTAGTGTGTGTGTTTAATACATTATAATGTGTAGTGTTTAATACAGTGTACATTATAGTGTGTAGTGTTTAATACAGTGTAGATTAGTGTGTAGTGTACTAGTGTGTAGTGTTTAATAGTGTGTGTAGTGTTTAAGTGTGTACATTATAGTGTGTTTAATACAGTGTATAGTGTGTAGTGTTTAATACAGTGTAGATTATAGTGTGTAGTGTTTAATACAGTGTAGATTAGTGTGTAGTGTTTAATACAGTGTACATTATAGTGTGTAGTGTTTAATACAGTGTACATTATAGTGTGTAGTGTTTAATACAGTGTACATTATAGTGTGTAGTGTTTAATACAGTGTAGTGTTTAGTGTGTAGTGTTTAATACATTATAGTGTGTAGTGTTTAATACAGTGTATATTATAGTGTGTAGTGTTTAATACAGTGTACAGTGTAGATTATAGTGTGTAGTGTTTAATACATTGTAGAGTGTAGTGTTTAATACAGTGTATAGTGTATATTATAGTGTGTAGTGTATTAGTGTGTAGTGTTTAATACAGTGTACATTATAGTGTGTAGTACAGTTTAATACAGTGTACATTATAGTGTGTAGTGTTTAATACAGTGTAGATTAGTAGTGTGCACAGTGTAGATTATAGTGTGTAGTGTTTAATACAGTGTAGAGTGTATTAGTGTGTAGTGTTAATAATACAGTGTATAGTGTGTAGTGTTTAAGTACAGTGTAATACAGTGTACATTATAGTGTGTAGTGTTTAAGTGTACAGTGTAGATTAGTGTGTAGTGTACATTATAGTGTGTAGTGTTTAATACAGTGTACATTATAGTGTGTAGTGTTTAATACATTATAGTGTGTAGTGTTTAATACAGTGTATATTATTAGTGTGTAGTGTTTAATACAGTGTATTGATGTAGTGTGTAGTGTTTACATACAGTGTATTATAGTACATTATAGTGTGTAGTGTTTAATACAGTGTACATTATAGTGTGTAGTGTTTAATACAGTGTACATTATAGTGTGTAGTGTTTAATACAGTGTACATTATAGTGTGTAGTGTTTAATACAGTGTACATTATAGTGTGTAGTGTGTACATGTATATAGTGTGTAGTGTTTAATACAGTGTACATTATATAGTGTGTAGTGTTAATAAGTGTACAGTGTACATTATAGTGTGTAGTGTTTAATACAGTGTACATTATATAGTGTGTAGTGTTTAATACAGTGTACATTATATAGTGTGTAGTGTTTAATACAGTGTACATTAGTGTGTAGTGTATGAATTTCTTTAACATTGCATTTTTAATTAGAATGTAAAATTATTTATTGAACATTTTT
>JACRUU010000002.1:5867012-5887012 GCA_030449085.1 Kryptopterus vitreolus | reverse complement strand
AACAACAACACACACTCACACACCCATAAACCCTCCTATATCACAGACACACACCAGAACCACACATTTACACTAAGAGAACACACACACACACACACACACACACACACACACACACGTGACTCAGCATCAGAGAAAACCCACAAACACAATTAAAACACAGAATTTAACATAAACCCTGAGATAGAAATATCTGAGCTACTGGGAAACTGAATCTCAGCTCACGTGTAAAATTGTGTGTTATCTAGTCCTGAACAGAGAGTACAGTGCGGCAGAGCACTGTGACCGATCCAAAACTCAGACACACTATGGTGTGGTGTTGGCATGATGTGGACACAGTGTGGGTGTGTGGGTGTGGTGGACACGGGTGTGGGAGTGGTGTTGGCATGGTGTGGTGTGGACACATGGCACGGTGTGGGTGTGGTGTGGGAGTGGTGTTGGCATGATGTGGACATGGTGTGGGTGTGGTGTGGGAGTGGTGTGGCATGTGTTGACATGGTGTGGGTGTGGTGTTGTGTGGACAGTGTGGTTGTGGTGTGGTGGGTGTGGTGGTGTGGTGTGGGATGGTGTGGGTGTGGGTGAGAGTGGTGTTGGCATGAGTGTGTGGACATGGTGTGGTGGTGTGCGGGAGTGGTGGTGTGGGACACAGTGTGGGTGTGGTGTTGGCATGGTGTGGACACGGTGTGGGTGTGGTGTTGGGAGTGGTGTTGGCATGATGTGGACATGGTGTGGGTGTGGTGTGGGAGTGGTGTTGGCATGATGTGGACACGGTGTGGGTGTGGTGTGGTCACGGTTTGGGAGTGGTGTTGGCATGATGTGGACACGGTGTGGGTGTGGTGCTGGCATGGTGTGGACACGGTGTGGGTGTGGTGCTGGCATGGTGTGGACACGGTGTGGGAGTGGTATTGGCATGGTGTGGGAGTAGTGTGGACATGGTGTGGGTGTGGTGTGAGAGTGGTGTTGGCATGGTGTGGACACGGTGTGGGTGTGGTGCGGGAGTGGTGTTGGCATGATGTGGACACAGTGTGGTGTGTGGTGTTGGCATGAGGTGGGTGTGGACACGGTGTGGGTGTGATGTGGGAGTGGTGTTGGCATGATGTGGACACAGTGTGTGTGTGTGATGGTGGTGTGGACACGGTTGGGGTGTGAGTGTGTGGTGTGGCACAGTGATGTGTGGACACGGGTGTGGGTGTGTGGGAGTGATGTTGGCATGATGTGGACACGGTGTGGGTGTGGTGTGGGAGTGATGTTGGCATGATGTCTGACACGGTGTGGGTGTGGTGTGGACACGGTTTGGGAGTGGTGTTGGCATGGTGTGGACACGGTGTGGGTGTGGTGTGGACACAGTGTGTGTATGGTGTGGGAGTGTTGTGGACATGGTGTGGACACGGTGTTGGCATGGTGTGGACACGGTGTGGGAGTCATCATGAACAGTTTTACACGCGAGTCTCCATCACTGTACAGGAGAAAACCCACGATGATGGAACTGTAATGGACATTTAGTGTCACCCAGATGATTTTCCTTTCTGATAGCGGTTGCTTTCAAGGTTTCATCTCAGGGGGATTTTCCTACAACCCCATAAACTCTGATATTCTGTCCATCTTCCACCTTCCAGAATCATCAGCAATCTCAACTCTCACGCACATGTCAATTCACTACGAACGTTTAGGAGTTCAGTGTGGAACAGAGCTTTATCTACATACAGTATGCAGGCCAAATTAATGTTGCAGTTCCTGTGGCCTTGTTCCCATCACCTTACAGAATTAATAAAAAAAAAACAAAACAAACATGAAACTAATACAATTTTAATGATGTTTTTAAACATTATAATAAATATCCAAGACCAATACTACTACTGATGAATATTTTTGCCTCTGCTAAGTGAGTGTGATTTCCAGTTCATCTAAAATCCATAATGATCTCGTTTGTCTTCTTGATGTTAAATTTGAGGTTAATTTCCTCACAGCATGAAGCTCGGTGCTGATCAGACCTACCACCGCCGTGTCATCTGTCCACGTAACTGTACTGTTTGAAGCATAGGCAGGTACATGTGTGAAAAGGGAGTCATATGAAGGGAAACAGCGCCATCCTGTGGCTGTATCTCTCTGTGTGATGAGATCAGTTCAGTGGTAAAATGCTCTCTTATAAAGGATTACTCTCAGATCCAGGGATAATACTGCATTTGTAGCTTTTACAAACAGTGTTAAGTGTATTCAGGAGGTTCACTACATAGGCAGAATATCTAACCTGCACCTTCACTGCAGAAATAACCTCATCTTTTATGTTTACAAGACAATGCATCACCATTACACACACACACACACACACACACACACACACACACACACACACACACACATGTCTTTTCTGTCCATTATTACATCCACAAAGTAGCATTATTGATATTTTGTGAACGTGTGTGTATAAAGGTGAACACTAGGGGGCGCTCAAGCGGATTAGAGGAAGCGCAACACGAACGACAGCGGTAAACACCTAAACACAGGTAAATATTTACAACATAAACCAAGAGAAAAAGAAAACAAGATTTGTTGACGGCATGTTTGTATTTATTTGTGAAAATGGAGTGGATTTGTTTGAGAGAGACCGGTGTGCTAATAGCGTGCGCATGCAAACACATTCACCTCAGCAGGAGATTACAGAGAATAAGAGGTAAAGTGTGTGTGTGTGTGTGTGTGTGTGTGTGTGTGTGTGTGTGTGTGTGTGTGTGGTGTGTGTGTGTGTGTGTGTGTGTGTGTGTGTGTGTGTGTGTGTGTGTGTGTGTGTGTGTGTGTGTGTGTGTGTGTGTGTGATTTATTTTTGCCTCAGAAATAATTTCTAAATGTAATAAAATTAAATTTCTGAGGTAAAAAGTGTAAATTGCAGTGCACTTTTTTCATGTTTACCTCAGAAGTGTATATTTTTGTCAGAAATTGTTCCTGTTCTGACCAAAATAATTTCTGAGGTAACAAAAAAAAAAAAGATTCATGAGCTACAAAAACATTTGTACAATACTGCAGTTCTCAGAAATTTAATTTCTCCGATTCCCTCAGGAATTTTTATAAAAATGATTTCTGAGTAATTTTGATCAACACCAGAATGATTTCTGAGGTAAAGTGTACACGGAATTCTTTTTGTTGGTTCTCAACTTTATTACATTAAAATGATTAACCTAAATAATTCAAGACAACTAAAAATAGGTTTAAATGTTTAAAACAGCACTGTTATTATTTATTTATTTACCACAGAGGTGTATTTATTTATACATCAAAGTACAACGAAGTTCACACTTGTTACCTCAGAAGTGTACTTTTTGTTCCCTCAGTAAATTGCACATTGCTGTGGAAAATAATTTGTGACAAAACCAGTGTAAAGTGCAGTGTAGTTTTTACCAGCGGTAAAGCATGAAATGTTATGAAATAGTCACTTGTATTGTCCTTAAAGATCACATTGTAAGGGATAAGATAAACACACAGCATTTAATTTGTTTAGCTAAAAAACATATAACCAGAGAATTATACACAAACATCACAGGGAATTGAGTTTATCTGATTAATCAAGAATTTGTGATTTTCACATTTTTAATTTGTGGCCCAAAAAATGTATAATTTTACCCAAACATTGTGTTTTCTCTCTCAGGTGTTCGATGTAAGAATTGCAAAATCATCAACCTGGAACAGTGAGGCGTCTATAAGACTTAAACATTACATTGACATGAGTCTATGGTAACTGTTCTAAACACAGTCACATGTTCTATATGTGACATTAAAATCACCAACAATTACATTAGAATTGTGACTATTAATAATAATAATAATAATAATAATAACAGTGAATGTACATTTTGTACAGTTGACAGTTTGATGTTGGACATCGACATGGACAACAAAACAAGGACTTCTCTAGGCGTTATTTTTAAGGTTAACGAAGAAATAACAAACTGTCGGACTGCACTAAACAACACTGAAAGCGATGACACCTGCCCTCTGACCTAGGCTGTCTAAACAATCTCAATGCCTACATGGTGGAATGTAGAGAGAGACTCACTCACTCACTCACTCACTCACTCACTCACTCACTCACTCACTCACTCACTCACTCACTCACCGCCCCACTCCTCAATCACTCACTCACTCACTCACTCACTCACTCACTCTCACTCACTCACTCACTCACTCACTCACTCACTCAGCACCAATCACTCACTCACCTCCTCACACTCACTCACTCACTCACTCACTCACTCACTCACTCACTCACTCACTCACTCACTCACTCACCTGTTCTCAAACCAACTCAGCCAGCAAACAAGCTTTCCCTCCTTTTTCTTCCCCCTGATAGGGCTTCAGGGTGCTGCATTTAAACTGTAGGCTCCGCCTCTTCAGGTCAGGTTATTGCTCTTTATTGGTCCTACACCTCCTTTAATTAACTGGTGGCTCCACCCAGTAGAGATCCAAGGATAAACCACAAGAAAAATAGAAAACAAATAGGAAAAAACAAAAATAGGAAAAATAGAAAACAAACAAACAGAAAACAGCAGACATGTAACAGTAGGGTTTGGAACAAATGATGTGAAATCTGAAAGATCTTTTAGATCATGTGAAATTTAAAAGCTTTTTTTCATCGAGGTCCTCTTTTACTGATCACACGTTCTAGATCTCATAAAAATACTTCCGCTGTGCATTTCATTCATTCTGTCCATATCCAGTCACTTTCTGCTGCTCATCGTCCATCAGATGGAAGCATCAATGATCCCGAAGATACCTTGTACTGTTCTGATGTGAAAGAGCTCTATATGAGGATATTTATCAGTTTTATATGAAATTACAGGACAGTTACCTCGTACCTTCCTCCATTAGTCTTAATGTCATTAGTTTTAATGATGTACGTCTGGACACAGTAAATCTTATAAAGATGCTCTGCACTCACATACACAGTCGAGTGAGTTGGAAATCCACGATGTTCTAATAAGTTTAAATGATTCTTAAACCATGCCTGTGGTTCTGCACCATCGACTGGGTATTTAACAATGCAGGATTTTCAGATAAAACTTATTTTATGTGCCTCAACACACTAGTTTATACACTGATAAAAACCAAAAGGAACAGTTTTTTTTCAGTTTACCTAAATAACAGAAACCTTACAGGCTCCACTAAAACATTCTTGTTGGTAAGAATTTATGAAGCCTGTAGATGTTATGTGATATGGTTTTAATGATGTCATTGATGGTCCTGCTTGAAAGGTTAATGCTCTGTTTGGAGAGTCAGGTATAAATATCTTATGAGCTTATCAAGATATTTTTGAAATAGTTTAACCTACTTGGGTCACCAAAAAATACTTGGTGTTTACTTTACTCTGGTGAACCTCGACCAGCATTGAAAAGGTGCATATTGTGCTCTTGTGTAGAGAGGGACACTTGGAATAATGTGGCCATGACAACCACAATGCTGTCTGATTGATAGAAACTGGAAATAAATGGGTGTATCATCTCTAGGCATGTTTTTAAGGCAACAGTTTTTTGAATTGCCCCAAATAATTTGAAGTCCCACAATATTAGGGGTTTTTACTGAGAATTTCAGTTCTTACACTTACTCCTGTAGATATTGTCTGGTACCTAGAAGTGATCTTCATGATTTCTCCACCCAGAACTGTGCAGAACTACAACCAGGCAGTACGAGATATGAAGTGGTGTCCTGACAGACAAGAAATGTCCATCACTTACTTTCATGTCTGTCAGAATGATTTCTCACAACGTATTGATCATGATGTGTTTGAAGGAGTTACATCAAGTTTATCACCTACAGTGAGATAAACTGAAGGTTCTGATGTCACTTCTCTGGACGTTTCACCAAAAGGAGGTAAAACAGGTGGCAAGGGAACAAAAAACTGTTCTCTCCTGAAGATTCTGATTTCTGATCTGATTTGCCAGGTCCAGCTGAAATAACTTCTGTAATTAATATGTTCTCCTACAATATCTCACTTGAGTATCAACAATTCCTATTTTAAAAGCTGTGAGAACACAAACCTTCAAAAATCTCTGTCAGACTCTTTCAATTAACCACCAACTTCTCCAATCAGACCTGTTATATTGTGTTATGTATATGCTATCATACACACACATATACAATTAAGAGCATGTACATAAGAGACACGAGTTTACAGCTTCTTCCCCTTGGCCAAACAACACCTTCACTCACATCTGGAACAGGAGTGCCCCCAAGTGGTCATCAGACATCATAACAATTATCCTGAATACTGTCCTTTATAATACATGTACTCCAGCTCTGTGCATGTGAAGAATTCTACCCCTTTCCATACAGACTTGTAAGGGTTTGAGTGAGTTTGACAAACTGTAATGTCTAGACGACTGGGGCAGAGTGTCTCCAGCTCTTGTGGGGTGTGTCCTGGCCTATAGTGGTCAGGATCTATCCAGTGTGCTCCAAGGAAGGAACAGCGGTGAACCAGAACAGGGTCTTGCACGACGAACGCACATGTGGAGCATCAATCTTGTGCTGCAACACATCTCACATGCAACACATGTTTATACTGACAGCAGATACACACTTGCTTAGTTGTAGATCCTCACATGTCCGAGTCACATCTCTTCAGTGTTAATGCAATTGAACCTTCGGCAGATGTGAGAATTTAAGTTTATTAAAAGAAAAAATAGAGATGCCAGTCATTAATGTGAATACAAACCTTCACATCAGGACATTTTTTAAGGGCAGTAGAGAAAATGAGTATGGAAAAAAGATTGGCTTTAAACTGCAAACCAGTGGTGCTGGTGATGTCTATCATTTCTATTGTCAATTTCATTTTACCCAGCTGTGTGTTACACAGATAAATACACAAGATAATGACAATGACCCAAAAGACTGAACCCAATGTCTGGATTAAAAAGTGTTTTCCAGGCAATGTTTTCAGTAAAGAAAAAAATATATCACTTTGATATGAAGGCCAAGCAGGAGGTTTATGGATGTGGTGAGGGAAGACATGCAGGTAGTTGTGGTGAAAGAGACAGATGTAGAGGAACAGGGTTGATGTGTAGAAGCATGATCTGCTGTGATGATCCCTAACAGGAACAGCCAAATGTAGACGATCTCTCGGGAGTCGAAAGTGCAAAGATCTTTGAATAATTATTGATCAACTGTGTCTACTGAACATTTGTACACTGGCAAAAAATCTATGACAAGTGGGTACAAGTAGGTTTTTAACATAACCAAGTTTTACGGAAAAGCTCATTTTGCAGCCTAAAACTGTCAGTGAGGAATTCCTTTGCTTTGAACCACCGATTCAGGAAATATATGAGTTGTGAGTGTAGGATAAATATTCGACGATCTATGACCAAAAATATGCGAAATAATTTTTTGGGATTATAGCGCCCCCCTGTGTCTAAATGGCTCAAGACTTTGTCAGCTTCTCCCCAAATTTAGCTCTATCATCTGTCCAAATTTCAAGTCTCTAGGTTTGGTCTGCACGATAAATTTTAGGCATAATAATAATAATAATAATAATAATAATAATAATAATTATAATAATAATCACAACAATGACAAAACAGTTTCACGCACAAAAATGCACTCAATGTGCGAGACGGAGAATAAACAGACGTTTTGTTCGCCAGTTAATACGTTCCTGAGGGATCCTGATGTTCCGCACATAAAACCGAATATGTACTGTTTACAACCCTACTAAATAATGATATCTATTAGCTATTTTAATTTAGGTATTTTTTTAAAAAAATTAATAAAATTAGACTGTGTTATTTAATTAAAAGAATCTTTTAAAAAGTACCTGCCGTCAAACAGTAAAGATCGAGGTGATACAGTAACTAAAGGCATGATAAAACCTCCTCAAATTAATGACGAACTGAACGTGTTAGGAAACTCACAGCACATAAATACGTTTACAGTGTTGATTATAATTAAAAGATATCTTTATAAAAAGTAACCTGCCGTCAAACAGTAAAGAGTCGAGGTGATACAGTAACTAAAGGCATGATATGAAACCCCCCCCGGCCCCTTCCTCCTCATACAGGCTCCTACGAGACCGATCACATGACGATACTGACACGTGTTAGGAAACTGCCGAGGGCACACGAGGATAGCACATAAATACGTTTACAGAATACAAAATTTAGACGTGTTGAATTTAACAGTTACAGTACATACAGATCATTATAGATCCAACACCAAGTCCTCCACACAGGAGCCTTTAAATGTTCATTGATGGAGAAAGAGCAGATTCATTCATTCATTCATTCATCTTCTAGCGCTTTATCCGATCTTCCCTCGGGTCACGGGGAGTCTGTGTCTATCTCAGGCGTCTATGGGCATTAATGCAGGATACACCCACCCTGGATGGAATGCCAACCCATCACACACACACACACACACACACACACACACACATTCATACACTAGGGATAATTTTCCAAGGTGCCAAATCAACCTACCGTGCATGTTTTTTTTTTTGGACCGGGGAGGAAACCTATTAATGTTGGAGAACCCGGAGAACAAACCCCTGAGGCACGGGGAGAACATGCACCAAACTCCACACACACATGACGGGAATATATGATCATATATCCATGTGTTAATCAAGTCAAGTCAAGTCAAGAGGTTTTTATTGTCATTTTAACCACATATATCTGAGTGTGTATACAGTGAAATGAGACAACGTTTCTCCAGGACCCCGGTGCTACACAAAACAACATATAACACAAACACAACAACACAATGCTGAGGACGAGACTAACGTTTGTCCCCTAGCTACATAAAGTGCATCGTGTGCAACCTGGTGCAAACAGCGCAAAGACACAACAAGACTGTGTTCACAACACAAGACAGTGCATAACAAACAACTATAACACAATATAATAAAATAAAATAAAAAAACACAACAACCTAGTGCAAAGTATCACAGTTTGGCGAGTGTGCAAAAGTACAAGTAGAGCAGCAGTGATAAAAAGTAGATGTGCAAAATGTGCATGTATCAGTGAGAGCAGTGTATACAATAAACATGTAAAGGCCAGTAATGAGGTAGATAAATAAATAAAGCAATAAAAGCAAAGCATAATAGATGATCAATAAATAAAGATCATATATCCATGTGTAATAGTATAGCATATAATGTAGTATATGATCATATATCCATGTGTTAATGTAGTATGATATATCCATATATGTGTAATGTAGTATATGATCATATATCCATGTGTTAATGTAGTATATGATCATATATCCATGTGTAATGTATGTAGTATATGATCATATATCCATGTGTAATGTAGTATATGATCATATATCCATGTGTAATGTAGTATATAATCATATATCCATGTGTAATTTAGTATATGATCATATATCCATGTGTAATTTAGTATATGATCATATATCCATGTGTAATGTAGTATATGATCATATATCCATGTGTAATGTAGTATATGATCATATATCCATGTGTTAATGTAGTATATGATCATATATCCATGTGTAATGTAGTATATGATCATATATCCATGTGTTAATGTAGTATATGATCATATATCCATGTGTAATGTAGTATATGATCATATATCCATGTGTTAATGTAGTATATGATCATATATCCATGTGTAATGTAGTATATGATCATATATCCATGTGTAATGTAGTATATGATCATATATCCATGTGTAATGTAGTATATGATCATATATCCATGTGTTAATGTACAAACCGGATTCCAAAAAAGTTGGGACACTATACAAATGGTGAATAAAAACTGAATGCAATGATGTGTAGGTGCCAACTTGTAATATTTTATTCAGAATAGAACATAACACACGAAACAAAAGTTTAAACTGAGAAAATGTACCATTTTAAGGGAAAAATATGTTGATTCAGAATTTCATGGTGTCAACAAATCCCAAAAAAGTTGGGACAAGTAGCAGTAAGAGGCTGGAAGAAAGTAAATTTAAGCATAACGAGGAGCTGGAAGACCAATTAACACAAATTAGGTCAATTGGCAACATGATTGGGTATAAAAAGAGCTTCTCAGAGTGGCAGTGTCTCTCAGAGGCCAAGATGGGTAGAGGATCACCAATTCCCACAATGTTGCGCAGAAAGATAGTGGAGCAATATCAGAAAGGTGTTACCCAGCGAAAAATTGCAAAGACTTTGCATCTATCATCATCAACTGTGCATAACATCATCCAAAGATTCAGAGAATCTGGAACAATCTCTGTGAGAAAGGGTCAAGGCCGTAAAACCATACTGGATGCCCGTGATCTCCGGGCCCTTAAACGACACTGCACCACAAACAGGAATGCTACTGTAAAGGAAATCACAGAATGGGCTCAGGAATACTTCCAGAAACCATTGTCAGTGAACACAATCCACCGTGCCATCCGCCGTTGCCAGCTGAAACTCTACAGTGCAAAGAAGAAGCCATTTCTAAGCAAGATCCACAAGCTCAGGCGTTTACACTGGGCCAGGGATCATTTAAAATGGAGTGTGGCGAAATGGAAGACTGTTCTGTGGTCAGACGAGTCACGATTCGAAGTTCTTTTTGGAAATCTGGGACGCCATGTCATCCGGACCAAAGAGGACAAGGACAACCCAAGTTGTTATCAACGCTCGGTTCAGAAGCCTGCATCTCTGATGGTATGGGGTTGCATGAGTGCGTGTGGCATGGGCAGCTTGCATGTCTGGAAAGGCACCATCAATGCAGAAAAATATATTCAGGTTCTAGAACAACATATGCTCCCATCCAGACGTCATCTTTTTCAGGGAAGACCCTGCATTTTCCAACAAGATAATGCCAGACCACATTCTGCATCAATCACAGCATCATGGCTGCGTAGGAGAAGGATCCGGGTACTGAAATGGCCAGTCTGCAGTCCAGATCTTTCACCTATAGAGAACATTTGGCGCATCATAAAGAGGAAGGTGCGACAAAGAAGGCCCAAGACGATTGAACAGTTAGAAGGCCTGTATTAGACAAGAATGGGAGAGCATTCCTATTTCTAAACTGGAGAAACTGGTCTCCTCTGTCCCCAGACGTCTGTTGAGTGTTGTAAAAAGAAGGGGAGATGCCACACAGTGGTGAAAATGTCCTTGTCCCAACTTTTTTGGGATTTGTTGACACCATGAAATTCTGAATCAACATATTTTTCCCTTAAAATGGTACATTTTCTCAGTTTAAACTTTTGTTTCGTGTGTTATGTTCTATTCTGAATAAAATATTAGAAGTTGGCACCTAAACATCATTGCATTCAGTTTTTATTCACGATTTGTATAGTGTCCCAACTTTTTTGGAATCCGGTTTGTAGTATATGATCATATATCCATGTGTAATGTAATATATAGATCATATATCCATGTGTTAATGTAGTATATAATCATATATCCATGTGTAATGTGTATCCATTTAGTATATGATCATATATCCATGTGTTAATGTAGTATATGATCATATATCCATGTGTTAATGTAGTATATAATCATATATCCATGTGTAATGTAGTATATGATCATATATCCATGTGTAATGTAGTATATGATCATAATATCCATGTGTTAATGTAGTATATGATCATATATCCATGTGTAATTTAGTATATGATCATATATCCATGTGTAATTTAGTATATGATCATATATCCATGTGTAATTTAGTATATGATCATATATCCATGTGTAATTGTAGTATATGATCATATATCCATGTGTAATTTAGTATATGATCATATATCCATGTGTAATTTAGTATATGATCATATATCCATGTGTAATTTAGTATATGATCATATATCCATGTGTAAATTTAGTATATGATCATAAATATCCATGTGTAAATGTAGTATATGATCATAAAATCCATGTGTAAATGTAGTATATGATCATAAATATCCATGTGTAAATGTAGTATATGATCATATATCCATGTGTTAATGTAGTATATGATCATATATCCATGTGTAATGTAGTATATGATCATATATCCATGTGTAATGTAGTATATGATCATATATCCATGTGTAATGTAGTATATGATCATAAATATCCATGTGTAAATGTAGTATATGATCATAAATATCCATGTGTAATGTAGTATATGATCATATATCCATGTGTAAATGTAGTATATGATCATAAAATCCATGTGTTAATGTAGTATATGATCATATATCCATGTGTAAATGTAGTATATGATCATAAAATCCATGTGTAAATGTAGTATATGATCATAAAATCCATGTGTAATGTAGTATATGATCATATATCCATGTGTAATGTAGTATATGATCATATATCCATGTGTAATGTAGTATATGATCATATATCCATGTGTAATGTAGTATATGATCATATATCCATGTGTAATGTAGTATATGATCATATATCCATGTGTAATGTAGTATATGATCATATATCCATGTGTTAATGTAGTATATGATCATATATCCATGTGTAAATGTAGTATATAATCATATATCCATGTGTAATTTAGTATATGATCATATATCCATGTGTAATTTAGTATATGATCATATATCCATGTGTAATTTAGTATATGATCATATATCCATGTGTAATTTAGTATATGATCATATATCCATGTGTAATTTAGTATATGATCATATATCCATGTGTAATTTAGTATATGATCATATATCCATGTGTAATTTAGTATATGATCATATATCCATGTGTAATTTAGTATATGATCATATATCCATGTGTAATTTAGTATATGATCATATATCCATGTGTTAATGTAGTATATGATCATATATCCATGTGTAATGTAGTATATAATCATATATCCATGTGTAATGTAGTATATAATCATCATATATCCATGTGTAATGTAGTATATGATCATATATCCATGTGTAATGTAGTATATGATCATATATCCATGTGTTAATGTAGTATATGATCATATATCCATGTGTTAATGTAGTATATGATCATATATCCATGTGTAATGTAGTATATAATCATATATCCATGTGTAATGTAGTATATGATCATATATCCATGTGTTAATGTAGTATATGATCATATATCCATGTGTAATGTAGTATATGATCATATATCCATGTGTAATGTAGTATATGATCATATATCCATGTGTAATTTAGTATATGATCATATATCCATGTGTAATTGTAGTATATGATCATATATCCATGTGTAATTGTAGTATATGATCATATATCCATGTGTAATTGTAGTATATGATCATATATCCATGTGTAATTTAGTATATGATCATATATCCATGTGTAATTTAGTATATGATCATATATCCATGTGTAATGTAGTATATGATCATATATCCATGTGTAATGTAGTATATGATCATATATCCATGTGTAATGTAGTATATAATCATATATCCATGTGTAATGTAGTATATGATCATATATCCATGTGTAATGTAGTATATGATCATATATCCATGTGTAATTTAGTATATGATCATATATCCATGTGTAATTTAGTATATGATCATATATCCATGTGTAAATGTATATGTAATTGTAGTATATGATCATATATCCATGTGTAATTGTAGTATATGATCATATATCCATGTGTAATGTAGTATATGATCATATATCCATGTGTAATTTAGTATATGATCATATATCCATGTGTTAATGTAGTATAGTATATAATCATATATCCATGTGTAATGTAGTATATGATCATATATCCATGTGTAATGTAGTATATGATCATATATCCATGTGTAATGTAGTATATGATCATATATCCATGTGTAATGTAGTATATGATCATATATCCATGTGTAATGTAGTATATGATCATATATCCATGTGTAATGTAGTATATGATCATATATCCATGTGTAAATGTAGTATATGATCATATATCCATGTGTAATGTAGTATATGATCATATATCCATGTGTAATGTAGTATATGATCATATATCCATGTGTAATGTAGTATATGATCATATATCCATGTGTAATTTAGTATATGATCATATATCCATGTGTAATGTAGTATATGATCATATATCCATGTGTAATGTAGTATATGATCATATATCCATGTGTTAATGTAGTATATGATCATATATCCATGTGTAATGTAGTATATGATCATATATCCATGTGTAATGTAGTATATGATCATATATCCATGTGTAATGTAGTATATAATCATATATCCATGTGTAATTGTAGTATATGATCATATATCCATGTGTAAATGTAGTATATGATCATAAAATCCATGTGTAAATGTAGTATATGATATATCCATGTGTAATGTAGTATATGATCATATATCCATGTGTAAATGTAGTATATGATCATAAAATCCATGTGTAATGTAGTATATGATCATATATCCATGTGTTAATGTAGTTCATGTCAGTGAAAGATTTCAAACTGATCTCATATCACCAAATCTTCATCAGAGTGAGTAATGATGAAAAATGAAGCTGGTGAAATGGCCGAACCTGAACCTCACTGAAATGCTGGAATAAGATCTTGAAATTAAACATTTTAAGTAAAAGTGGACAAAAATATCAGAACAAATAAATCTGATACTAATCTCCAAAAACTAAACTAGGTTTGAACTAAAACTAGAAAATCATTGCTGCGAGTCAGCACATGCGCATGCGTGCTGTGACCAGTAGATGGCGGACTTGTTTCATTCATTCATTCATCTTCTAGCGCTTTATCCGATCTTCCCTCGGGTCACGGGGAGTCTGTGTCTATCTCAGGCGTCTATGGGCATTAAGGCAGGATACACCCTGGATGGAATGCCAACCCATCACACACACACACACACACACACACACACACACACACACACACACACACACACACACACACACACACACACACAGTCACTAGGGCCAATTTTTCAAGGTGCCAATCAACCTACCGTGCATGTTTTTGGAGCGGGAGGAAACCGGAGAACCCGGAGAAAAACCCCACAAACTCCACACACATGGCCGAGACGGGAATCGAACCCCGACCCTGGGTTGAGGTGGGGGTGAGGCGAACATGTTAACCACTAAACCAGCGTGCCGGACTTGTTTCATACACTAATAATATCTGTTCACCTCAGTGACCGTAAACATATAGTGTATCTTTCACAGAGCAACACACACACACACACACACACACACACACACACACACACGATAAGATAAGTTTGGTATTTTAGTGTGTGTGTGTGTGTGTGTGTGTGTGTGTGTGTGTGTGTGTGTGTGTGACCCAGTTTTCCTCTTGATGAGTGGAGTGTGTGCTGATGCCACTCTGGGATAAGAATGTAATTGGTGTAATAATGAACAGGATAATTAGGAGATGATGATACATTACAGTCGCATGTTTTCCTGCTCGGGTATGAGGACACAGAAACACACTCTAATATCGCTGTGTGTGTGTGTGTGTGTGTGTGTGTGTGTGTGTGTGTGTGTGTGTGTGTGTGTGTGTGTGTGTGTTAGTGCACCAGTTATAAGTCCAGTGTCAGTAGATTTACAACAATACAATATACCCAGTTAAACAAAAACAAATAGTTTTATAATTTAACGTTCATTTTAACTACACTAATTTTATGAATGCATGATTAATGCATCCCGCGTTCCTGTTTGAATATTTTTACTACAATTATACATAAATAAATATAAAAGAGGTGAAGATAAAACCTTAAAAGCAATACATGTTTATTAACGAAGTCATTTCTTTACTCGCTTATAAAATAAAAGAATGAAATTAGAATCCACCATGATACACACATCCGGGAATTAAAAGAATCATTTATCTTCACTAATAATAAACACACACATAAAGCCTTATAAATATAAAGCTCCATATTTGTCCATGCGTATGTTGATTAAAGAATTAAACGCTTGTAAATGATTCAATTGAGGTACATTTACAACAAGGATAAAACAAGAACAACAACAACAGATTTTATTTAAATGCGCCTTTAAAGGACATCGTAAACGTTTAACAGTTATAATTGAGTAGATAAATGACTATAAAGTGTTGAGAAGGACATTTTCTCGTGTTTGCTGTGGAAGAGAATTGTGGAGAAGATGAAGATCGGATTTAGCGGTACAAGATGAATAAATGAATGAATGAATGAATGAATGAATGAATGAGGAGAACAGAAACATGGCCAAGACTCAACAGATCGGAGTGAAACAGAAGAAGATCTGAGCTGCAGGTATGAAAAGACAGAGACGTACAGATCGAGAGTGCAGGATTAAGAAGAGTCAGTGATGGAGGACAGGAGAAGTCAGTGATGGAGGACAGGAGATCAGCTGGATGGAGGACAGGAGAAGTCAGTGATGGAGGACAGGAGAAGTCAGTGATGGAGGACAGGAGAAGTGATGGGATGAAGGACAGGAGAAGTCAGTGATGGAGGACAGGAGAAGTCAGTGATGGAGGACAGGAGATCTGCTGGATGGAGGACAGGAGAAGTCAGTGATGGAGGACAGGAGATCTGCTGGATGGAGGACAGGAGAAGTCAGTGATGGAGGACAGGAGATCTGCTGGATGGAGGACAGGAGAAGTCAGTGATGGAGGACAGGAGATCTGCTGGATGGAGGACAGGAGAAGTCAGTGATGGAGGACAGGAGAAGTCAGTGGAGGACAGGAGGATGGAGGACAGGAGAAGTCAGCTGGATGGAGGACAGGAGATCTGCTGGATGGAGGACAGGAGAAGTCAGTGATGGAGGACAGGAGAAGTCAGTGATGGAGGACAGGAGATCTGCTGGATGGAGGACAGGAGATCTGCTGGATGGAGGACAGGAGAAGTCAGTGATGGAGGACAGGAGAAGTCAGTGATGGAGGACAGGAGATCTGCTGGATGGAGGACAGGAGAAGTCAGTGATGGAGGACAGGAGAAGTCAGTGATGGAGGACAGGAGATCTGCTGGATGGAGGACAGGAGATCTGCTGGATGGAGGAAGTTCTAGTTATGGATGTTTTGGACTTTAATGAGGGGTTTGTGAGGAGATCCAGACAGCAGAGATGTTACAAGGAGCAATGCGCGAGCTGAACAGAGCACGTGCAGGAATCGAGTGGAATCGGGGATCCAATAGCTGTGGCGGGGGCGCGCACGGGGGCGCGCACGGGGCGCTGCTCCGCTCTGCGCGCGGTTCAGAAGAGTCCGGTTTCTCACCTTGACTTCCCTTTATTACATCCCTCCCTCTATCCCTCCTCCTTCTATCCCTTTCTCTCTATCCCTCCCTCTCTCTCTCTCTCCATCAGAGCGCGAGGAGAGAGAGAGGGGCTCGCGCGGAGCAACGGTAAGGATCCCTCACGTGCGGGACTCTACAGAGAGGAGTACGCCGCTGTTGATGTGTGTATGTGCATCACACACACACACACACACACACACACACACACACACACACACACACACACACACACACACACACACAAGGGAAAGTTCATCAGCAACGGACCAAGCTCTCAAGGTAAGATTCCATCTCCCGTTCAGTGTGTGTGTGTGTGTGTGTGTGTGTGTGTGTGTGTGTGTGTGTGTGTGTGTGTACAGCGAACTCTGTATTCTGCTGGTAGAGTGTAATGATGACACTGGAGACTCCTTCTGTTAATGTTACATAGAAGTTATTACGTGTTATAGAGCTGCACGTGACGAGGTGTTACTATGGAAACGATAATGTAGAACATCTAATACAGATAACTAATCACCACCTGCTGACCAATCACAATCCACCTACATCACATTACCACCACCACCACCACCTCCATCATAATCTCCATCACTACCACCATTAGCATCACCGCCACCTTATTATCTCCATTCCCCCTTTATTCCACCCACTCTTATGGATGATGATGATGATGATGATGATGATGATGATGGTGATGATGATGACAGGTGTGTGAAACAGGAAGTTCCTGATGTGATATTACCTGTTGTTTTCAGTGAGAAGAGTCTAATAACGGTAACAAAACAAGGCTCCTGACAGCCAAAGCAGCTTAGTTAGCAAAGCAGTACGAGGTGTGTGTGTGTGTGTGTGTGTGTGTGTGTGTGTGTGTGTGTACAGAGGAGAAAGAAATTCCAGTGGATTTTATTTGGGAGAACTAGACATCTGATGTGTTTCTGCACTGTTTGTAGTGTTCATATGAACTCAGGAGACCTGATATTACACACAAACACACACACACATACACACAAACACACACACATACACACAAACACACACACATACATACATACACACACACACACACACACTTTTTCCATCTCCCACTACCAGACACAGTACTTTGAACTCAGGAGGGAAACCACAAATAATTTTATTAAGTAGTCAAATACAGGCAAACACACACACACGACACACACGCACACAGACACACACAACACACACACACACACACACACACACACACACACACATTTAAGATGCCAAGGTTTTCAGAAAACAGATTGAACCGTTTAACAGAGCTCTCTCTCTCTCTCTCTCTCTCTCTCTCTCTCTCCCTCCCTCCACATGTCCTTGTAATAGCACACCTCTAAACCAGAATAGCTTGAAGTGTGCGTGCACTCACACACACACACACACACACACACACACACACACACACACACACACACACACACACTTCCACTGTTTTATTGTTGTCACCTGCTTGACCTCTACCGTGTTACCATATGCCACCACACCCACACACTTTTGCACACACACACTCTCTCTCTTACTCACACACACATCTGGAGAGAATCTGGCTCTTGGACATTAGAGTCTGGAGAAGTTGTAAAAGTCTGAAGAGTGACAGAATCAACAGGCAGAGTTGGAGAGGAAGAAATATAAAGAGGTGCAATAAAAAATAACAGGAAAATGAAATAGAGAGAGATTTGGTAATAATACACAAACTGAGTTCATAGAGGTAACAGATTGGGTAAGTGTTGGGTAACAGATTGGGTAAGTGTTGGGTAACAGATTGGGTAAGTGTTGGGTAACAGATTGGGTAAGAGTTGGGTAACAGATTGGGTAAGTGTTGGGTAACTGGGTAAGAGATTGGGTAAGTGTTGGGTAACAGATTGGGTAAGTAGTGGGTGGGTAACAGATTGGGTAAGTGTTGGGTAACATTGGGTAAGTGTTGGGTTGGGTAAGTGTTGGGTAACAGATTGGGTAAGTGTTGGGTAACAGTGTTGGGTAACAGATTGGGTAAGTGTTGGGTAACAGATTGGGTAAGTGTTGGGTAACATTGGGATTGGGTAAGAGTTGGGTAACAGATTGGGTAAGTGTTGGGTAACAGTAACAGATTGGGTAAGTGTTGGGTAACAGATTGGGTAAGTGTTGGGTAACAGATTGGGTAACAGATTGGGTAAGTGTTGGGTAACAGATTGGGTAACAGATTGGGTAAGTGTTGGGTAACAGATTGGGTAAGTGTTGGGTGACAGATTGGGTAAGTGTTGGGTAACAGGATTGGGTAAGTGTTGGGTAACAGATTGGGTAAGTGTTGGGTAACAGATTGGGTAAGTGTTGGGTAACAGATTGGGTAAGTGTTGGGTAACAGATTGGGTAAGTGTTGGGTAAGAGATTGGGTAAGTGTTGGTAACAGTTGGGTAACAGATTGGGTAAGTGTTGGGTAACAGATTGGGTAAGTGTTGGGTAAGAGATTGGGTAAGTGTTGGGTAACAGATTGGGTAACAGATTGGGTAAGTGTTGGGTAACAGATTGGGTAAGTGTTGGGTAACAGATTGGGTAAGTGTTGGGTAACAGATTGGGTAAGTGTTGGGTAACAGATTGGGTAACAGATTGGGTAAGAGTTGGGTAACAGATTGGGTAAGAGTTGGGTAACAGATTGGGTAACAGATTGGGTAAGAGTTGGGTAACAGATTGGGTAACAGATTGGGTAAGAGTTGGGTAACAGATTGGGTAAGAGATTGGGTAAGTTTTGGGTAACAGATTGGGTAACAGATTGGGTAAGTGTTGGGTAACAGATTGGGTAAGTGTTGGGTAACAGATTGGGTAAGTGTTGGG
>JACRUU010000002.1:5834512-5852012 GCA_030449085.1 Kryptopterus vitreolus | reverse complement strand
GTGTCTGTGGTGATACTGTGTCTGTAGTGTTAATGTGTCTGTAGTGATACTGTGCCTGTGGTGATAATGTGTCTGTAATGTGTCTGTAGTGATAATGTGTCTGTGGTGACAATGTGTCTGTAGTGATAATGTGTCTGTAGTGATACTGTATGTGTAGTGTTAATATCTGTAGGGTTAATTATTAAAATGTGTCTGTAGTGATACTGTGTCTGTATATGTAGTGATAATATAAAAATGTGTCTGTAGTGATACTGTGTCTGTGGTGATAATGTGTCTGTAGTGATAATGTGTCTGTGGTGATGACAATGTGTCTGTAGTGTTAATATAAAATGTGTGTAGTGATACAGTATGTGTAGTGTTAATATAAAATGTGTCTGTAGTGATACTGTATGTGTAGTGTTAATATAAAATGTGTCTGTGTATGTGTAGTGTTAATATAAAATGTGTCTGTAGTGATACTGTAGTGTTAATATAAAATGTGTCTGTGTGTCTGTAGTGATACAGTATGTGTAGTGTTAATATAAAATGTGTCTGTAGTGATACTGTATGTGTAGTGTTAATATATGTGTCTGTGTATACTGTATGTGTAGTGTTAATATAAAATGTGTCTGTAGTGATACTGTGTCTGTAGTGTTAATATAAAATGTGTCTGTAGTGATACTGTATGTGTAGTGTTAATATAAAATGTGTCTGTAGTGATACAGTATATGTAGTGTAGTGTTAATATAAAATGTGTCTGTAGTGATACAGTATATGTAGTGTTAATATAAAATGTGTCTGTAGTGATACAGTATATGTAGTGTTAATATAAAATGTGTCTGTGTGTCAGTATATGTAGTGATATGTGTCTGTAGTGTATATGTAGTGTTAATATAAAATGTGTCTGTAGTGATACTGTATATGTAGTGTTAATATAAAATGTGTCTGTAGTGATACTGTATATGTAGTGTTAATATTAAATGTGTCTGTAGTGATACAGTATATGTAGTGTTAATATAAAATGTGTCTGTAGTGATACTGTATATGTAGTGTTAATATAAAATGTGTCTGTGTGTCTGTAGTGATATGTGTCAGTATATGTAGTGTTAATATAAAATGTGTCTGTAGTGATACTGTATATGTAGTGATAATATAAAATGTGTCTGTAGTGATACAGTATATGTAGTGTTAATATTAAAATGTGTCTGTAGTGATACAGTATATGTAGTGTTAATATAAAATGTGTCTGTAGTGATACAGTATATGTAGTGTTAATATAAAATGTGTCTGTAGTGATACAGTATATGTAGTGTTAATATAAAATGTGTCTGTAGTGATACTGTATGTGTAGTGTTAGTGTTATAAAATGTGTCTGTAGTGATACAGTATATGTAGTGAGTGTTAATATAAAATGTGTCTGTAGTGATACAGTATATGTAGTGATAATATAAAATGTGTCTGTAGTGATACTGTATATGTAGTGATAATATAAAATGTGTCTGTAGTGATACTGTATGTATATGTAGTGTTAATATAAAATGTGTCTGTAGTGATACTGTATGTGTATATGTAGTGATAATATAAAATGTGTCTGTAGTGATACTGTATATGTAGTGTTAATATAAAATGTGTCTGTAGTGATACTGTATATGTAGTGATAATATAAAATGTGTCTGTAGTGATACAATATATGTAGTGTTAATATAAAATGTGTCTGTAGTGATACTGTATATGTAGTGATAATATAAAATGTGTCTGTAGTGATACTGTATATGTAGTGTTAATATAAAATGTGTCTGTAGTGATACTGTATATGTAGTGATAATATAAAATGTGTCTGTGGTCCAATCTTGATTTCTCTGTGTGTCTGTAGCGTGTAACTGTAACCTCCACGCTCGGCGCTGCAGGTTTAATATGGAGTTGTATAAATTGTCTGGACGGAAGAGTGGAGGAGTTTGTATGAACTGCAGACACAACACCGCCGGCCGACACTGTCACTACTGTAAAGAGGGTTACTACAGAGACCTGAACCGACCAATCACACACCGCAAAGCCTGCACAGGTAACACACACACGCACACACACACACAACACACACGCACACACACACACACACACACACACACTCACACACACACACACACACGCCCTCCACTCCCGATGTGCCGCACAGCATGTAATAAAGATGTCGACACTTTCTATATTTCTCTATATTAATAAAGAAATTAAAAAGTTACACTACTTATTACATTTTAATAGGTTAAGTTATAATCTGTAATTTATTACACTGATAAATATACAAGTAAATGTTTTGAATAGAATTGAATATAAAAAGTCATTATGGTGATAATGTTAAATATATATATATATATACACACATTATATATTAAATATAATAATATATTATCATGAATCTATTTACTCATTAATATTTCGCTTCAAAAGAAATAATCATTTCTCTCTCACTGTTTCTTCCTCCAGCTTGTGACTGCCACCCAGTGGGCGCTGCAGGTAAGACGTGTAATCAGACGTCAGGTCAGTGTCAGTGTAAAGATGGCGTTACAGGACTGACGTGTAACCGCTGTGCTAAAGGCTATCAGCAGAGTCGCTCCCCGGTGGCCCCCTGCATCAGTGAGTCACACTCCTCTATACTCTCTCTCCTCCCGTCTCTCTTCTCATCTATCCCCCTCTGTTCCTGTCTCTCTTCTCATCGATACTCTCTGTCCTACTGTCTCTCTTCTCATCTATCCCCCTCTGTTCCTGTCTCTCTTCCATCCTCTGTTCCTGTCTCTCTTCTCATCGATACTCTCTGTCCTACTGTCTCTCTCTATCTATCCCCTCTCTGTCTCTCTCTCTATCTCCTGTCTCTCTTCTCATCTATCCTCTCTTCTCATGTTCCTGTCTCTCTTCTCATCTGTCTCTCTTCGATATACTCTCTGTCCTACTGTCTCTCTTCTCATCTACTGTCTCCCCCTCTGTCTCTCTTCTCATATAGAATCTCTTCTATCTACTTCCTGTCTCTCTTCTCATCTATACTCTCTTTCCTACTGTCTCTCTTCTCTTCTATCCCCTCTCCTCTTCTCTATACTGTCTTTCCTACTGTCTCTCTTCTCTTCTATCCCCTCTTCTCTCCTCTATCTGTTCTCCTCTATCTCCTCTCATCTCATGTCTCTAATATCCTCTATCCCCCTCTCCACCTGTCTCTCTTCTCCTCCAGTCTCTCTTATCCTCTACCCAATCTCTTCCTGTCCCTCTTCTCCTATATACCCCTCTCCTACTGTCTCTCTTCTCCTCTATCCCTCTCTCCTTCTCCAGTCTCTCTCCTACGTTATCTCTCCTCCTCTAGCTCCCTCTCCTCCCATCTCTCTTCTCATCCAGTCTCTTCTCCTCCTGTCTCTCTTCTGCTCTATCCCCCTCTCCTCCTGTCTCTCTTCTATTCTACCCCGTCTCCTCCTGTCTCTTTTCTCCTCTCCTCTTGTCTCACTTTCTCTCTTACACGGTCTCAATTCTTCTTCTCTCCTCTTCCCTCTCTTCAAGAAACAATTAGGGACAAACTGACGTTCATTTTTCATACATAAGTTTTATTTAAAGCTGCTTTTAGACGATGACAAATTGTAAAAAGCGCTTTATAAATAAAATGTAATTGAATTGAATTCTACTTTATTTTCATCTCTATCTCCTTCTCTCCTCTGATCTCTCTTCTTCTCTTCTTCTCTATCTTTATATTTATTTCTAACCCTTGCTCTCTCTCTCTTTCTGTCTCTCTATCACACAGAGATCCCTACTGTTAATCCTACAGCACTGGTGAGCAGCACAGAGGGACCTGCAGGTCAGTACACACACACACACACACACACACACACACACACACACACACACACACACACACACACACACACACACACACACATATATATATAAATGTTCTTGCCATGTTTTAAGTGGAGATCTTCATCAGCTTCATTTCACCTTTCAGATCCTCATGAGAACACAATACACGAGAGACTTCATATAAAACTTTCTTGGTTCTTTCTTGGTTCCTCACATCATCTCAGTGAGTTTAGCCTTCACCATTTTCATCATGGAAATTAAATAGAGCTCTCGCTGGAGTTTGGCCTTAAAGTTCTAAACATGACAGACGAGGTCCAGAGAACATGAGACGTCTCTAGAAGAAAACTAGACAACCTGACAATACTGTAATAGAGTACGAGGTTCTACAGAACAAGACAATACGCTTATAGTCATGTTCTAGACATCATGACAAGGTTATGTTCCAAGTTTCAGATAAATTCTAGACAAAATGACGAGGTTTCGGACAAATTCTAAACACGAGGTTCGCGCAAAGTTCTAAATGATATTTCTAAGTGAATCTAGACAAGAAGAAAGTGTTGGTAGAAGCGTTGTAGACATCGTGACCTGCTTGTAGCAGAATTCTCAGAAAGTTCCATCCAAATGATAAAAACAACTCTAAGGTTCTAACAAAGTTCTCGACATGACAATGATGCAGACAAACTTCAAACATGACACTTTTAATGGAGTTCTAAACCCGACAGTGTTCTCCACACGACATGAGATGGTTCTATCAGAGTTCTGGACAAGACAACAAAGTTCCAGTGGAGTTGTTTGTTATTGTAATGGAGGTGTTTTTCACCATTCTGTTTATTTGCTGGTAAAAATATTAAATATAATTACAAAATGGTATAAATGATTAAATAGTACAGGAGAATGCAGGACTCACCATACACTGCTGTTCTATTGTTAAAAGTGTGTGTGTGTGTGTGTGTGTGTGTGTGTGTGTGTGTGTGTGTGTGTGTGTGTGTGTGTGTGTGTGTGTTAATCTCTCCAGACTGCGAGTCCTACTGCAAACCTGCCAAAGGCAACCTAAAGATCAACACAAAGAAATACTGCAAGAAAGATTATGGTACACAACACACACACACACACACACACACACACACACACACACACACACACACACATAAAGAAGCAGGAATATGAAATGTATGAGGCTCCAACAGCCTGATGGAGGAGAACTGAGATCTTCACAGTGGAACTCATATATGTGACATTTAAACAATAATGTGTAATTTTACTATCCTTCCCCCTGTGTGTGTGTGTGTGTGTGTGTGTGTGTGTGTGTGTGTGTGTGTGTGTGTGAGAGCAGCTGTCCTGGTCAGTGTGTTGGACATGGAGACGGTGGGGGACTGGGCACGGTTCTCCGTCAGCGTGGTGTCGGTGTATAAGAGCCGAGAGGCGTTAAAGCGAGGTGAGAACACGCTGTGGGTTAATATGAAGGATCTGGCATGTAAATGTCCTCGCATCCACATGGGCAAACGCTTCCTTATCCTGAGCTCGGGAAGGGGCGGAGCCGGCACGGAGAGGGCGGGGCTTACCGCCGATAAAAACAGCTTGGTTATACAGTGGAGGGACATCTGGACTCGACGTCTGCGCAAGTTTCAGCGCAGGGAGAAGAAAGGGAGATGCAGCGGTGCAGAACTCAACCCTGAGGCCTGACCTTAATCCTACAGATGAGTGTGTGTGTGTGTGTGTGTGTGTGTGTGTGTGGTGTGTGTGTGTGTGTGTGTGTGTGTGAGAGACAGAGAAACTGTTGTCAGCCTCCTGAAGGGGCCGTTAAAAAGAACAAGACTGATGCAGGAACCATGTTCAGTACACACACACACACACACACACACACACACCACACAGGTGCTGCTCTGTTTTCAAACCTCAAACATTCATCATTCGTATGATCCTGAAGAACCTTCAGTGTCAGTGTCAGTGTGTGTGTGTGTGTGTGTGTGTGTGTGTGTGTGTGTGTGTGTTGTACAGCATGCTAGAATGAACTGCACTAACACAGGAAGTAGATCATTTATTCTCCTAACCTTCTACACACACACACACACACACACACGCACACACACCTGTTCTGGTTGAAGATCTGTTTCCTGAGAACGTTCTGGGATTCGTTTCTCAACCTGACTTCCTGAAAGTTGTTGTAAATGCTGGAAGTCAGTGGAGATCCGCGTTACCTGTGCAGTGTGAGATGGAGATCTGTGTTACCTGTGCAGTGTGAGATGGAGATCTGCATTACCTGTGCAGTGTGAGATGGAGATCTGTGTTACCTGTGCAGTGTGAGATGGAGATCTGTGTTACCTGTGCAGTGTGAGATGGAGATCTGTGTTACCTGTGCAGTGTGAGATGGAGATCTGTGTTACCTGTGCAGTGTGAGATGGAGATCTGTGTTACCTGTGCAGTGTGAGATGGAGATCTGTGTTACCTGTGCAGTGTGAGATGGAGATCTGTGTTACCTGTGCAGTGTGAGATGGAGATCTGTGTTACCTGTGCAGTGTGAGATGGAGATCTGTGTTACCTGTGCAGTGTGAGATGGAGATCTGAGTTACCTGTGCAGTGTGAGATGGAGATCTGTGTTACCTGTGCAGTGTGAGATGGAGATCTGTGTTACCTGTGCAGTGTGAGATGGAGATCTGCGTTACCTGTGCAGTGTGAGATGGAGATCTGTGTTACCTGTGCAGTGTGAGATGGAGATCTGTGTTACCTGTGCAGTGTGAGATGGAGATCTGCGTTACCTGTGCAGTGTGAGATGGATTCTAGAAGACATACGTAAAGTGATCTGTGCTGAGACACGTCTCTGTGGAACTCCATCCAGCGATAATGAGACGTTCTCTAACAGGGCTTTTTGTGAAGACTGACTGAATTCTGGAACATCAGACACGTTTTAGATCACTTTTAAAGTTCCAGTGAAGTGATGAAGTTCTTCACCATCGTCAGAAAAAGACTTACATTAAAAACAAACGCAGAACTTCCACAGACTCTAGAAGACTTTCCAAAGTGCAGATACACGACATTCCCTCCGTCACAAGCGTTCTAACACAGTACTCAAAAAGCTGAGTGAGTTCCACAGCACCACGAGGAACCCAGGAGATTATAGAGTAGACTGAGTTTAGATCTTATTCCAAACATTTGCTTTTGTAGTATTTTTTTCATTTCTCAGACACGGTTAAAAACTCAGCTCTGAAAGGTCACTGTGGAACACAGAGTCAGCGTTCTGCATCACTACAACTCTACAGAGTCAGTGGAGTTCCAACAGAGTCAGTGGAGTTCCAGCAGAGTGAGTGGAGTTCCAGCAGAGTGAGTGGAGTTCCAGCAGAGTCAGTGGAGTTCCAGCAGAGTCAGTGGAGTTCCAGCAGAGTCAGTGGAGTTCCAGCAGAGTCAGTGGAGTTCCAGCAGAGTCAGTGGAGTTCCAGCAGAGTCAGTGGAGTTCCAGCAGAGTGAGTGGAGTTCCAGCAGAGTCAGTGGAGTTCCAGCAGAGTCAGTGGAGTTCCAGCTCTACTCGCTTTTGTTTGTATCTGGACGTGGAAAAGTTTTACATCAGCGATATTGTTAAAATCATTTGTTTATCTCAAGAGTCATGTTTAAGTTCTTAAACTCTTTCAGATGTTCAGAATGTTTTTCAGCAGGTTTTTACAGTTACACACACACACACACACACACACACACACACACACACACACACACACACACAGCTCCTGATCATGAACTGTTCTGTAAAGTGTTTCTGCCCTGAACAAGCTGAGATATGTTATGATTGGATCTCCATCATCAGCACTGAACATAAACTCACATCTCATCTGTGTTTCTTATCATCAATGGACTGGAGAGAAAGTGTCACTCTCCTCACTGTGTGTGTGTGTGTGTGTGTGTGTGTGTGTGTGTGTGTGTGTGTGTGTGTGTGTGTGTAAGGCTTTGTTTACAGTAATCTGGTTATATATGGTCATGATCTAAAAAACATTGTTTTCAGTCATTTGTTGAAAGTCAGTAATCTGCAGTGAAACACTGGTGTGTGTGTACAGCGCATCACCAAACACGTCCACCTGCGTCCCTTCTCACCTGCTGTTTATTTACTTTCTGCATTGACAGTGAGATGAAGTCGTCCTCGTCCTCGTCCTCGTCCTCGTGAGTAACAGAGGAATATAAAGATGCAAAACATTGTAAGAAAATAAACTGACGCAGCTTATCCCTGCAGTACAGAGATATAATAATAATAATAATAATAATAATAATAATAATAATAATAATAAAATTACACTATTGTCCACCATATCGGCTTAATTGGTCATGTGAATGCGTCACATGACTAAAAATACATCATTGTTTTTTAAAAACCTCCATAGGAATTTTCAAATGAAAACCGAGTATGGACATGGCCTCTGTGTGTGTGTGTGTGTGTGTGTGTGTGTGTGTGTGTGTGTGTGTGTGTGTGTGTGTTTGTGTGTGTGTGTGTGTGAAGTGACACAGCTTCATCTCTCTCTCACTATTTTCACTGCCATGACCACTGATTGTTTAATTCACGCCACAATAAATTATTAGTTAAAGACACGTGTTCTTTCATTTATTCTGTGTGTGTGTGTGTGTGTGTGTGTGAGAGAGAGAGTGTGTGAGTGTGTGTGTGTGTGTGTGGTGTGTGTGAGAGAGAGAGAAGAGAGAGTGTAACAGTGTTTGTGTGGTGTGTGTGTGTGTGAGAGAGATCGCGAGTGTACCAGTGTGTGTGTGTGTGTGTGTGTGTGTGTGAGAGAGATAGAGAGTGTAACAGTGTAAGTTGTGTGTGTGTGTGTGTGTGTGTGAGAGAGAGAGAGAGAGAGAGAGAGAGCGAGAAAGTGTATGTTGGCAAAGTGGTATTTAGAGAGGACTGGAAGCAATTTGGTGCCTGAATTTAATACAAATTCCACACTACACCTTCCCCCTACACACACACCACACACACACACACACACACACACACACACACACAAACACACAGTTACACTCTCTGTCTCTCTCACACACACACACACACACTTACACTGTTACACTCTCTCTCTCTCACACACACGCAAATACATACACACACACACACACACAATAGTTCACATAACGTACCAGCAGGTTTAGGAGCACAGTCCAACTCACCACCTTGGACCTCCTCCTGGACATCTGCTCACTTATGTAGCAACAAACCTACATACAACCTAGTAACAGCTCTGTAAGTAATGTGTGTGGTGTGTGTGTGTGTGTGTGTGTGTGTGTTGTATAGTAACAGCTCAGATAGTAATGTGTGTTTGTGTGTGTTGTATAGTAACAGCTCAGATAGTAATGTGTGTGTGTGTGTGTTGTATAGTAAAGCTCAGATAGTTAGATAGGTATGTGTATTGCTGGGGGTGTGTGTGTGTGTTGTATAGTAACAGCTCAGAGAGTAATATGTGTGTGTGTGTGTGTGTGTGTTGTAATAGTAACAGCTCAATAGATGTGGTGTGTGTACAGTTATGTGTGTGTGTGTGTGTTGTATAGTAACAGCTCAGATAGTAATGTGGGTTTATGTTGTGTGTGTGTTGTATAGTAACAGCTCAGATAGTAATGTGTGTGGGTGTGTGTGTGTGTGTTTGTATAGTAACAGCTCAGATAGTAATGTGTGTGGGGTGTTGTATAGTAACAGCGCAGATGTATGTGTGTGTGTGTGTGTGTGTGTTGTAATAGTAACAGCTCAGATAGTAATGTGTTGTGTGTGTGTTGTAAACAGCTCAATAGTATGTGTGTGTGTGTGTGTGTGTGTTGTATAGTAACAGCTCAGATAGTAATGTGTGTGTGTGTGTTGTATAGTAACAGCTCAGATAGTAATGTGGTGTGTATGTGTGTGTAGTTTAGCGTAACAGCCTAGAATCGTCATGTGTGTGTGTGTGTTGTATAGTAACAGCTCAGATAGTAATGTGTGTGTGTATGTGTGTGTGTGTTGTATAGTAACAGCTCAGATAGTATGTGTGTGTGTGTGTGTTGTATAGTAACAGCTCAAGTAGCTGTGTGTGTGTGTGTGTTGTATAGTAACAGCTCAGATAGTTGTGTGTGTGTGTGTGTGTTGTATAGTAACAGCTCAGATAGTAATGTGTGTGTGTGTGTTGTATAGTAACAGCTCAGATAGTAATGTGTGTGTGTATGTGTGTTTGTGTTGTAATAGTAACAGCTCAGATAGTAATGTGGTGTGTGTATGTGTGTGTGTGTTGTATAGTAACAGCTCAGATAGTATGTATGTGTGTTTTGTGTGTATGTTTGAGTATGTGTGTGTAATGTGTGTGTGTTGTATAGTAACAGCTCAGATAGTAATGTGTGTTTGTGTGTGTTGTATAGTAACAGCTCAGATAGTAATGTGTGTGTATAGTAATGTAGTGTGTGTGTGTGTTGTATAGTAACAGCTCAGATAGTAATGTGTGTTTGTGTGTGTTGTATAGTAACAGCTCAGATAGTAATGTGTGTGTGTTGTATAGTGACAGGTCAGATTGTAATATCTGTGTGTGTGTTTGTGTTATAGTTATGGTAAAGTAAGGAGATGTTTGTGTAACATTTACAGAAGGAGTTTTAGAGCTGTGTGGTGAAGAGGCACATTATGTTTACATGTACAGGTTGAAAGGGGGGTGGGGGCACACACACACAAACACACACACAAACACACACACAAACACACACACTCAGTGGTATTTATTAAAAATATTAATTAAAAATATGTATTGCTGGTAAGAAGATCTGTTTGATAAGGTGGTGGTGATGGTGGTGGTGATGGTGGTGGTGGTTATGATTATGGTGGTGATGATGGTGGCGGTGATGGTGGTGATGATGGTGGTTATGGTGATAATGATGGTGGTGGTTGTGGTGGTGGTAGTGGTGGTGATGATGGTGGTGGTGGTGGTGTGGTGGTGGTGTGATGGTGGTGATGATGGTTGTGTGGTGGTGTTGGTGTAGTGGTTGTGGTGGTTGTGGTGATGATGGTGGTTGGTGGTGGTGTTGGTGGTAGTGGTGGTGGTGTTGTGGTGATTGTGGTGTTGGTGGTGATGATGGTGGTGGTGGTGATGATGGTGGTGGTGGTGGTGATTGTTGGTGATGATTGTGGTGATTGTGGTGGTCCGTGTGTGGGTGATGGTGATTGTGATGATGATGGTGGTGGTGATGGTGATTATTGTGGTGATGGTGGTAATTGTGATGGTGGTGGTGGTGATAATTATGGTGGTGATGGTGGTGGTGATTGTGATGATGGTGATTATTGTGGTGATGGTTGTGATTGTGGTGGTGATTGTGGTGGTAATGGTGGTGATTGTGGTGGTGATGGTGATGATGGTGGTAATGGTGGTAATGGTGGTGATTGTGGTGGTGATGGTGGTGGTGATGGTGATTGTGGGTGGTGGTGATGATGGTGGTGATTATAGTGGTGATGGTGGTGGTGATTATGGTGGTGGTGATTATTGCAGTGATGGTGGTGGTGGTAATGGTGGTGATGGTGATTATGGTGGTGGTGGTGATTAGGGTGGTGGTGGTGATGGTGGTGATTATTGTGGTGGTGTTGATGGTGGTGGTGATTATTGCGGTGGTGATGGTGGTGATGGTGATTATGGTGGTGATTGTGGTGATGATGATTATGGTGGTGATGGTGATGATTGTGGTGATGGTGATAATGGTGGTGATGATTATGGTGGTGATGATTATGGTGGTGATGGTGATATTGGTGGTGACTGTGGTGATGATGGTGGTGGTTGTGGTGGTGATGGTTGTGGTGATGATAGTGGTGATGGTGATTATGGTGGTGGTGATTATTGCAGTGATGGTGGTGGTGGTGATTGTGGTGGTAATGGTGGTGATGGTGATTATGGTGGTGGTTGTGGTGATGATGATTATGGTGGTGGTGGTGATTATTGTGGTTATGGTGGTGATGGTTGGTGGGTGAGGGCGGTGGTGGTGATGGTGATGATGATGGTGATGGTGGTGATGGTGATTATGGTGGTGATGTGGTGATGATGATCATGGTTGTGATGGTGATGATTGTGGTGATGGTGATTATGGTGGTGATGGTGATTACGGTGGTGATGATTATGGTGGTGATGGTGGTGATGGTGGTGATATGGTGGTGATGATTATGGTGGTGATTATTTTGGTGATTATGGTGGTGATGGTGGTGGTGATGGTGGTGATGATGGTGGACCAGAGTTAGTTTCTCTGGTGCTGGAGATAGTGGATGGATCTAAAATGGGCACCACATTGCCCTCAGCCTCTCGTGGAGACCAAAATATCTCCAAAAACAAAGATTAAAAATGGGAATTTTTCAGTGAGTATTTTTACTGAAGTGCATTTTAAACGGAGACGGTGTCGTGTTCAACTCAGGCTGAACGCAGGTCTCCTACAGAGAGTCCTTTAGAAGGTCTGTGAGATAGAAAGTTCCAGAACACATTTCCTCTCGTGCTGTTAAAGTCCTGTACAAGGAAACTCCACACGTGTTCTTTTAGAGGAGATCAAAACCTTCAGAACAGTGAAGCCTCACAAAGCACAAGCAGCCGATGGAATCCGTGGCCGTGTCATCAAAGAATGTGCCGTCCAGATGGCAGAGGTTTTCATGGGCAACTTTAACCTCCCTGAGGCCAGCAGTGATTCCCATTAGCTTCAAGAGAGACACCATTGTCCCAAAGTCACATGATACATTCAGCACCAGCTTCTCTCACTCGCTTCAGTGTGAAGATTTAAACACTTCTCTACACCTCATATACACTATCACAAACACACACACACACACACACACACACACACGGGCAGAACATTGTTCATTAGTTATCTTTCAGCACACTCCTCTCAATTAAGATCTTTAGCGCACTGGACCTGGACATCCAGCTCTGCAACAGCTTCATTACCTCCTGATTGTTAAACCCGAGGAAGACAGAGGAACATGTCCACCTCCAACTCCTACTCTAACATGTTCATCTCCCTTTTCTATTCTTTATTCAGACATGATTCAGAACACAAACTCTATCCTCTGATACCTCCTGACCGTCGTACAAAAACACTGCTAAATCAACATTACAGGAGGAGATGAGTTCTCTCCCGCAGAGCTGCTGTAGGAGCAAAGCCTCCAGAAATCAACCTGGATTTCAACATTGTATTATATTCAGACTGGACGACAAATATCCACCCACAAGATCAGTGAATCCAGTTTCTACAAATGTCTTCATGAATTTCCACTCACTGATTACAAAACCCATCATTCCAGGCTGGATTTGTGTCCTGTAGAGCAGTTTGTAATCTGAGTGAAGTCCAGGAATAGAGAAAGATGAAGATGTTCATCAGTCATGTGTCTGTGTGAGTAATAAAGTAAATAAACTGAGAAAATGAACAGATTTCAAATGGTGTAAATAAAGGAAAGTGAACGTATTAGTTATAACGAAAAGGTTAATTATGTGTGTATTTGTAGTGTTTTTGAAGCTGCATTAAACTGTGTGTGTGTGTGTGTGTGTGTGTGTACATTATTTCCCCATGAGGCTTTAAGGTGTGCTTTTAGTAACCTTCTGTCATGTTGGTGGAAGCAGATGGTGAGTAATGAGAAGCATGTGTGTGTGTTTGATGAGAAGCATGTGTGTGTATGTGTGTGTGTGTGTGTGTGTGTGGCTAATGAAGAAACTGGCAGTAATAAAGAGTGTACCTGTACACACATTAACAGTATAGAAGAGTTTGTTCCACTTTGGTTTTCAGTAGAACCGTGTGACACACACACACACACACACACACACACACACACACACACAGCAGGATCATGCTGGACATCAAGCAGGTTTGTAATCATTTACTTTACAGCTGATGTTCCTGTGTTGTCCTGGATGTTTGGTTCGGCTCATTATCATGTAGGAAGATCTTCAGGCCAGACTGAAATCCTGAGTTCTGTGAAACAGAATATTTTATTGTGGAAATCTCTGTTTTTTATTTCATTAAGCTTTCCCTGAATCCGGACCAGTCTCCAAACCCCAGCTGCAGAAAAAAACATCCCCACAGCGTGATTCTGCCGCCACCATGTTTTACTGTGGGATCGTTTTTTTATGTTTGAAATGCAACAAAGAAAGCAAGGAATGAACATTAAATGAGGAAAAAATGCCGTCTGTACTTTTCCACACACACACACACACACACACACACACACACACACACACACACACACACACACATACACAAACAGCCACCTGGCTTATGGAATTCAGGGATGCATGCTGCAGGTGTGCAGAGCTAGAACAGATATTCACTGATCACTCAATTACATCTTACTGATGGACACACACACACACACACACACACACACACACATACTTGAATGAGAATGCTGGGGAATAGTTACAGTGATGTTTATGTGGTAAAACATTTGAATCATCATTATTATTATTAATATTATTTAAGTTACAGCTGAACCGCATATGCAGCACAAATATATCTCAGATGTAGATGTATATAATGTAGATGTATATATCTCAGATGTAGTATATCTCAGATGTAGATGTATATATCTCAGATGTAGTATATCTCAGATGTAGATGTATATATCTCAGATGTAGTATATCTCAGATGTAGATGTATATATCTCAGATGTAGTATATCTCAGATGTAGATGTAGTATATCTCAGATGTAGATGTATATATCTCAGATGTAGATGTATATAATGTAGATGTATATATCTCAGATGTAGATGTATATAATGTAGATGTATATATCTCAGATGTAGATGTATATATCTCAGATGTAGTATATCTCAGATGTAGATGTAGTATATCTCAGATGTAGATGTATATATCTCAGATGTAGATGTATATATCTCAGATGTAGTATATCTCAGATGTAGATGTATATATCTCAGATGTAGATGTATATATCTCAGATGTAGTATATCTCAGATGTAGATGTATATATCTCAGATGTAGTATATCTCAGATGTAGATGTATATATCTCAGATGTAGTATATCTCAGATGTAGATGTAGTATATCTCAGATGTAGATGTATATATCTCAGATGTAGTATATCTCAGATGTAGAGTCTCAATCGTCAGTGCTTTGTAACCGATTTGACTTTAAGAACATTAGAATGAGATAATTCAGCTCCTGTTCAGGAATCTTACACACAGACTGAGATCATGAGATCAGGTTAAACTGATGCAGGGTGAATAGTTTGGGTTTTCTCACATTATATCGACAACACAAACACTTATGATGCAGAAGAGCTCTTTTTAACAGAACCAGAAGCTCGAGTGTTCGTGTGGAAGATGACGTCTCCTTAACTCATTCACACAGGGAACATGCTGATCTGTGGTGTAGAAGGGATTAATAGGGAGGGTGTAGGTGAGTGAGGGAGGGTTTAGATCAGTGAAAGAGGGTGTAGGTCAGTGATTGAGGATATACGTGACTGAGGGAGGTTGTATGTCAGTGAGGGAAGGTGTAGGTCAGTGATTGAGGGTATAGGTGAGTGAGGGAGGGTGTAGGTGAGTGAGGGAGGGTGTATGACAGTGATGGAGGGTGTAGATCAGTGAAAGAGGGTGTAGGTGAGTCAGTGAGGGTGTAGGTCAGTGAGAGAGGGTGTACATGAGAGAATGAGGGTGTAGGTCAGTAAGAGAGGGTGTAGATCAGTGAAAGAGGGTGTGCGTGAGAGAATGAGGGTGTATGCAGTTATGGAGGGTGAGATCAGTGAAAGAGGGTGTGCGTGAGAGAATGAGGGTGTAGGCAGTGATGGAGGGTGTATGCAGTGATGGAGGGTGTATGAGGGCAGTATGATGGAGGGTGTAGATCAGTGAAAGAGGGTGTGCGTGAGAGAATGAGGGTGTATGCAGTTATGGAGGGTGTAGATCAGTGAAAGAGGGTGTAGGTGAGTAAGTGAGGGTGTAGGTCAGTAAGAGAGCTTGTATGCAGTGATTGAGGATATAGGTGAGTGAGGGAGGGTGTAGATCAGTGTGTGTGTGTGTGTGTGTGTGTGTGTGTGTTTATCTGTGTATATGTGTATGTGTGCGTGTGTGTATGTGTGTGTGAGTGTATGTGTGTGTGTATGAGTGTGTGTATGTGTGTATGAGTGTGTATGTGTGTGTGTGTGTGTATGTGTGTGTGTGTGTGTGTGTTGTGTGTATGTATGTGTGTGTGTATGTGTGTGTGTGTATGTATGTGATGTGTTGTGTGTGTGATCGAGTGTATGTGTGTGGTGTGTGTTGCGTGTGTGTATGTGTGTTGTATGTGTGAGTATGTGTGTGTGTAGTGTGTGTATGTATGTTTGTGTATGTGTGTATGTGTGTGTGTGTTTTGTTTGTTGTTTGTATGTGTGTGTGTGTTGTGTGTGTGTGTGTGTGTGTGTTTTTGTGTGTATGTGTGTGTGTGTCTGTCTGTCTGTGGTGGGTCTGTGTGTTCTGTGTCGTGTGTTGTGTGTTTGTGTGTGTGTGTGTCATTGTGTGTGTGTTTGTGTGTGTGTGTGCCTGTGTCTGATTGTGTCTGCGTCTGTGTTGTGTGCGTGTAGTGTGGCTTTGTGCGTGTTGTGGTTTGTTTGTTTGTTATGGTGTGTGTGTGTGTGTGTGTGTGTGTGTGTGTGCTTCTGTGTGGTGTGCGTGTGTGTGTGTGTGTAGGTGTGTGTGTGATGTGTGTGTATTGTGTGTGTGTAGGTGTGTGTAATGTGTGTGTGTGGTGATATTTGTTGTGTGTGTGTGTGTTTTTTGTGTTTTTGTGTGTGTGTGTGTGTGTGATGGTGTGTGTATGTGTGCGTGTGTGTGTGTATTTTAGGTTATTATTATGTTTGACTTTATTGTGCTTATTCTTTCAGAACACACATTTAGATCATCATTGTTTATGTTTGAATCAGCTCCAGAATGCGTTGTGTTTACACGGTAACCGCGTCGTGGTGGAGTTTATCTGTAAGTTCAGGCAGTGTGGTGAATATGGGGGGGGGGGGGGGGATTGTCTCACACTGCTGTGTTTGTGTATTTTAGCTGCTTTGTGTATTATAACATGGACATATACAGGCATTATAGAGGAATAATAATCAAAGCCCATGTGACTGCAGTGGAAGCCCAAAGCCATGTGATCTCCTCGACTAATCCCAGACCTGCTCTGTTCCATCTGTTCCAGAGTTAAAGCACAGTGTTCACTGATGGAGATGAGATGATCAGGATGAGGAACGAGTGATGGAGAGAATAAATCTATTTTTTTTACCCCCAATCAGAAACCCAATTAACATAATTCCCTGATGAGGTCATGTGATTAATATTCCATCAGCGTGTCTCGTCATCACATGGCCTGCAGCGCTACACAATCATTCCTGCACTACACAATCACAGCAGCATCCATCATTACCACACAGAAGATGTTTAGGATTTCCTGAGTGATCTCATGAGCAGTGATGTGGAGAATTCACACTCAATTCATTTCCTCCTTTATAATAAACACATTCTTTTAGTAAACAAAAAGGAACTCACGTGTGTTATGGAAAAGTTAAACATGATGTCAAATGTAAACAAATGTTTGTGTGTGTGCGCGTCTGTGTGCGCGTGTGTGTGTGTGCGTGTGTGTGTGTGTGTTTAGTGGTGTGTGTGCTGTGATGTGTGTGGTGTGTGCGGTGTGTGAGTGTGAGTGTGTGTGTTGTGTGTGTGTGTGTGAGTGTGTGTGTGTGTGTGTGTGTGTGTGTGTGTGTGTGTGTGTGTGTGTGTGTG
>JACRUU010000002.1:5824624-5834012 GCA_030449085.1 Kryptopterus vitreolus | reverse complement strand
GCTCAGAAAGGTGATCAATACAGAAGAAAGGTAAATCTGTACAGTGGTGAGTGGATTCCTCTATGTTTATGCATAGGATTATGCTTATACACAACAACAACAACAACAATAACAACAACAGTAATGTAAATGAGCTGAGACAGGTGTGTGCATATGTGTGTTGTTAGTTTGAGAAAATAATAATACATGTTTGGTGTGACTGCCCTCTGCTGTCTGCACACGGTACTGCCCCTATATGCTCACCTCAATTTCCACAAAGAAATAAAAGAGGAGAAACACTTTGTGTGCACTTACTGAAGTTTTGGCTTATTTATTTGGAATTATAGATAAATGTACAATAAGAGACATCACATGAGTGCACATGAGACATCACATTACACACTTCCATCAGAATTACATAAGAGCTAACATCATAAAACATGACAGGAAATATATCACAAGGTCCAAATCCCATAAACTGATCAGTTGTATTAATGAGATCAAAGTAAATTGTTCTGTAAGAGAATCTACAAAACATGCACAGATACACAATGATACTAATGTAAGATATTATCTGTCAGCGCCCTCTACTGGTGTGTATCGTCATGACAAGACTGAAAACTAATATCAACCAATGTGTGTGTGTGTGTGTGTGTGTGTGTGTGTGTGTAGATGGGGTTGATGGGGGATGGATGGATGGATGGATGGATGGATGGATTGGATTGATGGATATTGATGATGGATGGATGGATGGTTGGATTGATTGTTGAATGATTGATGAATGGATGATGGATTGATGGATGGTGGATTGATGAATGGGTAGATGGATGGGTGGATGGGTGGATGGTATGATGGCTGAATGTATGGATGGATTGATGGATAAATAGATGAATGGATTGATGGGTGGATGGATGGATGGATGGGTGGATGGATTGATGGATGGATGGATGGATGGAATGGGATTGATGGGTTGATGGATGAATGTGTGGATGGATTGATGGATGGATTGATGGATGGATTATGGATGGAGGGATTGATAATGGATGGGTGGATGGATTGTGGATAGATGGTTGATGATGATGGGTGGATGGATTGATGGGTGATTGATGGATGGATTGATGATGGAGGGAGATAATGGATGGATGGGTAATGGATGGTGGATGGATTGATGGATGGATGGATTGATGGATGAATGGGCGATGGATGTATGGATGGGTGGATGGATGTGGGTGGAATGGATGGATGGATGGGTAGATGGATGAATGGGTGGATGGATTGATGGATGGATTGATGATGGGGTGGATGGGCTGGATGGATAGGTGGATGGGTGGATGATGGTGGATGGATGGATGGGATTGATGGATGTGATGGTGGATGATGGATGGATTGATGGATTGATGGATGGATGGGGCTGGGTTGTGGGGTGGATGGATGGGTGGATGGATTGATGGATGAATGGGTGGATGGATTGATGGGTGGATGGATGGATTGATGGATTGATGGAGAATTGATGGATGAATGGGTGGATGGATTGATGGATGTGTGGATGGATTGATGAATGTATTGATGGATTGATGGATGAATGGGATTGATGATGATGGATGGATAGATTGCATGGCTGTATGGATGGATGGATGGATTGATGGATGGATGGATTGATGGATGGATGGATGGATTGATGTATGGATTGATGGATGGATGGATTGATGGATGGATGGATGGATGGATTGATGGATGGATTGATGGATGGATGGATGGATGGATCATGGTTCATGGATTGATGTTTTATTAATCTAAGAGAAAACTTTGCATATTTATTTTCAGCTTTATTCACAGATAAAAGGCGTGTAAATAAAGACATGTGATCCTGAACTGTTTTCTCTCTGATCTCACCTTCATATCCTGTTTACTGTTTTATTAAGTCCTAACCTGTATCTTTACCTTTTCAGTGTGTGTGTGTGTGTGTGTGTGTGTGTGTGTGTGTTAGTCACCTGACACCAGTACCTGAAGACCAGAAAACAATGAAGAATCTGCTTCATTAAAATTCTGTATGAAATACGTGTAGTTTGAACACTGATTATAAACGTTTATATCTCTACAATTCCAAACACATTTGCGTTATTATCACTTGTTAGTTTCATTCGTTTCGTAAACAATTCCCAGCAGAATGTAAGTCAATAACAATGACGGTGCATCCTTCACTTCTGTCAACACACTGTACTCAGGAGGAAGTGGACACACGATGATGAACACACTGCTGAGAAATCTCCTACACTTCATAAACACTTGGAGATCTCTCAGCTGATGTTCTGAGATGTTCCCGAGCGCGTGCTCCTCTGACTCATGCTTCCTTTAAATGATGAAAGTAGTGAAAAGTAAATATTTGTCGAGTGTGAGCATTGAGAGATGTTTAAACATTAGAAGAGCAGTGAGATCTTCAAACCTGTTACAGACTCTGAACTTGCTCCACACACACACACACACACACCAGTGAGTGTATAAACTCCTGGAACTCACCTTGTGTACCATCACTCTCAAACGTATTGTCTCGGAGAGAAATATGACACCAGAGCAGACCTTCTCATCCAGCACTGCATTTATTAACTGCACTTTTTTAGTCCTCACATACACTGTAAAGTAGGACTTTTCCAGCCATGTGTGCTTCTCCCTCACACTCCCTCAGCACAGACTCCCTCAGCACAGACTCCCTCAGCACAGACTCCCTCAGACTCCCTCAGCACAGACTCCCTCAACACAGACTCCCTCAGCACAGACTCCCTCAACACAGACTCCCTCAGCACAGACTCCCTCACACTACCTCAGCACAGACTCCCTCAGCACAGACTCCCTCAGCACAGACTCCCTCAGCATAGTCCCTCAGCACAGACTCCCTCAGCACAGTCCCTCAGTACAGAGTCCCTCAGCACAGTCCCTCAGACTCCCTCAGCACAGTCCCTCAGTACAGAGTCCCTCAGCACAGTCCCTCAGACTCCCTCAGCACAGTCCCTCAGTACAGAGTCCCTCAGCACAGTCCCTCAGACTCCCTCAGCACAGACTCCCTCAGCACAGTCCCTCAGCACAGACTCCCTCAGCACAGTCCCTCAGACTCCCTCAGCACAGACTCCCTCAGACTCCCTCAGCACAGTCCCTCAGTACAGAGTCCCTCAGCACAGACTCCCTCAGCTCCCTCACACAGTCCCTCACTCCCTCAGTACAGAGTCCCTCAGCACAGTCCCTCAGACAGACTCCCTCAGCACAGTCCCTCACTCCCTCAGCACAGTCCCTCAGACTCCCTCAGCACAGTCCCTCAGCACAGAGTCCCTCAGCACAGTCCCTCAGACTCCCTCAGCACAGACTCCCTCAGCACAGACTCCCTCAGCACAGACTCCCTCAGACTCCCTCAGCACAGACTCCCTCAGCACAGTCCCTCACTCCCTCAACACAGACTCCCTCAGCACAGACTCCTCAACTACCTCAGCACAGACCTCCCTCAGAAAACACAGTCCTCCCTCAGCACAGTCCCTCAGACAGACTCCCTCAGCTCCCTCACAGACTCCCTCAGCACAGACTCCCTCGCTCAGCACAGACTCGCTCAGCACAGACTCGCTCAGCACAGACTCCCTCAGCACAGACTCCCTCAGCACAGACTCGCTCAGCACAGACTCCCTCAGCACAGACTCGCTCAGCACAGACTCAGCACAGACTCGCTCAGCACAGACTCGCTCAGCACAGACTCGCTCAGCACAGACTCGCTCAGCACAGACTCGCTCAGCACAGACTCGCTCAGCACAGACTCGCTCAGCACAGACTCGCTCAGCACAGACTCCCTCAGCACAGACTCCTTCAACATCAGCACAGACTCGCTCAGCTCCCTCAGCACAGACTCGCTCAGAAGACAGAGTGGAAACATCACTCATGAATGTAGAATCTTGTAATGCAGTATGTTGATTGTAAATAGTAAATTGTTGTGTTCTTGAACCTGTTCCAGCATGACCATATACACACTCATCTAATTACAAAATGATTCATTCTCACCCGTTCTTCCTCACAAAACAGCTCCAGGTCAATCAGACTGGGTGGAGAACGTCTGTGAACAAGATTCTCATTAGGATTTAGTGATTTACACACACACACACACACACACACACACACACACACACACACACACACACCTATATATATGCTTTGATCTCAAACATTACATTGTACCTCTGGCTGTATGTTTTGGGGTCATCATACTGCTGGAAGGTGAAACCTCCTCCTCAGTCTCACATTCTTTATATATCTCCATCCATCTTCCTCATCATCTACACAACATCACTCTACACAACATCATCATCTACACAACATCACACTACACAACCTCATCATCTACACATCACACTATCATCATCACAACCTCATCATCTACACATCACCTACACAACCTCAATCCGTCTACAACCACCCAAAAATCAAAAACACTAACCCACACCTCATCATGGCTCACAAATCACACTCCAACAACCATCCCTCCTCCCACCCTAACCCATTCCCCCCCCGAACATCACTGCTACCCCCTCCACAAACTAGCACCATCTCATCATCTACACCTCACATTACACAACCTCATCATCTACACATCACATACACAACCTCATCATCCACACCACATTACACAACCTCATCATCTATACATCACATTACACAACTTCATCATCTACACATCATATTGCACAACTTCATCATCTACACATCACATACACAACCTCATCAACTACACATCACACTACACAACCTCATCATCTACACATCACACTACACAACCTCATCATCTACACATCACATTACACAACCTCATCATCTACACATCATATTACACAACCTCATCATCTACACATCACACTACACAATCTCATCATCTACACATCACATTACACAACCTCATCATCTACACAACATCATCTACACAACCTCATCATCTACACAATCTTATCATCTACACAACATCACATTACACATCACATTACACAACCTCATCCTCTACACATCACATTACACAACCTCACCATCTACACAACCCCATCATCTACACAACATCATCATCTACACAACATCACATTAGCAACAAGGCTCTCAAGTCACCTCTCCAAGAACTCCCATATTACACAACCTCATCATCTACACACTATATTACACAACCTCATCATCTACACATCGTATTACACAACCTCATCATCTACACACCATATTACATAACCTCATCATCTTCACATCATCACACTACACAACCTCATCATCTACACACACGCAAACCAACCTCATCATCTACACACATCACACGCACAACAAAAAAAACAAAATAAAACTGTCATCTACACAACATCACACTACACCACCTCATCATCTACACAACAACATCATCTACACAACAACAACATCCATCCTCTCACACACGCATCCCCCTCACACACCCCCTGCCTGCCTCTCTCACACCAACAGGTGTCATCGTTCACCCCACACTCCTCCTCTCCCCCATCAAACTCACTCACAGACCAGGGCGGCCTCCCTCCTCTACCACCCGTCACCCGGGCTCCACCCCCTAGCCAAACGTTCCTCCGTCCCCACCTTCCCCTACCCGCCCGCCTCCCCTTCCTCCTACACCCCCTCACCCCGTCCCCCTCTGGCCTCACGCATATGCTAGAAGGCCCCCCCTTCCGCCTTTTCCCCCCCATCTCCAATCCTCTCCCCCAATCCAATCATTACCCCCCCCGTCCTACCCTACATCCCCCTCCCGCACCTCGATACCCCCCTATCTGCTCGGCATCACCCCCCCTACCCCGTTGGCCACCCACCCCCTCCTTGAAAGGTCGCGTCCCATCCCTGAACCTCACATTACAACCAAACCTATCAATCATCTACACATCTCATTACACAACCTCATCATCTACACATCACACTACACAATCTCATCATCTACACAACATCACATTACACAACCTCATCATCTACACACCATATTACACACCCTCATCATCTACACATCACACTACACAACATCATCAGGCTACACACCTCATTCATCTACACATCACAAGTACCCACCTCATCTACACAACATACACTACACACGCTCATAGCCTACACAACATCCACATAACCAACCTCCCTCCATCTACAAACCTCACTAACTACACAACATTCATCACTCTAACAAGCTTATAACACTACCCAAGAAGCATCATCTGCACACCATCACACATTACACACCTCATCATCTATCACAACATCAACCTACGCAAACATCCTACATCTTACACAACATCACACTAAACAAGCATTCATCATCTACATCACATCACATTACACAACCGTCATTCATCTACACAATCCACATTACACAACCTCACACAGTCTACACAGGTCACACACACACCGTGGGCTATCATCTACCCAACTTCAAACCTCACAACCTCATCATCTACTCAACATCATCATCTACACAACATCATCCTCTACACAACATCACACTACACAACAACATCATCTACAAAACAACAACATCTACACAACATCACTTCTACAAACTCACACGTACACAAGTCTCATCATCTAACACAACAAATCACATTACACAATCTCATCATCGAACATCACATTCACACCTCATCATCTACACAACATCATCATCTACACAATCTTATCATCTACACAACATCATAATCTACACAACATCACAATACACAACATCACAATACACAACCTCATCATCTACACAACATATACACAACCTCATCATCTACACATCATCACATTACACCACCTCATCATCTACACAACATCACATCTAACAACTCATCGGTACACAACAGCACACTATCTACACAAAATCATCATCTACACAACCTCACACTACACAACATCATCATCTACACATCACACTACACAACCTCATTATCTACACATCACACTACACAACCTCGTCATCTACACATCATCACATTACACCACCTCATCATCTACACAACATCATCATCCACACAACATCAGACAAAAAAAAACACAACCTCTGTCTCATCTACCACAACATACAATTACAGGCAACCTCATCATCTACAATCATATTACACAACCTGCACATTCCACAACATCATCCCTACACAACCCTCAGTCATCTTACCCACATCACACTCCACAACTCATACATCTACTCCCTACAATCACAGCTCCCACAACAATCATCATCTACACATCACACTATACAATCTCATCATCTACAGCAACATCACCGTTACACAACCTCATTATTACACAACATCACACATACACAACCTCATCCTGGCTACAGCATCATAAATTACAACAACATCATCATCTACACATCGGACCTCTATGGGACTCATCTACATCAACCTCATGTTACACATTTTTTTCCACATTACACCAACCTCATCATTCACATCAACACTCCCACTCACTATCATCTACACAACGTCACACTACACACCATCATCAGCTATACACAACATCACACTACACCACCTCATCATCTACACAACATCACACTACACAACATCATCACCTACACAACATCACACTACACAACATCACACTACAAAACATCATATACACAACATCAATTCTCCACAGACATCACACTACACACATCATCATTCAATACACAACACCCACACTACGACACATCATCTACATCAATCCATTGCTCAAAACTCCATCATACTACACTCATATTCACAACCTCATACCTCTACACCCGTCACACACACAACCCATCATCTAAACATCAACCTACACCAACCTCATTCATGCTACATGCATCACACTACCAATCCTCATCTCTACACACATTACCATGTCCACAACCCATCATCTACAACAAAAATCACACCATAAAAATACACAGACCGCATCGGGAGATGTCTAACACAAAATCATAGGGGTGGGTTACCCCCACGGGGGACATCCGAGTCGGAGGTCTACACCTACAAGCAGGAAAGAAGTGCGTACCAACACAACGCACGGCTCAACCAGTAGAGGGGGGGTGACATTCCCGAAAAACCGCCTCCCAGTGGGGGGGGCGAGGGGGGGTGTAAACACAGGACCTTCATCATCTACACAAATTCACACTAACACCCATTCCAGGGTGCAATCTACGCGGAAAAAGAACAACATTACATTACACAACCTCATCATCTACACAACACCACATTACACAACCTCATCATCTACACATCACGCTACACAACCTCATCAAGTACTACACACGCACACACACAACCTCATCATCTACACATCACATTACACAACCTCATCATCTACACATCACACTACACAACCTCATCATCTACACATACACTCAGCACCATCAGGTGCAGTCTGAACACACAATCATCATCTTACACAACTCATCATCTACACCACCATCACATTCACACAACCTGCGAGAAAAGCATTACTACAACAACGCTGCAACAAAAAGAAACTCCACCACCTCCTCATCTCCACAACACTGCATCAGTCCTGTACCCATACATCACTACACTCACCCACACCATCCCGACAATGATTAAGAAAACTGTTCTGGTTCATTCTTCTTATATTCTTAATGGTAACCATGGACACCACGTCCTTCCAGAATAAAGAGGTGCGGGAACATCTGGCTTGTTGTCAGTCAGAGAAAGCTGCATGTCTGATGGTTGTAGGAGAACATTAGTACCTGTGTGAATGAGCAGCTCGACATTTGGAAAAGTTCCATCAATGCTGAAGATCATCTACAGGTTTTACATCCAGAAAAGGTGTTTATGAGGGAGAGTGTTGTAGATGTGAGGAAGACGATGAGAACTGCATCTATTAGAACAGCATGACTCACTTCCTCAGATGTATACAGAGAAGAGACGTGATGCGTCTCAGAGGGAAACCTGACCTTTTCCCTATAATCTATACATTCTGTTTAAACGTGATTTATTTACTGTTTTACATAAAAGACGGCTTCAGATTTACTCTTCAAAAATAATTCTGTATTATTTACATTTTACACAGAGTCTAAATCGTACTGGAATCTTGGTTGTATACACAGACTGTGTGTGTGTGTGTGTGTGTGTGTGTGTGTGTGTGTGTGTGTGGTGGTGTGGTGTGAAAGTGTTTATGAATGAATCAGAGTTATCATTTACACAACAAAGTTTCGCTGTCAGTAATCGACGCCGGAAAACCAAACACGGTCATAAACATTGTGAGTGTGTGTGTGTGTGTGTGTGTGTGTGTGTGTGTGTGTGTGTGTTTGTTTTAAGAATATTGTGTTTATATCTGTAAGTGTCCTGCCTCGTTTCTGTCTCCTATATAAGCTGAAGTCTCTCTCAGATCCTGACTCCTGCTCAGTGTGCCACTTTATTTATTTATTTATTTTCCAGTA
>JACRUU010000002.1:5788809-5793809 GCA_030449085.1 Kryptopterus vitreolus | reverse complement strand
CACACACACACACACACACACACACACACACACACACACACAAATTCGATAATTCAACTATACATGCAATTTTTATTGTTACTGTTTTTACTGTTCTTACAGTGTTTACTGTTTTTACATTTTATCATTGCTGTTCATTGTGTTTGTTTACAGATCACTATTTTACACATTGTACTGTATAACATATAGAATAGGTTTACGGGTCATTACTATTTTGTGTTTTGTATGTTTGTTTACTGTTTTCCTTTGCACAGTTTGCACTAGGTTATACACGATGCAATTTATGTGGCTGGGACAACTTACTCTAGTCTTCAGCTCTGTGTTTGGTTATGTAGCTCTATGTCATGTGATATAACTATGTTGTTTTATGTTTTATGTAGCACCATGGTGTTCTGGAGAAATGTCTCATTTCACTGTGTACTGCATTAGATATATATGGCTGCACTGACAATAACTTGTCCTTGTCTGACTTGACTTGACATAATGCACACAACACACACTCAATACCAGGGTTACATACCTGCTTCACTTCAGGAACTCGTGCTGTGTCACAACACTTTGGGTCTAATAACACCAGAATGAACAGTCCACAATTCGAGCACTAGGACGAGAGGAATCCATCCAGGAAAACCCTCTCCAGGACTCCAGCATGACGGGGGAGGGGGGTGTACAGGTGTATCCTCGGCTACATCTATACCATGGCATCATGCCTCAGAGGGTCTAAAAGAGTAAGTAAAAAGTGGACAGTGTGATGTTTTTTGAGTCGCAAACAAGTCCACTTGGGCTCTATAATACCTCCTCTAGATTTGCTCCACCATTCCGGGTAGAGTCTCCTTTCCCTGGGCCTTGGTCCCTGTCTGGAAAGGGTGTCTGCACATCCGTCATTAGCATGATGACAGGGGACTCCCAGCATGGGGCCTTTATTCTAGGAAACCGGGATCTTTCCAGGCATCTAAGACATGTAGCGTTTGCCACATGACCTTGATCATATAGAACAGGTCTCTTCTCCTCGGGAACCCTCTGTTTTGGAGCCACCACTATAGTGTCCAGGAGGCCAAATGGTATCACCCTGGATGCTGCTGCCATGAGGCAAAGTAGTCTTTAAAACCGCCTCACAGTGAGTGGCTCATCTGGTTTGCCCTCCTGCCTGTTGTGTAGATAGCATCAGGGATTCAGTCCCATACCATGCCGAAATAAGTGATTCTGTGTGCAGGAGAAACAACACTTTTGCCGATGTTCAGTCTCAATCCCAGCTGCCGCATGTGGGCGAGAACGGGGGTGTGTCAGACCCTCATATGTAGCTGTTGTAGATAATAAAAAACAGTTGTACATGTCATTAACAATGCTGATTCCCTGGAGTCTCGTTTGATTTGAGACCCTATTTGAAGGTCAGAATCCTGAACCTGAGTTTTGATAGTTTAACTGATGCGGGTTCAGGATGGCCCACATCCTTTTTGGGAACAAAGTATCAGCTGTAGAACCCACAAACTCTGTCCATGAGGTTTCTCCATACCTCAGGGGGCCCTTTCCTTAGAAGACTATCTACTTCTCATTCCATGACCAGATTCTGCTCTGGCCTCACCATGGTGATGTATACCCCTCCTTGTTGAATCGGGGTGGGTGAAATGTGTAGCCTCTGTGTACAGTAAAGAGAAGCTTCCAGTCAGTCTATTAAGGGAACCAGACTCCCAAGTCTGGCCTCTGGAACCCCTAGGCTAACTGGGCAATAGTTTGGACATTGACCAAGGGGTGACTGGTCTCTCTGTCCCTCAAGGGTAGCCAGCAGGAACTGACGGAGGTGCTCGCCAGAGGTGACCATGCCCCAATTCACTTCTTGTGGCAAGTCCGACGTCTTGTCCCCTTGAGAGCCACATCCGTGGGTCTTGAGCATCAGGGATGCTTAGTCTACAGATCCATTGTGCGATGTCCAAGAGCTCATCTGGCCTCGGCAGAAGCTGAGTGCAGGCAGGAACACAATCCGAGCCCTGAGTTAGGATACTCCAATCCCAAGCAAGCCGAAAGGTGTTACTCTTTACTTACTCTCAAACAGAAGCTAGCTAAAGCTCCGATATCACCTCGTGTCAACGTCACATCTCTCCTACCAACTGATTACACACGATTCAGAGCATGACAAGGTACACGCACCTCCACCATGATCCAGTCTGTCGTTTCTACTGCACACGTCACTGCTGTTACACCATCCTCATACACGTCCTGCACCACCCTCACATACATCTCTACTCCACCTGACTTCATCATACACACATCAAAACACACATAAACACACATAACACACACACACACACACACACACACACAAACATAGTACACAGCTTCATTAAAACTGAACAATGTGTGTGTGTGTGTTTTAGATGATGCATGGCGATTAGAAGATGATAATGAAGGTGAAGAACCGCAGGCTGGCGGATCGGAAGTGAAGCTCCGCCCCCATGTACCCTCGCCGTTCTCCCACCTGCACAGTCGCGCCGCATATCTGAGGAAGAGTCTTTCAGTGGACGGACACCTGGGCGTGTCAGAGTATGACTCCGCCCACTCAGAGGGGTGTGGCTCACGCAATGGCAAAAGAAAGCTGAAGAGAAAATTTGTAAGTAAAATCAACATCATTATCAACATCATTTCCTATTGATTATTTTCACCACACACACACACACACACACACACACACACACACACACACACACACACACACACACACACACACACACACACACACACACACACACACACATTCACAGACACATACACACTTACACACACACACTCACACACACACACACACACACTCACACACACACACACATCACATACACACTCACACACACACACACACACATTCACAGACACATACACTCACACACACATACACACTCACACACACACAAGAGGTTTATAAATGTTTTATTTGGTCTGTGTAAGTTGAGCCCTCATTACCTTCCCAGCTTCTGTAATAGAGCATCAGGTGTCTTATTGGAACCACACACACACAAACACACACACACACACACACACACACACACACACACAGTTTAAGGTGTCTACTGAGGTAGAGCTGTATATCTGTTTGTATTTTATTTGGAGATGGGTTCCTCTTTACAACTACTGTGTCACCTATGCATTAGGGTAAGTGTGTGTGTGTGTGTGTGTGTGTGTGTGTGTGTGTGTGTAAAGCTGTGTTTTACCTAACATTAGAACAATAACAGGTAATACTGTAAGATGGTATGTGAATTCCACATTTAGTCTCCAACGGTTATAAGAAGATCCACTATATCGTGCAGATGTTCCTTTAGATTATTCCGGGGTATTTGGGGTATTATTGGGGTATTATTTTGGCATATTTGGAGTATTATTGAGGTATTATGTTGGGGTATTTGAAGTATTTTTGGGGTATTATTTTGGGATATTTGGTGATTTTTTTTTATTTTGGGGTATTTGGAGTATTTTTGGGGTATTTGGAGTATTATTGAGGTATTATTTTGGAGTATTTGGAGTATTTTTGAGTATTATTTTGGGGTATTTGGAGTATTTTGGGGTATTATCTTGTGGTATTTGGGGTATTTTTGGTTTATTATTTAGGGGTATTTGGAGTATTTTTGGGGTATTATTTTGGGATATTGGGATTATTTTTGGGGTATTATTTGGGGTATTTGGAGTATTATTGAGGTATTATTTTGTGGTATTTGGAGTATTTTTGGTTTATTATTTAGTGGTATTTGGTGTATTTTTGGTGTATTATTTTGGGGTATTTGGAGTATTTTGGGGTATTATTTTGGGGTATTTGGAGTATTTTGGGGTATTATTTTGGGGTATTTGGGGTATTTTGGGGTATTATTTTGGGGTATTTGGAGTATTTTGGGGGTATTATTTGGGGTATTGGGATTATTTTTGGGGTATTTGGAGTATTTTGGGGGTATTATTTGGGGTATTGGGATTATTTTTGGGGTATTTGGAGTATTTTGGGGTATTATTTGGCGGTATTATTTTGGGGTATTTGGAGTATTTTGGGGTATTTGGAGTATTTTGGGGGTATTTTTTCGGGGTATTTGGAGCATTTTTGGGGTATTATTTAGCGGTATTTGGAGTATTATTGTGCTGAAACAGGTTTGGTTTGGTGAAAAGCAAAATGTCATGCTCCTGCATACTGCAGTTTGTTAGACCGGGACTCCCTCAGCAGCAGCGCACCAGACCCAGTCCTTCAGAACAGTGAAGATCCCAGCTCATTGGGAGGATGGTTTAGAACATATGTTGTGAGGAGCCACACTCAAGGCCCATAAAAGGCCTGATTGGTAGTGCTGGGACTTAAACAGCTGACCATCTGATCAGGGACGCAGAGCCATAAACACCAACAACATTCACCACTAGCATTTACCAAGCGTTCACCATCAGAATGAAACACCAGCATTCACCAGTGTAAAGGGTTGAAGACTTGGTATAACTAAGCTGCCATTTTTGGATCCTTGAGCAAGGCCCTTAACCTTCTGCGCTCCAGGGGACACTGCACTCTGCACTCTGACCCCAGCTGCCAAAAGCAACATGTGATATGCAAAGAAAGAATTTCTCTGTGCTTTAATGTATATGTCACTACCAATATTCACCACAATCATTCACCATCAACATTCACCATCAACATTCACCATCAGCATCATCACCATCACATTCAGGCACATCAGCATTCACCATCAGCATTCACCATCAGCATTCACCATCAGCATTCACCATCAACAGGCATTCACCATCATTCACATATTCCACCTCTCACATGCATTCACCATCAGCACAGGCATCAATCACCATCACCATCAACATTCACCATCAACATTCACCATCATCATTCACCATCAACATTCACCATCAACATTCACCATCAACATTCACCATCAGCATTCACCATCAACATTCACCATCAACATTCACCATCAGCATTCACCATCAACATTCACCATCAATTCAAGCATTCACCATCAGCATTCACCATCAGCATT
>JACRUU010000002.1:5776309-5781309 GCA_030449085.1 Kryptopterus vitreolus | reverse complement strand
TCCAGTAGAACACAGAGGATTGTAGAAGAACATCAGGGATAAAGAATGATAGAAGAATGATAGAAGTCTGGACTCCTTTAGTGATTTTACAGGAGTAATAAACACATCACAAGTTTTACTGAAAATCCTGCATTTACACGATTGATTCAAAACTGCAGTGATCGTTATAGAGCTACACACTTATTATACTGTTATATAATAATAATAATATCACAGATGTGTAATAATAATAATAATAATAATAATAATAATAATAAACAGATCCACCAGGCACAGAGAATTCTACTGTTAAAAAACATGACAATAAAACACCTGCAGCAGGACAGAAACATTTCTACAGCTTCATGTTTAATTACACGTCCATGCAAAAAAACACCCTTCATTCTAGAACAAAGCATTTAGAGTCATAATGAAGGGTTCTATCATTTCTGACAAACACATCATACATTTCAGGGACACGTCCTTGTGGAACACGTCCACTCACATTCCACAGCCGTGCAGAGAACAAAGTACATCACATGTCTGAGAACAACATCCACTTCCACAGCTAGACGTTTACACACATGGACGTTTTGTAGAAAACTCTTATTTGATATCATATATTATTATAATAGAAAACTGGAATGAAATATTTCAGTGTGGAATCTTACTGAGAAATAAAAGAGATAAAAATCGAGGCTCTAGAACACAAATGTGTACATAAACAATCTATATCACAGATCTCACAGATCTCACATCCACCACTCCAGAACTCACACAGCTTTCTAACACAATGTGGCAAGTACAACAGAGTATATCTGTGCACACACACACACACACACACACACACACACACACACACACACACACACACACACACACACACACACACACACACAGAGCTTTCATGTTAAAGCTCAAACCTCTGGGTCTTAATTCCCTGGATTGTGAGGCCTGATCCAGGACTCAGCGGGATCTTTTATCATCTGGAGATTTTATGGAAACGAAATTTCGACACACACACACACACACACACACACACACACACACACACACACACACACACACACACACACAGGACACACACAGCATCAGCAGCAGAGAAGAAATATGAGTTACAAATGAGCGCAAACCCCTATGTTAGGGGTGATCAAAGGAGTGTGTATGTGTGTGTGTGTGTGTGTGTGTGTGTGTGTGTGTGAGAGAGAGAATGGAGAGGACAAATACAGAAGGGGATTGCGTTCTTTTATCCCTGGCATCTGCGACTGTCTGTCTCCCTGCTCAACCCGACTGTGTGTGTGTGTGTGTGTGTGTGTGTGTTTTCTTGTTGTGAAATGGTTATAGTATTTAATAAATATTATAAGAAACTGCTGCTTGAACACTGAACTCTGGAACTGAGACATTGTGTTGGTGTGTATGGAGTGATGGTGTGTATGGAGTGATGGTGTGTATGGAGTGATGGAGTGTATGGAGTGATGGAGTGTATGGAGTGTGATGTGTATGGAGTGATGGTGTGTATGGAGTGATGGTGTGTATGGAGTGATGGAGTGTGGAGTGTATGGAGTGATGGTGTGGAGTATGGAGTGATGGAGTGTGTGTATGGAGTGATGGTGTGTGTGGGGTGATGGTGTGTAGTGATGGAGTGTGTATGGAGTGATGGAGTGATGGAGTGTTGAGTGATGGTGTGTATGGAGTGATGGTGTGTAGGGAGTGATGGTGTGTATGGAGTGATGGTGTGTATGGAGTGATGGTGTGTATGGAGTGATGGAGTGTATGGAGTGTTGGTGTGTATGGTATAGGAGGGTGTGGTGGGGTGTTGTGTGTCTGGAGTGATGTGTGTATGGAGCTGTGTCTGGCGTGCCCTGAGGATGGCGTGTGTGGACGTGTTGGTGTGTAGGAGTGATGGGTGGATGGAGTGTGGGTGGGGATGGAGGAGTGGGTGTAGGAGTGATTGTGGGAGTGGGGATGTGTGGATGGGAGTGCTGTGTTTGTAATGGAGTGTGTGTATGAGTGATGGTGGATGGAGGGATGGGTGTATGGAGTGATGGGTGTATGGAGTGATGGTGTGTATGGAGTGATGGTGTGTATGGAGTGATGGTGTGTATGGAGTGATGGTGTGTATGGAGTGATGGTGTGTATGGAGTGATGGTGTATGGAGTGATGGTGTGTATGGAGTGATGGTGTGTATGGAGTGATGGAGTGTGGAGTGTTGGAGTGATGGAGTGTGGTGTGTATGGAGTGATGGATGATGGTGTGTATGGAGTGATGGATGGAGTGATGGAGTGTATGGAGTGATGGAGTGTATGGAGTGTTGGTGTGTATGGAGTGATGGTGTGTATGGTGTGATGGTGTGTATGGAGTGATGGTGTGTATGGAGTGTATGGAGTGATGGTGTGTATGGAGTGATGGTGTGTATGGAGTGATGGTGTGTATGGAGTGATGGAGTGTATGGAGTGTTGCTGTGTATGGAGTGTTGCTGTGTATGGAGTGATGGAGTGTATGGAGTGATGGAGTGTATGGAGTGTGGTGTGTATGGCTGATGGTGTGTATGGAGTGATGGTGTGTATGGAGTGGTGGTGTGTATGGAGTGATGGTGTGTATGGAGTGATGGAGTGTGTGGAGTGTTGGTGTGTTGGAGTGATGGTGTGTTGGAGTGATGGTGTGTATGGAGTGATGGTGTGTTGACTGATGGTGTGTATGGAGTGATGGAGTGATGGAGTGTTGGAGTTGTAGAGTGATGGAGTGATGGAGGGATGGTGTGGATGGATGATGGTGGGTATGGAGTGGGGTGTGGATGGTGTGATGGAGGGTGTATGGAGTGATGGTGTTGTATGGAGTGTTGGTGTGTATTGGGGTGTTATGGAGTGATGGTGTGTATGGAGTGTTGGTGTGTATGGAGTGATGGTGTGTGTGGAGTGATGGTGTGTATGGAGTGATGGAGTGTGTGGAGTGTTGGTGTGTATGGAGTGATGGTGTGTATGGAGTGATGGTGTGTATGGAGTGATGGTGTGTATGGACTGATGGTGTGTATGGAGTGATGGAGTGATGGAGTGAGGGAGGGTAGGGCGGGATGGAGTGTGAGGGGTGCTGGTGTGTATTGGGAGGGAAGGGAGGGTGGTGATGGATTGTTTGCTAGGGCCGGTGTGGATGGAAGGGGCAGGCGTCTGTGGAGGGCGGTTAGGGTGGGGATGGACTGAATGGTGGGGTGGAGGGATGGCGGGGGTAGGGAGGTAGGGATGGGGGTGTGAAGGGCAGGTGCCCTTCGGGACAGGAGCAGCGAGTGGTCGTTTGTCGTCCATGGATGGATGGCTTTGTGTGGGGGGCAAGTTATGAGGACAGGCGGCGGGACGCCAAGGAAAGAAGGGGAGAGGGCGGTCAGAGGCAGAGAGCCGCCGACACACACCACACACGCCACAGAGACACCGACACAAGACAGAAACCACAACCCACACAAACACACACCACAGTAATCAATACGTTCATCACACAACACACACACACACACAAACCCACACATACACACACACACACACACATGAGGTACACACACACACACACACAGAAAGGTCACCACGCAGACACACACCCACACAGACAGCACACACCGACCGGAGACCCCACAAAGACAGACACACACACACAAACACGACAGACCACAAACACACACACAACACTAGACACAGAGACACCAGACACACCAGAAGACACACACACACACACAATACACACTATACACACAATACACACACACAACACACACACCTACACACACACCAACACACAGAAAGACACACACGCAGAGACACACACAACAGACTGCCCACACGGAGACACACACCACAAAAAGACCACAACACAAACAGACAGCAGGTACACACACCCTAGACAGGACACACACACACAAACCCACACAGACACACACACACACAAAACAGCGACACTCAAAAACAAACACCCACAGCACAGGACAACCACGAGGACCACCACAAAGACACACAGACACACACACTGACACACACAGACACTCACTCACACACAGACACACAGACACACACAGAAACACACAAACACACAAACACACAAAAAAAACACACATACACACACACATACACACACACACACACACACACACACACATACACACACACAAACACACACAAATAACATACACACACATACACACACACAGACACACACACACACCACACACACACATAAACACATACATACACACACATACACACACATACATACACACATACACACACATACACACACACACACACACACACATACATACACACATACATACACACATACACACACATACACACACACACATACATACACGTCCTATACACACACAACACACACACACACCTGATGAAGACATTTCTAATCATTTCCCAGATTTTAAATATTGGATGTATTTGTTGTTTTGTTTGTTAGTAATAACAGGTCCAGTCTCAGGAGTATCAGTACAAAAGCACCACCACTTTACACAAGCTAACCACTAGAGGTTGACAAACCCTACTGCTAATGCACACACACACACACACACACACACACACACACACACACACCAGAAACCACCACACGACCTTCTCAGAGTGAGTGTGTGTGTGTGTGTGTGTGTGTGCTGGCGGATTCACTGCACTGTCCTTGCTAATCGACATAATGAACTAAGTTTTGTGGGCGGGGCCTATTGTTAATTTACTGTACACATGTGAGATGTGTGGAGATTCTACAACTGTTTCTGGATTCACTCCATTCATCCTCTGTTCATTTTTATATTCATCTTGACATTTATTCTCTATTTTAGGTCTGTCACTATCCATTATTTTAATCATCGAGTATTCTAAAGTTTATTTCATCAATATATTATAAAGGTACTTTTTCTGTATTAAAGAGAAATAATAAATAAGAGACAGAAAATAAGACGGGTCTCTTAAAATGAAATTTAAGTATTTAATGCATATTACATCAAAATAAAAATGCGTTCAAAAAGTTCCTCCGCAGTG
>JACRUU010000002.1:5772596-5775809 GCA_030449085.1 Kryptopterus vitreolus | reverse complement strand
CACGCACGCACACACACACCACGCTACGCACGCAACACACACGCAGCACGCCGCACGCACTCACACACATACACACGCGCGCAAACAAAAACGCACACACAACACCCGCGCGCACGCATACACACACACTTGTGCACCACACACGCGCGCAAACAAACACACACACACGCGCGCACACACACGCATACACACGCGCGCACGCATACACACACGCACGCTCACACACACACGCACGCGCGCACGCATACACTCATACACACACACACGCACGCACGCACACATACGCACGCATACACGCATACACACACGCACGCTCACGCGCGCGCGCACACGCACGCATACACGCATACACACACACTCACGCACGCACACACACGCACGCATACACACATACACACACACACTAAATGATCATTATTAGATCAGAGTAATGAACTTCTTCAGAGGAACAGCGTTTCTTCTGCTAGAACTTGTAGAAGATCTACTGTAGCTCTTCACTCTGTACTCCACATGGATCAGTATGTTCTCCTCATGTTCCTCATGATGAGGAGTCACCTGTTGCTCTGGATCAGAACATCTCCTACAGGCTATGAGTGAAAATCTCTCTCTCACACACACACACACACACCCCACACACACACACACACACACACACACACTTATTTATTTTATTTGTTTATTCTCATCTCACCACACCTGGACATGACTCTGACATCCACAGTGTTGTACACAATAACACACACACACACACACACCACACACTCTCCTCATCTCTCTCTCTCCCTCAGGAGCTCACTGTCTGATCTGATCTTCTCTCTGGCTTTTCTCCACCACTGACCTTCATTAAAGCCTGTTAGCAGTGATGATCCTGAACCACTTTCATCTCTTACACATTAATACAGTAATATTCACATCACTCAGATACAGAAATAAAAAAAATTATTATTATTATTATTATTATTATTATTATTATTATTATTATTATTATTATTATGTTTGATGAGGATAAAGCTGCTGCTGATGGTGTTGGTGATGGAGGTGCTGATGGAGGTGCTGATGGAGGTGCTGATGGTGGAGCTGATGTTGTTGATGGAGCTGCTGATGCTGGTGGTGATGGTGGTTCTGATGGCATTGATGGCGGTGGTGATGGTGGTGGTGTTGGAGGTGCTGATGGTGGTGGTGATGGTGGTGCTGATAAAGGTGGTGATGGCGGTGTTGAAAGAGGTGCTGATGGAGGTGGTGATAGAGGTGGTGATGGTGGTGCTAATGGCGTTGATGGAGGTGGTGATTGTGGTGTTGATGGAGGTGGTGATGGTGGTGCTGATAGAGATGGTGATGGTGGTGTTGATGGTAGTGCTGATAGAGGTGGTGATGGTGGTGTTAGAGGTGGTGATGGTGGTGCTAATGGTGGCAAATGGAGGTGGTGAGGGAGGTGGTGATGGAGGTGGTGATGGAGGTTCTCCCTACAGGCTGGTGGAGGTGGTGATGGTGGTGGTGATGGAGGTGGTGACGGAGGTGTTGATGGTGCTGGTGGAGGTGGTGATGGTGTTGGTGATGGTGCTGGTGGAGGTGGTGATGGAGGTTCTCCCTACAGGCTGGTTCTCACCACAGTAACGCGGGTTTTGAGGAAGGCGTCACTGGAGTTAGTAATTGAGTTCTTGTTCCCGTTGCTGTAAACTGGCTTCCTGTTTTTGCTGCTGGTCATGACATCACTTCCTGTCTCCTTTATCACTTCTTTCCCAGTGAGTTCGGTCGCCCCGCCCCCAACCTCTAACTCTGTATGCTGATTGGCAGACAGATGAAGGTCAGCTTTGTGATTGGTGGAAAGGTGTGTTTTTTCCTCAGTGGCGTTTGGAGTGTTACACTGAATTTCTTCGTAGATGCACAGCTCCAGTCCTGATTGGTCAGAGAGAGACATGTGACTGACTGGGTCAGCTCCTATTGGCTGATGGGCGTGAGGTAGTGAAGGATTTGGGGTGTTTTGATCAGATGCGAGTGTTGTGAATATCTTCTGATCTGGATTATGCTCTGAATCCTGATTGGTTGATGTATCTGAATGCTGATTAGCTGATGTGTCCGACTGCTCATTCGTTGATGTCTCTGACTGCTGATTGGATGGTAAAAGCTCCTCCTCCTGAATATTGAGAGGAATGAACTCCTGCCAGTGACTGGTGGAGAGAAACCATTCTGCCCTCTGATTGGTCAAAGAGGACCGGGTCACACTCTGATTGGTTTCCTCAGGCACCATGTTATTTATCGTAAGCATTGAAATGTGATTGGAGGAAGTGTTGGCTGGTGTGATGTCACTGAAGGAGGGAGGGGCTTCATCGGTGTCAGTCGGCTGCATGTTGCCATGGTTACACATTCTATCAGCGTGCAGGAAGTCTGGAGACCTTTTTAGAGCTTTTACACAGAAAAGGCTGATTAGAGATACACACCACAATATACAACACACACACACAATACATCACACACACACACACACACACACATACACATATATACACATACACACACACACACAATCACATACACACATGTATATATATACATACACACACACACACACATACACACCCACACAACATACACACATATACACATACATACACACACACACACACTACACATACACACACATACATATACACATACACATATACACACACATACACACACACAACACACACATAGCACATACATACACACACATATACACACACACATACACACACACATACACACCATACACACACATACATATACACACACAATACACACACACACACACACATATACCAACACACACCTACAACCCTCAACACACCACCATCACCACACCTCACCCATCCACAAACCACAACTACACACACCACACTCAACACATACACACAACACACGCACATACACAATAACAACCATACACGCTACACCACACACACCAACACACAACACATACAACAACACACCCATGCACACACACACACACACACACATACACACACACACACACACACACACACGTCCACATGCACACACACATACACCACACACCACACATACACACACAGATACACCATACACACATACACATACAACACACATACACACCACACACTATCCATACACCACCCCCACCATACCCACCGCACACACATATACACCACTCACACACACATACACCATACACACACACACACACAAATAGACACA
>JACRUU010000002.1:5762596-5765096 GCA_030449085.1 Kryptopterus vitreolus | reverse complement strand
AGAGAGCTGGAGCACTGGTGTACAGAGCTGCACAAACAGCTACAGACATTCCATAAGTCACAAATCATAATATCCATCCTCGTACCATGAACAGTCTTCCACCCAGACACCATAAAATATACAATAATGATGTATCTCCAGAGAATGTGCTTATGTTCCTCTGCTCTATCACACCGACATCACACCTCACCACCTGTATGATCATCTGCACCACAACTACACAGTGTAAAGGACTAAAAGACCATGTATACAACAGCACACACACAAAGCACAGCTATAGAACACCCTGACTCCTGCAATGTCACAATCAACCTGCTCAGCTTTCCCAAGTGTCCAGAGCAGCAAAAAGCAGATGGAGCTATTTCAACTTACATTTACATTTACATTTGCGGCATTTGGCAGACGCCCTTTTCCAGAGCGACATACAACTGAGCAATTGAGGGTTAAGGGTCTTGCTCAAGGGCCCACTAGTGGCAGCTTGGTGGTGGTGGGGTTTGAACCCATGATCTTCCGGTCCAGAGGCCAACACCTTAACCACTGGGCTACCACCTCCCTACTTTCATACAGATATTAAATAAAAGAGGTGGGAGTATGGAGGAGGTAGCATAATGGTAGTGGGAGTGTGTTGAGTAGAGTATGGTGGTTAGAGTATTGTGTTAGGAGTATGGAGGTGGGAGTATGGAGGTGGGACTATTGTGGTGGGAGTATGGTAATGGGAGTATGGAGGTGGGAATATTGACGTGGGAGTATTGTGGTGGGAGTATGGTAATGGGAGTATGGAGGTGGGAATATTGACGTGGGAGTATTGTGGTGGGAGTATGGTAATGGGAGTATGGAGGTGGGAATATTGAGGTGGGGGTATTGTGGTGGGAGTATGGTAATGGGAGTATGGAGGTGGGAATATTGATGTGGGAGTATTGTGGTGGGAGTATGGTAATGGGAGTATGGAGGTGGGAATATTGACGTGGGAGTATTGTGGTGGGAGTATGGTAATGGGAGTATGGAGGAGGGAATATTGATGTGGGAGTATTGTGGTGGGAGTATGGTAATGGGAGTATGGAGGAGGGAATATTGATGTGGGAGTATTGTGGTGGGAGTATGGTAATGGGAGTATGGAGGTGGGAATATTGATGTGGGAGTATTGTGGTGGGAGTATGGTAATGGGAGTATGGAGGTGGGAATATTGACGTGGGAGTATTGTGGTGGGAGTATGGTAATGGGAGTATGGAGGTGGGAATATTGACGTGGGAGTATTGTGGTGGGAGTATGGTAATGGGAGTATGGAGGTGGGAATATTGATGTGGGAGTATTGTGGTGGGAGTATGGTAATGGGAGTATGGAGGTGGGAATATTGACGTGGCGAGTATTGTGGTGGGAGTATGGTAATGGGAGTATGGAGGAGGGAATATTGATGTGGGAGTATTGTGGTGGGAGTATGGTAATGGGAGTATGGAGGTGGGAATATTGACGTGGGAGTATTGTGGTGGGAGTATGGTAATGGGAGTATGGAGGTGGGAATATTGATGTGGGAGTATTGTGGTGGGAGTATGGTAATGGGAGTATGGAGGTGGGAATATTGACGTGGCGAGTATTGTGGTGGGAGTATGGTAATGGGAGTATGGAGGTGGGAATATTGACGTGGGAGTAGAGTTTGTCCATAACGAACACCATGTTCAAACACAAGGGTGTCCATTAGTACACATGGTACCAGGACACCCTAGAGCAGAGATCGATGATAGACCTTGTGGTTGTTTCATCTGACACTCGGGTGAAGAGAGGGGCGGAGCTGTCAATTGATCACCACCTGGTGGTGAGTTGGATTCGATGGAGGGGAATTAAGCTGGACAGACGCCTAGCAGAACCCCTATAGGGGGTCCAACTATAGGGGGATCACACTACTCAGCCTTCCTGGGAAAGTCTATGCCAGGGTGCTGGAGAGGAGAATTCGGCCTTTAGTCGAACCCCGGATTCAGAAGGAACAATGCGGTTTTCGACCTGGCCGTGGAACACTGGACCATCTCTATACTCTACAGGGTGATGGAGGGATCATGGGAGTTTGCCCAACCGGTCCACATGTGCTTTGTGGATTTTGGAGAAGGCATTCGACCGTGTCCCTTTCGCTGCACTCTGTGGGGGGTGCTCCTATGGGAGTATGGGGTCCGAGGCCCTCCTGTTGAAGGGCTGCTCGGTCTCTGTCCCGGAGCAGGAGTTTGGTTCGCATTGCCGGCAGTAAGTCAGACCTGTTTCCGGTGCATGTTGGACTCCGGCAAGGCTGCCCTTTGTCACCGGTTCTGTTCATTATTTTTATGGACAGAATTTCTAGGAGCAGCCAGGGGCTGGAGGGAGTCTGGTTTGGGGACCAAAGGATCTCGTCTCTGCTTTTTGCAGATGATGTTGTCCTGTTGGCTCCATCAGGCCAAGACCTTCAGCATGCACTGGGAAGGTTTGCAGCCGAGTGTGAAGATCAGCACCTCCAAGTCCGAGGCCATGGTCCTTAGCC
>JACRUU010000002.1:5747596-5752596 GCA_030449085.1 Kryptopterus vitreolus | reverse complement strand
ACGAGAGACAGACAGAGAAAACAGAGAGTGAGGAGAGACAGACATTGAGAGAGACAGACAGTGAGAGACAGACAGTGAGAGAGAGAGACAGTGAGAGAGACAGAGAGACAGTGAGAGTACAGAGAGTGAGAGAGAGAGAGAGAGACAGACAGACAGACAGACAGTGAGAGAGAGAGAGAGAGACAGAGAGAGAGAGAGAAGACGAGTGAGTGTGAGAGAGAGACAGAGAGAGTGAGAGAGAGAGCGAGTGAGAGAGAAACAGAGAGTGAGAGAGACAGAGAGACAGACAGACAAACAGAGTGTGAGAGAGACAGACCAGTGAGAGAGAAACAGAGAGACAGACAGTGAGAGAGACAGAAGAGAGAGAGAAACAGAGTGAGAGAACAGAAGACAGACAGACAGTGAGAGAGACAGACAGAGAAACAGAGAGTAGAGGCAGAGAGAGACAGAGAGACAGACAGAGAAACAGAGGAGTGGAGAGACAGACAGAGACAGAGAAAACAGAGAGAGTGGAGAGACAGACAGTGAGAGTGAGAGACAGACAGTTAGAGGAGAGACAGACAGAGAAAACAGACAGAGAGTGAGAGAGACAGACAGTGAGAGAGAGACAGAGACAGAGAGTGAAGAAAGACAGACAGTGAGAGTGAGAGACAGACAGTTAGAGAGACAGACAGAGAAACAGAGAGTGAGAGAGACAGACAGAGAGAGACAGAACAGAGAGAGACAGAGACAGACAGTGAGAGAGACAGACAGAGAAACAGAGAGTGAGAGAGTGAGACAGAGAGACAGAGAGTGAGAGAGACAGACAGTGAGAGACAGAGAGACAGACAGTGAGAGAGAAGACAGACAGAGTGAGAGAGACAGACAGAGAAACAGAGAAAGAGAGAGAGACAGAGAGACAGTGAGAGAGACAGTAAGAGAGAAGAGAGAGAGACAGCAGTGAGGACGAGAAAGAGAGAGAGAGACAGAGAGAGAGACAGAGAGTGAGAGAGACAGAGAGACAGACATGTGAGAGACAACAGAGAGTGAGAGAGACAGAGAGACAGACAGAGAAACGAGAGAGAAAAAGACAGACAGTGAGAGACAGTGAGAGACAGACAGTTGACAGAGAGACAGACAGAGAAACAGAGAGTGAGAGAGAGAGAGAGACAGAGGAGAGACAGAGAGACAGACAGTGAGAGAGACAGACAGAGAGACAGACAGTGAGAGAAGACGAGAGAAACAGAGAGTGAGAGAGAAAGAGAGACAGACAGAGAACAGAGACGTTGAGAGAAGACAGACAGGAGAGAAACAGAGAGTGAGACAGACAGATGAGAGTGAGAGACAGACAGAGAAACAGAGAGTGAGAGAGACAGACAGAGACAGAGAGCAGAGAAGAACAGAGAGAGACAGAGAGTGAGAGAGACAGAGAGAAGACAGAGAGAGACAGAGAAGTGAGAGAGACACAGAGAGAAACAGAGAGAGAGGACAGAGACAGTGAGACAGAGAGAGACAGACAGAGAAAAACAGACAGTGAGAGAGACAGACAAGAGAAAAGAGAGTGAGAGAGACAGACAGAGAAAGACTGGAGAGAGGGAGAGAGACAGACAGAAGGAGAGACAGAGAGACAGAGTGAGAGAGACAGACAGAGAGACAGACAGTGAGAGAGACAGAGAGACAGACAGGAGAGAGACAGAGAGAGAGAGAGAGAAGACAGATAGAGAGAGTGAGAGAGAGACAGTGAGAGAGACAGAGAGACAGACAGTGAGAGAGACAGACAGAGAAACAGAGAGTGAGAGAGAGAGACAGTGACAGAGAGACAGACAGAGAGACAGAGAGAGAGAGAGACAGACAGAGAGACAGACAGTGAGAGAGACAGAGAGAGAGACAGACACAGTGAGACAGTGAGAGAGACAGACATGACAGACATTGAGAGAGGAGGAGAGACAGACAGAGAGACAGACAGTGAGAGAGACAGAGAGTGAGAGAGACACAGTAGAGAGAGAGACAGACAGAGAAGAGAGGACACAGAAGAGAGAGAGAGACAAGACAGAAGACAGTGAGAGAGAGAGAGACAGACAGTGAGAGAGACAGTGACAGAGACAGAGAGAGACAGAGAGAGACAGAGAAACAGAGAGTGAGAGAGACAGACAGTGAGAGAGACAGAGAGAGAGACGAGAGACAGAGAAGACAGAGAGAGACAGTGAGAGAGACAGACAGAGAGAGACAGAGAGAGAGACAGAGAGAGAGACACAGAGAGAGAGAGAGACACAGAGAGAAGACACAGACAGAGAGAGACAACAGAGAGACAGAGAGAGAGAGTGAGAGAGACAGACAGAGAGACAGACAGTGAGAGAGACAGACAGAGAGACAGACAGTGAGAGAGAGATCTTTATTTTAGTCTCATTTACTGAGATTTTGACATATCCTGATGTATCCATCCCATAATACTGTACTTAAGTATTGTGTAATTAAATATGTATTTATCCATCATGAATGAATTTATCTTTACATGGAGACCTAAAACATTTCTTATACGTCGTCCTGGATAAACGCGTCTGATAAATACTGTACATATAATAATACTAGATCCAGCCAAAGGCAGGTCGACGTCCCACACAAATATATATAAATATATCATACAGTACATTATACACTATACACCATATTATATCATACATTATACACTATACACCATATTATATCATACATTATACACTATACACCATATTATATCATACATTATACACTATACACTATATTATATCATATATCATTATACACATATTATTATACACATTATACACCATATTATATCATACATTATACACTATACACTATATTATATCATACACATTATACACTATACACTATATTATATCATTATACACATTATACACTATATATTATACATATACATTATACACATTATATTATATCATACATTATACATTATACTATACACATATTATATCATACATTATACACTATATTATATCATATTATATTATACATATATACATTATACATTATACACTATATTATATCATACATTATACACTATACACTATACTATCATATTATACATATATATATATACATTATACACTATATATATACATTATACACTATATTATATCATACATATATACACTATATCATACTATTATACACATATTATATCATACATTATACACTATATTATATCATACATTATACACTATATTACATATACACATACATTATACATTATACACTATATTATATCATACATTATACACTATACACTATATTATATCATACATTATACACTATACACTATATTATATCATACATTATACACTATACACTATATTATATCATACATTATACACTATACACCATATTATATCATACATTATACACTATACACTATATTATATCATACATTATACACTATATTATATCATACATTATACATTATACACTATATTATATCATACATTATACACTATATTATATCATACATTATACATTATACACTATATTATATCATACATTATACACTATATTATATCATACATTATACACTATATTATATCATACATTATACATTATACACTATATTATATCATACATTATACATTATACACTATATTATATCATACATTATACATTATACACTATATTATATCATACATTATACACTATACACTATATTATATCATACATTATACACTATACACCATATTATATCATACACTATACACTATATCATACATATACACTATACATTATACATTATACACTCATATTATATCATACATTATACACTATACTATATCATACATTATACACTATATTATATCATACATTATACACTATATTATATCATACATTATACACTATACACTATATTATATCATACATTATACACTATATTATATCATACATTATACACTATATTATATATACATTATACATTATACACTATATTATATACACATACTATTATACATTATACACTATATTATATCATACATTATACATTATACACTATATTATATCATACATTATACACTATACACTATATTATATCATACATTATACACTATATTATATCATACACTATACACTATACACTATATTATATCATACATTATACATTATACACTATATTATATCATACATTATACACTATACTATATCATACATTATACACTATACACTATATTATATCATACATTATACACTATACACCATATTATATCATACATTATACACTATACTATATCATACATTATACACTATACACTATATTATATCATACATTATACACTATATTATACAATATATATTATATTATACATTATACACTATATTATACAATATATATTATATTATACATTATACACTATATTATACAATATATATTATATCATACATACTATACACTATACACTATACTATATCATACATTATACACTATACACCATATTATATCATACATTATACACTATATTATATCATACATTATACACTATACACTATATTATATCATACATTATACACTATACACTATATTATATCATACATTATACACTATACACTATATTATATCATTATACATTATACACTATATTATATCATACATTATACATTATACACTATATTATATCATACATTATACACTATACACTATATTATATCATACATTATACACTATACACTATATATATACATATCATACACTATACACTATATTATATCATACATTATACACTATACACTATATTATATCATACATTATACACTATATTATATCATACATTATACACTATACACTATATTATATCATACACTATACACTATATTATATCATACATTATACACTATACACTATATTATATCATACATTATACACTATACACTATATTATATCATACATTATACACTATATTATATCATACATTATACATTATACACTATATTATATCATACATTATACATATACTATATATACACATTATACACTATCATAC
>JACRUU010000002.1:5732596-5742596 GCA_030449085.1 Kryptopterus vitreolus | reverse complement strand
GACTCTGTCTCTCACACACACACACACACACACACACACTTTCTCTCTCTCTCTCTCTCTCTCTTACACACACACACACTATCTCTCACTCTTTTACACTCTCTCACTTTAACTCTCTCTCTCTCTCTCTCATGTCCTCTTACTTCAAGTTTTCTATCAAAACAAACATGAAAGATTATATTTTACCCGTTCTCTCTTCTGGGTCCAAAAGCAATTTCTACCTCCATCCTCTGTGTGTTGTCTCTCTCTTTCTTTCTCTCTATTTCTCTCCCTCTCCACTCCTACACTCAGTGTGTAAAGACTCACTCTGTTTCTTCCCTAAACACGAAACACAAGTCCCTCTGTCCTCATCTCTTCCTCCCTCATTCCCTCTCTCATCACTATGACCTTTTTATTTCAGTGACATTTTTAACAATGAAGGCTTTTACTCACACCCTGCTGTCTCTCTCTCTCACACACACACACACACACACACACACACACACACACACACACACAGTTTAATTTATTTTATTACATTCTACATGTATTTGTTTGTTTGTTTATTTGAGAAATGATTCATGTGCATGTGCATGGTTTTACCTGTAGATGGCGATACAGGGCGATAAAGAATTGGAATGCGTGTTTGAGCTACAAATTATTGATTTTTTTTTTTTATGATGAAAAGCTTGTTGCTTTATGGCAGGCGTGTCCAAAGTCCGGCCCCGTGTTCAAATTTCCCCCGGCCCGCAGTCTCCATCATAAAATCAATAATAAAATCCCACCAGCGCTGTTTACCAACAGTATAAAATACAAGAATATAAAAAAATCTATTTTAAATTTCACCAGAAGACCTGTACACACACTCTCGCATAAAGATCAGAGAAGGAGGAGGCAAAGCGATAAAATTCCACCTCATTCATCAATTACGGCAAAATAAAATAACATTTTATCATTTTTATCTGCCCTTGTTTTCTACTTCAGAATAAAATCAATGTTAGTGTTTGTTTTCCTGTTTACAGGATTTAGATTTAGAGGTTTTTACAGTTTAACAATAGTGAATAATATATAATGTTTCAAATCAATCTAATTATGTTTCCTGCATGTTTTCTTTAGTTTATATGACCTTAAAATATGAAAGTCATTTTAGTAAAACCTTAAATTTATTTGTTTTATGAGTGAAGAAATGAAAAATCTGCCATTTCCAATTAAAAAATCATTCATTTGTTCATTTGCATTTAATTTTAATGTTGAAGGAATGTCAGACTGAACATCTCCAACAGTTTCACCTCACCAAATCCGGCCTTCTTTACTAAAAGTTTGTACACCCCTGCTTTATGGATTTGGTAAGTCTAAATATGTGATACATTATAGTTATAATTATAAATTTCACTCTAGAACACTGTATAAACCACAACAAAGTGGGCGGAGCTTGGCGATATACTCAGCTACTGGAGTAAGTTCAGTTTAATGAAAATGATGTGATGAATGCAGATTAATGAAGGAAAACAGGAGTCAAAATGAACATCAAAAACATCAAAATCAGAAAAGAGAAGAAAACATAGTTTTATCAGGGCTAAAGCAGAACATTAACTTTATAAAAGAGTTTAGTGAATATATTATAGAATAATGTATTTGTGTGTGTGTGTGTGTGTGTGTGTGTGTGTGTGTGTGTGTGTGTGTGTGTGTGTGTGTGTGTGTGTGTGTGTGTGAAATTGAACACATCACCAGGGAGGCCATCAGCTGAGCATGATATGACATGTACTTTACATGTACAGTAGATTAAAACGACCCATTGGTGTTCCTGAAGAAACAGTACTGAACTGTTTACTTGGTCCAAATGATGCTCCTCGTACCACACATAGAACAGACGCTACTTCATGGAATACGACCTCCTCGTGGAGGAAGTTCTGGAGTGGAGGATGATCTCAACAACCTGAGCTGAGAGACCAAATGCAGATGCCTCAGTGCCCACAGCCACAGCTTCCACAGCTCTGGGAAGTTCTGAAGTAAAAAGGGAATCTTCTAATCTTCGTCTGCAGTCCATGAGGGCGAGCGATAGGAGAGCAAATCCTTCCCATCAAACTCTCTCCAGAACTCCCGGGAGCATAAGCACAGCGTTATACACACCACTGTGTCCTCCCGGATGTACACTGCTCTCAGAGTGAGAAGCTTCTCTTTGGCCCACAGGAGGATCTGCCATGACAGTTTGACGGGTGCGAGAACGCAGACCCTCCCCGATGGTTGATATAAGAGACCACCGACATGTTGTCTGTGCGACGACCAGCACATGGTGGTTTCTCAGGTGTGGGAGCTTTACAACTCAGAACATGGACACAATCTCCAGGCAGTTCATGTGCCACAAAAAATGGAACCATTCCCATAGACTTTAGACAGAGTAGCCACTCATGACTGTCTCTGAGCCCTGGAGGGAGTCGTCCATCATTAGCAACCCGGATAAAGTGCCCTTGAGACAAGGAGGCAGGATCCTTCCAAATAACCAAAGCATGTAGGAGTCGCTGTGTGTCCTTGATTACCAGGAGCAGACTGTTCCTGTTCCACCAGTGTACTGTTCCTGTTCCACCAGTGTACTGTTCCTGTTCCACCAGTGTACTGTTCCTGTTCCACCAGTGTACTGTTCCTGTTCCACCAGTGTACTGTTCCTGTTCCACCAGTGTACTGTTCCTGTTCCACCAGTGTAAAACACATCAAAGTTGTTCACAGAAAAATGATTAAAGTTCCAGAAGAATGCCAAAAGTGACAGAAGTCTAAAAACATCACAAACACAACAACACAAAACTGAGGAGTAAAAGTGACACACACTGAAATAAACATTTATAAAGACGTGTTCATCAGAAACAGGTGTGTGTTTTCAGTCATGGTCAGGTGACGTGCAGGGGCTGGAACCTTATCACCCTGTAGCCCAAGACTGCTTACACACTGAAGATAAACAGGATTGAACCTGGATGGATGATCTGGGAAAAAACGAGGCTGTAGGAAGAGGTGATAGTGTGACCAGCAGGGGGCGCCAAACCATCCCCATATCAACTTCATCATTCTGTCTCATCTCCAGGACGCTGGTGTTCTGATGCACTGTGACAACTTCCACGTGGATTCTGTACACTGATGGTGGAGATCCCTCTCTCATAATAATAATAATAATAATAATAATAATAATAATAATAATAATAATTATTATTATTATTATTATTATTATTATTATTATTATTATTGTTATTCTTATTCTTGTTATTTTATATATTTTATTATGTTATTCTTGTTATTATTATTATTATTATTATTGTTATTATTATTATTGTTGATTGTTATTATTATTATTATTATTATTATTATTATCCAGAGCCATTTATCATTCTCTCATTTAGACACTGAAATGTTGAGGAATAAGAACTTTGACCAGAAACTCAATTGTGGCAAATATCTGATGCTGGGATTTGAACTCATAACAAACCGTCCACCAACATGTCATCAACCTCCACCCAAACCCCACCAACCCTCCACCCAAACCCCACCAACCCTCCACCAACCTCCACCCAAACCCCACCAACCCTCCACCAACCTGTCATCAACCTCCACCCAAACCCCACCAACCCTCCACCAACCTGTCATCAGCCTCCACCCAAACCCCACCAAACCCTCCACCAACCTGTCATCAGCCTCCACCCAAACCCCACCAAACCCTCCACCAACCTGTCATCAGCCTCCACCCAAACCCCACAAACCCTCCACCAACCTGTCATCAGCCTCCACCCAAACCCCACAAACCCTCCACCAACCTGTCATCAGACCCCACCAACCCTCCACCACCCAAACCCCAGACCCCACCAACCCTCCACCAACCTGTCATCAGCCTCCACCCAAACCCCACAAACCCTCCACCAACCTGTCATCAGCCTCCACCCAGACCCCACCAACCCTCCACCAACCTGTCATCAGCCTCCACCCAAACCCCACAAATCCTCCACCCAAACCCCACCAACCCTCCACCAACCTGTCATCAGCCTCCACCCAAACCCCACCAACCCTCCACCAACCTGTCATCAGCCTCCTTTTCAGACAGGACTGACCAGCCACAGCCGATTCCAACATCCTTCTCAACTAGAAGAACAAACGGGGAAATGGGCATGAAATCTGGACCTTCATGAGACTCCTCCCACTCTTGATAAGGTGTGAGAGATAAAGAGGGATAAGGTGTGAGAGATAAAGAGGGATAAGGTGGGAGAGATAAAGAGGGATAAGGTGTGAAGGTGTGAGAGATAAAGAGGGATAAGGTGGGAGAGATAAAGAGGGATAAGGTGGAAGAGAAGAAACATACATGGGAAATTCTAATCCCGTTAAAAAGACATTATTGAATTGTGTATGTCGGTCAAGCTTACTGCGGACACTGACACTGATCTTCACTAAGCATCTAAAGCATCATTACGTAGAGCACCACCCCCGTTCATGTCCGGCCCACTGAGGAATCTGAGGACGATGAAGTTTGAAGGGAAACATACATTTTGTAAGAAAATGATCCAAAAAGCACAAAACCTCAAAAATGTTCGCTTAATGCAAACCAAGAAGTTCTTTTTTCACACCAGACATAGAAATGAATAGAGTTGACATGTACCAGCATTTCCTGACATATCTGAGAAGTCCCAGATGAGGTAAAGTGCTGCTTGTTTGGTATTCACTATCAGATGGATCTTGTTCAGCTTTTCCAGAATTCATGCAGATTGAGAAAGTTTTGAAGAAGAAGAATTCTTTATTTCTCACATAAACAGCACAGTGAAATTCTTTCTTTGCATTTCCCAGCTTGTTGGGGTAGTTTGGGGTCAGAGTGCAGGGTCGGCCATGATACGGCGCCCCCTGGAGAACAGCGGGTTAAAGGTCTTGCTCAAGGACCCAAAGGCGGCAGCTCGGCCATACCGGGGCTCGAACCCGGATGTTCCAATCAGCAGCCCAGCGCCTTAAACCCACTGAGCTCCGCCCCCTCCCCTATTCCCCAATGATGATCTTGGGTGATATAATGTTCCGGACTGCATGTCACATTCCCTGACAGCGTACAATGTCCGAGGTCATTTATTATTCACACTGAAGCATCACATCTGCTCATTTACATTTACATTTGCGGTATTTAGCAGACGCTCTTATCCAGGGCGACGTACAGGAAGTGCTTTAAGTCTCGATCTAAGGATAAGATTTAATCAAGAAAGGTTAATACAAACTCAAGTACACAAGAATAGACAGTTGCCTTTTTTTTTTATGGATTTCTGGACAGTGAGGTAAAAGAGAATAAAAGGAATGTTAGGATGGGTGTTGTTGGAAGAGGTAGGTCTTCAGTCGGCGTTTGAATGTAGACAGTGTCTCCGTTGTTCGAATCTCCAGTGGAAGTTCGTTCCACCACATCGGTGCCAGAACAGAGAAGAGCCTTGAGCTGGCCTTACCTTTTACCCTGAGAGACGGTGGAACCAGACGAGCAGTGCTGGACGCTCTCAGGCAGCGAGGTGCAGTACGGGAGGTGATGAGGTTGCGGAGGTAAGATGGTGCAGATCCATTTTTGGCTTTGTAGGCGAGCGTCAGTGTTTTGTATCTGATGCGTGCAGCTACAGGAAGCCAGTGGAGCGAGCGCAGCAGTGGGGTAGTGTGGGTGGAGTGGGTGGAGCGAGTGCAGCAGTGTCGGTGGTGTGAGAGAATTTAGGCAGGTTGAACTAAATGACCTGATTACACTGTTTTTTGTAGCTTGTGATTTTATATTTTGTTTATTTTATTTTTTTTACTTAATAATTTCACCTGAACATGGCAGTGATACACGATGATGACATCCGGAAAGTGACCATTTCTGAAAAACCAGCTGATGTTGATGAAACGTTTTCTGCATGAGAATCTGCAAATCTCATATTCTTTTAACATTCAGTACAAAATCTCTGATTTTAATCATATTAACATTAATATTTGCAGAGAGGACAATACTGAAAATAATCCACACACACATTCACACACTCACACTCATACTCACACACACACTCACATCCACACCCACACCCGCAGAGCTTTCTTTCTTTCTTCAGACTCCACCCACATCCACACCCCACACCCACAGAGCGTTCTTCAGACTCCACCCACATCCACACCCGCAGAGCGTTCTTCAGACTCCACCACACATCCACACCCCACACCCACAGAGCTTTCTTCAGACTCCACCCACATCCACACCCACACCCCCAGAGCTTTCTTCAGACTCCACCCACATCCACACCCACAGAGCTTTCTTCAGACTCCACTGAGAGCTGTAAGTGTTCTACAAGTGTGTCTTTGGTTCTGGACGTAAAAAGGAACAGAAACACATTTAGTGTGAAGGTGAAAGATCTCTCAGTTCACTGTGTGGAAAACTGTGTGTGTCCCCCAGCCAGAGGGAGAGTGAGAGAGAGAGAGAGAGAGAGAGAGAGAGAGGGAGACAGTGAAAGGGAGAGGGACATAGAGACATTGAGAGGGAGAGACAGTGAGAGGGAGAGAGTGAGAGAGAGGGAGAAGAGAGAGAGAGGGAGAGGGAGGAGAGACAGTGAGAGAGACAGAGAGAGGAGAGAGAGAGGGAGACAGTGAAAGGGGAGAGGGAGACAGTGAAGGGAGAGAGTGAAGAGGGAGAGACAGTAGAGGAGAGGGAGAGAGGAGAGAGACAGGAGAGAGAGAGAGAGAGAGGGAGAGATGGAGAGGGAGGAGCGAGAGGGAGACAGTGAAAGGGAGAGACAGTGAGAGAGAGGAGAGAGAGAGAGAGAGAGAGAGGGGAGACAGTGAGAGGGAAGGAGAGAGATGAGGGAGAGAGAGAGAGAGAAGAGGAGAGGGAGAGACAGTGAGAAGAAAGTAGAGAGGGGACAGTGAAAGGGAGAGGTGAAAGGGAGAGGGAGATAGAGACAGTGAGAGGGAGACAGTGAAAGGGAGAGACAGTGAGAGAGAGAGAGAGAGAGAGAGGGAGAGAGAGAGAGAGTGAGGGAGAAAAAGGAGAGACAGTGAGAGGAGATAGAGAGAGTGCAAAGAGACAGTGAGAGACAGTGGAGAGAATGAGAAGGGACAGTGAAAAGAGAGAGAGGAGAGAGAGACAGTGAGAGAGAGAGAGAGACATTGAGAGGGAGAGACAGTTGAAAGGGAGAGAAGAGTGAGAGAAAAGGAGAAGGAGAGGAGTGAGAGACATGAAAGAGGGAGAAGTGTAGGAGAGGAGAGAGGGAGAGAGAGGGAGAGAGACCCCAGTGAGAGGGAGAGACAGTGTCCCAGGGAGAGAGGAGAATCCCAGTGAGAGTGAGACAGAGATAGAGGAGGAGTGGACGAGGGAAGAGAGTGAAGGGAGAGTCAAGGGAGAGGGAGATAGAGACAGTGAGAGGGAGAGAGAGAGACAGTGAAAGGGAGAGACAGAGGGTCAAAATAAAGGGAAAACTGTTACTTGCTTATAAATAGGAGTAAAAGCTCTGACATCACACATCCGATACAATATTTATACTTTTCCAGACTTTCATCAGTTTTTTTACATTTTCTTTCATTCTTTAAATCTCTCAATCTCTCCTTTCTCTACTTCTTTCTGCCGGTCTCTCTTTCTGTTAGATCTATAGATCACTCTATACACACACGAATTGGTGAACAGATACAGAATATTTTAATGTAGATAGATAGATAGATAGATAGATAGACAGATAGATAGATAGATAGATAGATAGATAGATAGATAGATAGATAGATAGATAGATAGATAGACAGATAGATAGATAGATAGATAGATAGACATGTAAGAATAACAGTGTGGTTAAAGGCTAAAGTAAAAGGAGAAACAGAACCCCCCTTCTGTTCTTGGCCTGAGCACCGTCCCAAAATATTCTCCTTGAAGTCACTAAGGGGTTTCAGGTGTCACTTCTCCCTCCCTATCTCACACCCCACCCCCCCCTCACCCCCTCTCTCTCTCTCTATCTATCTATCTATCTTCTCTTCCTCAGCTTCTTCCCCTCCCTCATTTAGGAACGACAGAGTGAGGAATAAAAAGGAAAAAGTTGTCAGACTGCTACAGACGAGTGAGAGAATCAGATCAGCCGTCACCATGCCCGAGCCCAAAGGTAAAGGTACCCTCCTCCTCTTTTCCTCTCCTCATTCCCCCCCTCCTTCTCTCTTCTCTTTTCCTCCTCCTCTTCCTCTTCACTTTCTTTCTTCCTCTTCATCCTCCTCCTCCTCTTCTTCCCCCTTCCTCATCCTCATCCGCATTTATACTTCTTTATCATGGTGATGATGATGGGTATTAGTGATTTTATGAATGTAAGTGTGCATGACAATTATATTTATTATAATTGTTGCATTACTGATATTATGAATAATATTTTAAACACACACACACACGCACACACACACACACACACACAACACACACACACACACACACACACAGCAGAGAGCTGGTTTTAGATGAATTAGGAGTGCCGAGTGTGCTTTGTGATTATGGTGGGGCTTAACAGGTGTGTTTAAATGTCACTGATATCTGAGAACGTGTGTGTGTGTGTGTGTGTGTGTGTGTGTGTGTTGGGGTGTGAAGGGTTGAATTAGAAGGGATGGAATTTCATAGTCGTGCCTATACAATTCTATAAAGCAGTGTAAAAGAATTGTGTCCCGATATTTCTGATCAGGTGGAGGATGTGTTTTATTCTGCTTCCTCTCACTGGTGTTTTCTCTGTGTAGCTGAGTTGTGTATGTGTGTGTTTGTGTGTGTTTGTGAGAGTGTGTGTGTGTATATGTGTGTGTGTGTGTGAGTATATGTCTGTGTTTGGGTTTGTTTGGGTGTGTGTATGTATGTGTATGTGTGTTTGGGTCTGTATGCGTGTAGTTATCAGAGTGTGTGTTTATGTGTGTGTGTGTTTGTGTGAGTGTGTGCTTGTGTGTGGGTGTGTGTGTGTGTGTGTGTGCATGTGGTGTGTATTGGCATGTTTTGTTTATCATTTCACTGGTGTATTGTAATTGTAGTGTGTGTGTGTGTGTGTGTGTGTGTGTGTGTGTTCTGGCATGAGTGTGTATTCATTTTCACTGGTGTATTGTAATTGTAGTGTGTGTATATGTGTGTGTGAGTGAGTGTATGTGTGTGTGTGTGTGTGTTGTGTATATGTGTGTGTGTGTGTATGCATAACGTAGGAGAAAGTGATTGAAGTTGCAGGGAATGTGTGAAGTGAGTGTGTGTGTGTGTGTGTGTGTGTGTGTGTGTGTGTGTGTGTTCTGGCATGTGTGTGTAATCATTTTCACTGGTATATTGTAATTGTAGTGTGTGTGAGTGAGTGTATGTGTGTGTGAGTGTATGTGTGCGTGTGTGTATGCGTGTGTATGGATAACGTAGGAGAAAGTGAGTGAAGTTGCAGAGAATGTGTGGAGTGTGTGTGTATTGTAATTGTAGTGTGTGTGTGCGTGTGTGTGTGTGTGTGTGTGTGTGCGCGCGTGTGTGATTTGGGACACATCCCGAGTTCACTACAGTGCCACAGTGTCTATAGGATGTAGAGTACAGAAGCCTGAAATACACTTCTCCTGGGAATAGTGCACTAAAGCGGGGTCAGGGCATAGGGCACTATATAGCGCACTATTCTGGGCTTTTCCTTAACACATGGGACTGGAGTTAAACACAACCCTGACAAATGCTACGTCTAATGAGGACTGAAACATGGACAAGTAAGGGCACAGGGGGACTGAACCAGCAGACTAGGAATTTAGATGGTCCTACAACCACACCAGACTGGAGAACTGGGAGAAGTAAAATCACAACTACATGGTAGGGAGGAGGTGTAGCCCAGTGTTTAAGGTGTTGGACTCTGGACCGGAAGATCACGGGTTTAAACCCCACCACCAAGCTGCCACTAGTGGGCCCTTGAGCAAGGCCCTTAACCCTCAATTGCTCAGTTGTAAGTCGCTCTGGATAAGGGCGTCTGCCACATGCTTAATTAGTGAAAGATTTATAAATTGCACCAGAGAGAAGCAGAAACTGGAGCGGTGAAGTTGGAGACACATTAAA
>JACRUU010000002.1:5680096-5717596 GCA_030449085.1 Kryptopterus vitreolus | reverse complement strand
ACACCTTCTAACACAACCACTCACACTACTGTAACACCTACACACACTACTGTAACACCTACACCTTCTAACACAACCACTACACACACTACTGTAACACCTACACACACTACTGTAACATCTACACCTTCTAACACAACCACTCACACTACTGTAACACCTACACACACTACTGTAACATCTACACCTTATAACACAACCACTCACACTACTGTAACATCTACACCTTCTAACACAACCACTCACACTACTGTAACACCTACACACACTACTGTAACACCTACACCTTCTAACACAACCACTCACACTACTGTAACACCTACACACACTACTGTAACACCTACACCTTCTAACACAACCCACTCACACTACTGTAACACCTACACACACTACTGTAACATCTACACCTTCTAACACAACCACTCACACTACTGTAACACCTACACACACTACTGTAACATCTACACCTTCTAACACAACCACTCACACTACTGTAACACCTACACACACTACTGTAACATCTACACCTTCTAACACAACCACTCACACTACTGTAACACCTACACACACTACTGTAACATCTACACCTTCTAACACAACCCAGACTCACACTACTGTAACACCTACACACACTACTGTAACATCTACACCTTCTAACACAACCACTCACACTACTGTAACACCTACACACACTACTGTAACACCTACACCTTAACACAACCCTAACACAACCACACACACTACTGTAACACCTACACACACTACTGTAACACCTACACCTTCTAACACAACCACTCACACTACTGTAACACCTACACACACTACTGTAACATCTACACCTTCTAACACAACCACTCACACTACTGTAACACCTACACACTACTGTAACATCTACACCTTATAACACAACCACTCACACTACTGTAACACCTACACCTTCTAACACAATCACTCACACTACTGTAACACCTACACACACTACTGTAACATCTACACCTTCTAACACAACCACTCACACTACTGTAACACCTACACACACTACTGTAACATCTACACTTTCGTATCTGTTCATGATAAATGCCTGCAAGTTTATGCTGTAAAATGAGGTTTTGTCCTGCACCACACTTCTATACACACCACTTTCACCATCCACTGCACAAATATCTCCTGTGTGTCAGCGGTTTAAAAACCATGCACCCCGTAATGTTGCCTTTTTACAATGTGTGTGTGTGTGTGTGTAGCATTTCTCAAGCGTTTGGAGGAGTGGTACTCTGTGATGAAGGGGAAGAAGGTTGTGCTTCGTGTGGAGGTTGCAGACCCCAACGCTGAGGTTAAATGGCTTCGGAACGGCCAGGAGATCAAACCATCAGCCAAGTGAGACACCCCCCCCCCACACACATACACACACACACACAGTCAGAATGATATGTTTGGTTGATTCTCACACTGATTTTGTGTGTTGCAGGTACATTATGGAGGCCAATGGGAACGTCCGCACGCTTACCATAAATAAGTGCACCCTGGCTGATGACGCAGCTTATGAATGTGTGATTGGAGAAGATAAGTGTTTCACTGAGATCTATGTCAAAGGTGTGTATAAGATTGGTGTGTGTGTGTGTGTGTGTGTGTGTGTGTGTTTGTGTGTTTGTGTGTGTGTTAGTGAAAATAGATGGTGATATATAAAGAATTAGATATTAAATGTGTTGAGATGTGATGAGGTACGTTGGTTGAAATGGACATTCTTCTGAAGAACCAGCACTGGAACCAAGAATAGCATGAATTGTGAAAATGTGTGTTTGTGTTTTAGAGCCACCAGTTACAATCATAAAGCTGTTAGATGACTATCAGGTGGTGGTTGGAGAGAGGGTGGAGTTCGAGGTGGAGGTTTCAGAGGAAGGAGCACAAGTCATCTGGTAGAAAACTCACCATATTCCATAACTATGATTCTTAACATAAACATTCAATAAGGAAATGAATTGTGTGTGTGTGTGTGTGTGTGTGTGTGTGTGTGTGTATCTAGGTGTTATGAGGAGCAGGAGCTTAGCCGTGAAGATAAAAGTCTGCACTATCGCTTTAAGAAGGACGGGACTCGCCACACACTGATCATCCAGGAAGCAACGCTGGAGGATACGGGAATGTACCACGCTTACACCACTGGGGGGCACACTAAAGGAGAGCTCATTGTGGAGGGTAATTATCTGTCTGTCTGTCTGTCTGTCTTTGTGTCTAACCTTCCATCTCTCTGCCCATTTATCTGTATATCTGTCTCTCTCTCTATATATATATTTGCCAAAATGTTGTTCTTCACAGTTGTATTAATGATGTATGCTTTGGTAGATCGGTGATTAAGGCTTTCAGCTCTCAACCAAAATGGTACCGGTTCAAATCCCAGCACTACCAATCTACCACTAGTGTGCCCTAAAGGAAGGCCCTTAACACCCAATCCCCAAGTTATAAATCCACAAACATTAGTCTCCAGCCATTAGGGACTGGTTTCACAAGCTATTACATTCCTAGTGCTGATCCCAGACCAGGACAAATGGAAGTGTTGCATTAGGAATGGCATCAAGCATAAAACTCTCTCTCTCTCTGTGTATCTCTCTCTCTCTCTCTCTATCTCTCTCTCTCTCTCTCTCTCTCTGTATCTGTGAGTAGAGAAGGAGTTGGAGATTTTACAGAGTATTGCTGATCTGACTGTGAAATCTGCTGAACAGGCCATGTTTAAGTGCGAGGTGTCTGATGAGAAAGTGACAGGAAAATGGTTTAAAGATGGAGTTGAAGTTCTGCCAAGTGAACGCATCAAAATCACACACATTGGCCGGTAATGTACACACACACACACACACACACACACACACACACACACACACACACACACACACACACACACACACGCACACATACCTCGAACCTCCATTGATATATCTCTGTAATTATGTGTGTGTGTGTATGTGTGTGTGTGTGTGTGTTCGCTCGCGTGTGTGTGTGTGTGTGTAGGATCCATCGTTTGACTATAGATGATGTGAAGCCCGCTGATGCTGGAGATTACACATTTGTTCCTGATGGATACGCTCTGTCCATCTCGGCCAAACTCAACTTCCTGGGTGAGATTTGTGAGTTTATATCAGTGTGTAAATTCATCACGCTATCAGAGAAATAAAATAGTAAACAAGTTCACTCATATCATTTACACTAATTCACATTTATCTTATAAATGTCTGCTGTGTTTACCTCTTTACTGCTTCTGTTTTTACTCTCAGAGATCAAGATTGACTACGTACCAAGGCAAGGTAATCAACCAATCAACTAATCAATTAATGAATTCATTACCCAATAAATAATTAATTTAATCAATTTGCAAACAACCAAAATATCCATGAAAAAAATCCACCAAACCAAATTAACAAACCAATAAACCATTAATACAAATTAATTAAGCAATCACCAACAAAGCAACAATCAAATCAATTAACAAATCAAAGCAACCAAACAATCAATAACCTATTAATGTATTTACTTAATTAATAAAACAATTCAGCTCAGCGTTCCTTCATTCACTCAATTCTCTCATCTCACCTCACATTCTCGTCCATCAGATCCTCCGAAGATCCATCTGGATGTGTCTGGAAATGTGGTTTCTCAGAACACAATCATCGTGGTCGCCGGAAACAAACTCCGCCTTGATGTGGAGATCACGGGAGAGCCGGCCCCTACTGTGTGCTGGAAAAAAGGAGAAGACGTATGTATATATATATACACACACACACACTTGCACACACATACACATACACACACATCAATCCATCTATATCTATCTCTCTCTCTCCTCTCCCTCCCTCTCTCTCTCTCTCTCTATACATACATATATATATATATATATATATATATATACAGAGATACACTGTGGTGTTTACACACACACACACACACACACACACATGTGTAATATATATATATATATATATATATATATATATATATATATATATATATATATAATATATAAAAAAAACAATAACACATGTGTGTGTGTGTGTGTGTGTGTGTGTGTGTGTGTAAACAACCACAGTGTATCTCTGTACTGTAGCAGTAATTGGCTCCTCCTGCTTTCCAGCAAGTCTCGGCGACGGAGGGCAGGGTGCGAGTGGAGAGCAGAACCGGTCTCAGCTCGTTTGTCATTGAGGGGGCGGAGCGAGACGATGAAGGAAACTACAGCATCACCGTGACCAATCCAGCAGGAGAAGATAAAGCCAATCTGTTCGTCAAAATAGTGGGTGAGGAACAAAATACACAAACATAAATACACAAAAACACACTTTATCATGTTGATGATGTTTTATGTAGCTTTATAACGCGCTGTGTATGTTTATAGATGTTCCTGATCCTCCTGAGCATGTGAAGTGTATCGGAGTAGGAGAAGATTGTGCGACGATAACCTGGGAGCCTCCTAAGTTTGATGGAGGAGCACCACTTAAAGGTTAAACACACACACACACAGCTTTAATAGACATACTAAACAACACAATACATAAAAAAACACAAACTAACACAACACATACTACACAACACAACACAGAACACACAATACAATACACAACACACCATACACACTACACAACACAAACAACATACAATACACACACAACACAATACACACTACACAAGACAACATGGTAACACAGATTAATACTGGATAACAGACTGTACAAGACAATATAGACTATAGACGATTATAGAGTGTAAATAATATATAATATAATATAATAATAATAATATATGTATAATGTGAATGTATTGCAGTAATGTAGATAAAGTATGAGAGTGAATGTTAGAGTTTATATTATTATTTTTATTATTATAAATATTATATTATTTATTTTATTATTATTTTTTTTATTATTTTATATTATTATGGATGATTTTCTCCTCAGAAGAACAAAGAGAACATCACACACTTTTGTTGTTTTGCAGGTTATCTGATGGAAAGGAAGAAGAAAGGATCATCTCGATGGACGAAGCTGAACTTTGATGTGTTTGAGGACACAAAGTATGAAGCGAAGAGAATGATTGAGGGAATTCTGTACGAGATGAGAATTTACGCTGTTAATGGTATCGGAGTCTCAGCACCAAGTCTCAACTCTAAACCATTCATGCCTATTGGTGAGAACACAAACACACAAACACACACAGAACACACACAGACACACACACACACACACAGACACACACAGACACACAGACACACACACACAATACACACACAGCAGACACACACAGTACACACAGACACACACACACAGAACACACACAGAACACACAGACACACACACAGACACACACACACACACACACACACAGAACACACACACACACACACACACAGAACACACACACACACACACACAGAACACACACACACACACACACACACACAGAACACACACACACACACACACACACACACACACACACACAGACACACACACACACACACACACACACACACACACACACACACACACACAGACACACACACCAGAATTTGTGCAGTCTATTAGTGTTGTTTGAATCCTGCTGTGATCTGTGGTGCTTTTTTTGTTCTAAGCCCCCACGAGTGAACCCACTAAATTGACGGTGGAGGATGTGACGGATACCACCTGCTCTCTGAAGTGGTTGGCTCCTGAGAGAATCGGTGCTGGTGGTTTGGATGGATATCTGATTGAGTTCTGTAAAGAGGGAGGTACGTGCAGTTCACAGTAAAGAGAATCTGATTACATGAAGTATGAGGAGCATTTTTCAGGCTGTTCCTGACGGTTAGATGTTTTGGATCCGGTGCTGATGCGGCTGGTAAAGGACAGATGAGATCGATTAGAGGAAAGATCAAAGATTAGCCTAAACCTAACCTGAACCCGAACCCTAACATGAACCCTAACATGAACCCTAACATGAACCCTAACATGAACCTTAACCTTAACCTTAACCCTAACCCGAACCTTAACCTGAACCCGAACCCTAACCCTAGATCAAAGATTAGAGCCTAACCCGAACCCTAACATGAACCCTTACCCGAACTCTAGGACAATAAACAGAAATAATATAATAAAAGAATATTTTAGAGTAATGAATTATCTTTACTGCAGATTCCTGACCAGATAAACTCTTTCTGTGAAATGGAGTGATAGTGAAGGTTCTTGCCTTAAATAAATAATATTCATAACATAAACATTATACATTTATATTCGTAATATAAATAACTCATAGCTTAACACAATAAACTTCACTTTAATTTCCTTTGGAAATCCTATCAAGACATGCACTATAATTATTTTCTATCTTGTAAACATAAATGTATATCAAAGAGTAAATAAAATACACTCATGTTTCTGTGCAATAACACCAGTCGAATATGTACATTAAGAGCCATGTACAATTTTATTTATTTTTGTCATGTTTGATAATGTTTTTAAATTTTTATATATTTTTTATATATAATTTATTTTTGGACTTATACACTGTATATTTGTCTTTCTTTTCTTTTTTTATATTTTTATAATCTGCTGCTGTAACTCTGAAATTTCCCCACTGTGGGAGGAATAAAGGTTTATCTTAGCTTAAACCAGAGAGTACACCATGGGGGGGTTAATGGAGGAGATCAGAGAGCAGGTCATGGAATATGTCAAAGATCAATAAATTTACTGTGGAACTCAAAATTCATGAAGATGCATCTGGATTGTAATCAAAATAAAAAGTATATCTACACTGCTACAATAAGCAAGGGATATAAATGAGGGAGGGGATATCTCAGTGTTAATCTCAGTGAGAAGGGGGGTATCTCGGTTGGAAGGGGGGGTATCTCAGTGGCAGGGAGGATATCTCAGTGGGAAGGGGGGTATCTCATTTGGAAGGGGGGTATCTCATTTGGAAGGGGGGTATCTCATTTGGAAGGGGGTATCTCAGTGGGAATCTCAGTGGGAAGGGGGGCTATCTCATTTGGAAGGGGGGTATCTCAAGGGGGGTATCTCATTTGGAAGGGGGGTATCTCATTTGGAAGGTGGGTATCTCAGTTGGAAGGGGGTATCTCATTTGGAAGGTGGTATCTCAGTGGGAAGGGGGGCTATCTCAGTTGGAAGGGGGGTATCTCATTGGGAAGGGGGGTATCTCATTTGGAAGTTGGAAGGGGGGGCTATTTCAGGGGGGTATCTCATTTGGAAGGGGGTATCTCAGTTGAAGGGGGGTTATAGTCAGTGGGAGGGGGGTATCCCAGAGAGAAGGGGTCTATTTCAGTGTTTAAGTTGGTGGGGTACTGATCAGGTTGGGGTTGGAATCCCCGTATTGCTAAGTTGCCACTATTGGATCCTTGAGCAAGGCCCTTAACCCTCTGTGCACCAGGGGGCGCTGTATCATGACCGACTCTGTGCTCTGACACCAAACTTCCAAACAAACTGAGATATGTGAAGTAAGAATTTCACTGTTCTGTTCTAAACAGGTTCTGCATGTAAGTGTCCGTCACTAAACATCAACAGTAAGGAACTGAAATGAGACACCACAATCACGACTCATTCACTTAAGTATAAATGATTAAGGAATAACTGATACAGATGACACGTATTATTTTAATCTATTTAATGAAATCAGTGAACAATGTTAAATGTGCTGTATAAATAAGAGTGAATGATGAAGGCAGTGATCAGGAGAGCAGGCAGGAGATCAGAGAAACCAAGGTTAAGAAGTAAACCTGATCCAGATCTGCGTGATGTTTGATGGATCGCAGACTGACTGAGGAACAGAAACAATCTGATACAGGATCAGGATGAGGAGGAATGATGGTGGCTGGTGAAGAATAACGATGTTGTGATAATTCCATAGTTCCTTTACTGTGTTTATATCAGATACCGAGTGGCAGGTGGCAAACACTGAACTGGTGGATCGTCAGAACTATGTGGTGAGGAATTTACCAACAGGAGAGAAGCTGAATTTCCGTGTTGTAGCGGTGAACATCGCGGGGAAAAGTCCTCCTGCTCTCCTGGCCCAGCCGGTCACAGTCAGGGAGATCATGGGTATGTAATCTATACACACACTGAACTGGTTAAATGTGTTTTTTAGGATTAAACGCTAAATACAGCATTTAATGATGAAAATTTATTCTGTTTCTTAACTTTTCTCAGAACATCCTAAAATCCGTCTCCCTCGTCATCTGAGAACCAAATACATCAAGAGAGTGGGAGAAACCATCAACCTGGTTATTCCCTTCCAGGTGTGCATGGGTTTTATTCTCCAAATTGTTTTCTGTAGTTGAAATGTAGACACACATCATCCTGTACGGTCCAAAATGTCGAGTTCTAAGGACACTGAATATTTCATGATTTGTAGATTTATCTGGAAATATAATAAAAAGTAATTTAACAAAAAACTAAATCATTTAATGGTGTATTACACCAAACTGCTTCCTTTTATAATGGAATTCTAAATAAACCTGTGTGTGTGTGTGTGTGTGTTTAGGGTAAACCTCGCCCTGTGGCTACCTGGTTGAAGGATGGAGAACCGATTGATCCAAAGAAAGTTGGAGTCAGAAACTCGAATGTTGACTCAGTGCTGTTTATTCGTTCATCAGAAAGAGAACATTCTGGAAAGTATACACTGGTGTTGCAGATTGAGGGGATGGAGGACCGAGCCACCCTCGACATCCGCATTGTTGGTAAGATTAATGTATTATCCGACAGAAAAAAAATCAGCATTAGTACGTTATGCTACATACAGTGAGAGGATTGGAATAGTGGCCTACTCTGGGTTTCTTTAATCCAATAACTGGAATTCAGAAAAGTCACATTACTCACATTAAACTCTACCACAGACATAAAGAACATCTCTCTGTATCCATATAGTTTCTCTACGAACTCAGACACTCCTATACACAAACTGATCACATGGGTGTTGGTGTGAAAACAGTTACAGTTGTCTCTGTAATCTCCCCAATCTCACCAATCCCTAATCTCCTTTACCTGCTTCCAACCCCTCAATCCCAAATCTCCCCCAACTTCCCTCAATAGCCAACCTCCTCCAACCTCCTCCAATCCCCTCCAACCTCCTCCAATCACTAATATTCTTCAAACTACTTTAACTTTTCAATCCCCAGACCCAGATCACCCAGATCTCGCTCAATATCCATCATTCTCCTCAGTCTTCTCCAACATCCCCCAAACCACAACCTGATATATTCCTCAATCCCTAATCTCCCCCAATATCACTAAATCTCCTCCAAACCACAGTCTGAAATGTCTTTCTATCTCCCCAATATACTTCAATCCCCAGTCTCCCCAATCAGATACACAAACAAGACCAGATTATTGGGTCAGAAACAGTGGTATAAGTGCAGGCCAGTTTGTACTGCCTGGCTGCAACTGGAGGCAGGACCAAAATGCAAGATAGAATACAATAATGTTCTTTAATGGACAGAGAAAATAAAGTTAAAATAATGTATTGCATTAAAGAGAGGCTGGTGAATGGTGTAAAAAACTGTCCTAAACAAATACCAAAAACCAGAGCAAATGTGAAAGACACAATCAGGAGTTTAAAATTAGGAACAGCAAAATGAGCAATAAAGGGCAGAGAAAAAGCAGAAGACAATACAACGTCCAAACCAGAACATAACGGGATCCGAGACAGAGAGCAGAGCAACCTCAGGGACAAGCAAAGCTGGTGAGATGGATGACCACAACCTGGAAGTCATTCATTCATCTTCTAGCGCTTTATCCGATCTTCTCGGGTCACGGGGAGTCTGTGTCTATCTCAGGTGTCTATGGGCATTAAGGCAGGATACACCCTGGACGGAATGCCAACCCATCGCAGGGCACACACTCTCACACACACATTCATACACTAGGGACAATTTTCCAAGGTGCCAATCAACCTACCGTGCATGTTTTTGGACCGGGAGGAAACCGGAGAACCCGGAGAAAAACCCCCTGAGACACGGGGAGAACATGCACAAACTCCACACACACATGGCCGAGACGGGAATCGAACCCGTCTCCTGGCGGTGTGAGGCGAACGTGCCAACCACTAAGCCACCGTGTCCCTTCAACCTGGAAGTGTTTGTAGCAAAACCAGAAGTCAGTTCTGTGAACCTGGAAGATCCTGAAACTCTAATATATTTAAAAATCTCCTCCAATCCCGAGTCAGACCGAGTCCTCAGCATCCCATAATCCCCAATTTTAACTTAATGCCTGACATTTCCTTCTCAACCATTCCTCAATCTGAGCCCGTTTCCACCTCTTCATGTTTCTGGGGTTACAGTAATTATCTCTTCATGTTTATCTTCTCTTCAGACTCGTTCTGGTGCGTAATGAGAGGAAATTGTACTTTACCATGTTCCAGTATAACTCCACTCATGTTTCCTTCCATGATGTTTGATAGATCTTGCAGAGCAGTAGATCCATATCATGTTGCCTCCACCTCCATACATCACTGTAAGCATGGGGTTATTGGGTTCACACACTTCTCCAAACATGAGATGCTAAATTATTCCTGAAGGTTTCTACTTTCATATCATGTGAATGATTTATTGAAATAGCTTGTAGAATGAGAGAGACCTCGAGAGAGACCTCAGTGTTTATTGTTCTCAGTGCTGATCTTCTTCCTGCTGCTTTAAGCTCCTCCTGCACCTCTGATCATGTGACCTCCTGCTTCTCTCTTCTCTTCTTAGCATTAGTGTGAGATAATGTTGTGATTATAGAACATATACAGGGATGTTGAAGATCTTCACTTTTGCTTTGTAGCTTCAAAACTCAGTTCAATGTTCTTTATAAAACACATTTACCAGATTTATAGAAACAATACAAACAATATAACAAATAAACATGACTTTTTCATGTTTTTAATATTCAGTGTTGACTTATATATAAAATGTGTATACATTACAGATAAACCAGGACCTCCTATAGGTGTAAAGGTGACAGATGTTTGGGGCTTTAATGCAGCACTGGAATGGAAACCACCTAAAGATGATGGAAACTGTGAGATCACTGGTTACACCATCCAGAAAGCTGACATGAAAACAAAGGTAAAAAATACACTCATAATTACTGTTATGGGAAAGAAACGCCTGAGATCATGTGATTATATGAGCAGCACCAGGGATACGGGATGGAGCACCAGCTCCAGGGATACGTTTACCTTTTCCAAGATCTTTCAGTAAGATATCGCCTGTTGGACACAATCATTTATTTTATGCACTATTGTAATATTGAATTGAAATATTGTGTGTTCGGCACTGCGACGCTTTGGTAACTCGAGTTTCTTCTTTATAGACCTGACATTTTTCAGCTTTATTTATTTCTTTTCAGCAGTATAAATAAGTAGATTTATGGCTGTTGTGAGTCTTTTGTAGACGTGATACAGATATTAGAATAGAATGTGAAAGTGTGTATGATTGTAATGTATGTTTACAGGAGTGGTTCACGGTGTATGAACATAACCGCCGTACAAACTGCACCGTATCTGACCTGGTGATGGGGAACCAGTACATGTTCCGTGTGTTCAGTGAGAATCTCTGTGGCCTGAGTGAAGACCCCTGTGTGAGCAAAGACACGGCCACCATCCCCAAGACTGGTTAGTGTGTGTGTGTGTGTGTGTGTGTGTGTGTGTGTGTATCTGCACAACCAAACTATATTTAATTTATTATGTTGTACATTTGAGGGGCACAGTGGCGTAGTGGTTATCACATTCTCCTCACACCACCAGGATCCGGGTTCGATTCCCATCTCGGCCATGTGTGTGTGGAGTTTGTGCATGTTCTCCCCGTGCCTCAAGGGGTTTTTTCTCCGGGTTCTCCGGTTTCCTCCCCCGGTCCAAAAACATGCACGGTAGGTTGATTGGCACCTTGGAAAAAATTGTCCCTAGTGTATGAAATGTGTGTGTGTGTGTGTGTGTGTGTGTGTGTGTGTGTGTGTGTGTGTGTGTGTGTGCCCTGCGATGGGTTGGCATTTCATCCAGGGTGTATCCTGCCTTAATGCCCATAGACGCCTGAGATAGACACAGACTCCCCGTGACCAGAGGAAAGATCGGATATCGCGGTAGAAGATGAATGAATGAATGAATGTTGTACATTTAAGCACAAATAAACAAACAATAAAACCTATATTATATATGTTACATATTTTTATCCAGTACAATTTTCCTTCTGGTGAATGCTCTCTCTCTCTCTCTCTCTCTCTCTGTAGGTCTGGAGTTGAAGCGTGCCCCATATAAAGAAAAAGACATGAACATTGCTCCAAAATTTACAACCCCATTGATGAGCAAATCTGTGGTCATGGGTTACAGTACTGCGATCAGCTGCTCTGTGAAAGGATTTCCAAAGGCAAGACACACACACACACACACACACAAACACACACACACACACACACACACACACACACACACACACACACACACACACACACAACACACACACACACACACACAACACACACACAAACACACACACACACACACACACACAACACACACACACACAACACACAACACACACACAAACACACACACACACACACACAACAAACACACACAAACACACACACACACACACACACACAACACACACACACATACACACACACATACACACACACACACACAAACACAGTACAAATAAATTTAAATAAATAAATCACTTCTTTATTGAACTGTGAAAATAAATAAATAAATAAAAGGATACAAAAACAGCACATCATAATTTTTCCAAATAACACGTACAGTAAGTATCTTTAAACAACTATGAGAAAGGCAATAAAATATTTGTTTACTAATTTCTGGTAAAGAGAGAGAGTTATTAATATGATGAAGAGAAGAAATGTAAACATGTGTTCAGTGGAAATGGAGTAAGAGCAGGAAGATTGGAGGAGGATTTAAAGTGTTCTATCATGGTGTGGATGGAGTGAGAGATGATGTAGGTATAATCCTGAAGGAGGAGTACAGTAAGAGTGTAGTGGAGGTGAAGAGAGTTTCTGATTGGGTGATGAACAGGAAGCTGGACGTTAAAGGTCTGATGATAAATATCATCAGTGTTTATGGTCTCCAACTGGGTTGTGAGATGGAGAAGAAGAAGGAAAGATTGTGGAGTGAGTGACATTTACAGCATGTGGCAGACGCCCTTATCCAGAGCGACTTACAACAACTGAGCAATTGAGGGTTAAGGGCCTTGCTCAAGGGCCCACTAATGGCAGCTTGACAGTGGTGGGGTTTGAACCTGTGATCTTCCGGTCCAGAGTCCAACACCTTAACCACCTCACCTCAGTTAGAGTTAGATGGAGTGGTGGAGAGTGTAGCTAGGAATGTGAGATTGGTGAAGACTTTAATGGTCATGTTGGTGAAGGGAACAGAGGTGATGAGGAGGTGATGGTAGGGAGAAATGTGGAAGGGCAGATGATGGTACTGTGGAAACTGATGGTACAGATGATGGTATTTAACCTACTGTGTGTTATACAGTAGAATGCAGCAATGGTGAACTGTGCAAAAACAGCATATCAACAGTATAAACATTAAACGTGATGATAATAAATATGGGGTGTGTGAACTGGTGGATGTTCATTTATTTCTGTGTAGGAAAGTCTTTCTATTTAATTGTAATTCCACACTTAGCCATTAGGGGGCTAAGTTTGGCAGTAGTAGTCAGGTTATGTTGTTTCTGTGACATTACAGCCAGAGCAGCAGCTAGTTCAGTAAATCACTTCACTCGGACGCTACGCCGATTTGCAAATGAACACAACAAATGTTGAAATAATCAACCAAGCAGAAGATCCAAACTCAATCAGGAGCACTTTACAACATCTACCACATCCATACTGCTAATCCACACTCCTCCACTGAGACGTAAGGCATGTAGGGTCATCAATACCAAACGTTTCTCATTAAAGCATTGTGGAACAACCTCTCCATGCCCTTCCTCTCTAACAGGAGTTATCTGAAGTAAAACCTGACGCAGCTCCTTTTCACCTTTATATTAAGTCTTATTTGTGCATTGACACTTTTTTTCACACACATTTGTGTTGTGTATGTTTTTGTTTGTGTGTATGTGAATTCAGTTCCAGTTCAGTTATTTGTGTTGAAGATGCTGATGTCTTGAGTCTGATCTGAAACAGTGCAGTTCCCAAACCAGGCAGTGATGCAGCTGCTCAGGATGTTCTCGATGCTCCCTCTGTAGAACATGGTCAGGCCTATGGGCTTTCCACAGCCTTCACAGGAAGTAGAGATGATGATGCTGGTGTTGAGTGTCCATGTGAGGTGCTCCATCAGATTTACAGCATGTACAGTATTTTGGTGCTCTGTCCTTTCCTAAAGTCAACAACCATCTCTTTAGTTTTGTCCTGCTTTACACCAGGATGATGGACGATGCACCTCCTCTCTGTGTTTTTGTCATTCTTGCTGATGAGAACCACCACAGTCGTTACAGGAAGAGTGGAGTAAAGAGAAGAGTTACAGGAGTGATGTGTGATAGAAGGGTATCTGTAAGAGGAAAAGGGAAAGTTTATAGGACTGTGGTGGAGGAGGTGGAGATGTTGTTATGGTTTAGAGACAGTAGGGGGCGTTGTGTAAAAGACAGGAGGTGGAGGAGGTGGAGATGTTGTTACGGTTTAGAGACAGTAGGTGGCGTTGTGTAAAAGACAGGAGGTGGAGGAGGTGGAGATGTTGTTATGGTTTAGAGACAGTAGGGGATGTTGTGTAAAAGACAGGAGGTGGAGGAGGTGGAGATGTTATGGTTTAGAGCAGGGGTCACCAACGTGGTGCCCGTGGGCACCAGGTAGCCCCCAAGGAGCACATGAGTAGCTCTCAGGCTTGCTATAAAAAGTGCACAACTCATCAGTGAGATGCGTCTATAATGTAAAATGTAGTTAATTCGTTGTTGATAGTCACTGTCAAGTGTATTTACATAGATAAATGAGTATCATTAATAATAATAATAATAATAATAATATATAACTAAAGGTAAATTTGTTATTTCAGAGGAGTATTTCAAACTGGTAGCCCTTTATATGACTCGGTGTCCATGTAGTAGCTCTCAGTTACAAAAAGGTTGGTGATCCCTGGTTTAGAGACAGTAGGGGGGGGGACAGGAGGTTAGGGGGAGTTGTGTAAAAGACAGGAGGTGGAGGAGGTGGAGATGTTGTTATGGTTTAGAGACAGTAGGGGGAGTTGTGTAAAAGACAGGAGGTGGAGGAGGTGGAGGTGGAGATGGTGATTGGGAGTGATGATGATGGACAGGATTAGAAATGACTTTATTAGAGGCACATGTAGGATGTGTTGGAGACGAGGTGATGGAGGAGAGAGTGAGATGGTTTGGACGTGTACAGACTAGGGAGAAGAATGCTGAGGATGGAGGAGGAGGTGGAGGATGTTTATGGATGTGTTGAGGGAAGACATGTAGAGGAACAGGGTGGAGTGGAGAAGGATGATCTGATATCACACACTCTAATGGGAGCAGCCGAAAGTAGAAGATGAAACAGAATGTAAATAAAAAATGAATAAACAATGAGAAGTTAAATTTACGTTTACATGTTCTCCTACAATCCAGTACTGAGTGAACTTACACAGGGAGGGTGGAGAAGTGAGTCAAGATCCTACAGGGTGGAGTGGGTGGAGAGTGGAGTGAAAAAAAGAGTTGGAGGCAGGGTGGAGCGGAGTGGAGAAAAGAGTGGAAGGCAGGGTGGAGATGGAAAAGTGGAGAAAAGAGTGCAGGGTGCAGGGTGGAGTGGGTGGAGAAGTGGAGTAAAAGAGTGCAGGGAGGGTGGAGTGGGTGGAGAGGGGTGGAGTAAAGAGTGGAGTAAAGAGTGCAGGCAGGGTGGAGGGTGGAGAAGAAAGAGTGCAGGCAGGGTGGAGTGGGTGGAGAAGTGGAGTAAAGAGTGCAGGCATGGTGGAGAAGTGGAGTAAAGAGGTGTGGAGTGGGGTGGAGTGGGTGGAGAAGGTGGGTGTGGTGGAGTGGAAGAAAGAGTGCAGGCAGGGTGGAGTGGGTGGAGAAGTGGAGTAAAGAGTGCAGGCAGGGTGGAGGGTGGGGGTGGAGTGGAGAAGTGGGTGGAGTAAAGAGTGCAGGCAGGGTGGAGTGGGTGAGAGTGAGAAAAGAGTGCAGGCAGGGGTGTGGAGAAGTGGGTGGAGAAGTGGAAGTGGAAAGAGTGCAGGCAAGCAGGGTGGAGTGGGTGGAGAAGTGGAGTAAAGAGTGCAGGCAGGGTGGAGTGGGTGGAGAAGTGGAGTAAAGAGTGCAGGCAGGGTGGAGTGGGTGGAGAAGTGGAGTAAAGAGTGCAGGCAGGGTGGAGAGTGGTGGAGAAGTGGAAGTAAAGAGTGCAGGCTGGATGGTGGAGTGGGTGGAGAAGTGGAGTAAAGAGTACAGGCAGGGTGGAGTGGGTGGAGAAGTGGAGTAAAGAGTACAGGCAGGGTGGAGTGGGTGGAGAAGTGGAGGCAGTACACTTTATTGATATGTTCCTTGATAATAAAGTCCTTGTCTGTTTATCAGAGGATTTAGTGTGGAGGGATTGATGTGCAACTGTGTGTGTGTGTGTTTGTGTGTATGTGTGTTAGTGTAAGTGTTGTGTGTGTGTGTGTGTGTGGTGTAGTGTGTGTGATGTGTGTGTGTTGTGTGTGTGTGTGTGTGTGTGTGTGTGTGTGTGTGTGTGTGTGTGTGTATGTGTGTGTGTGTGTGTGTGTGTGTGTGTGTGTGTGTGTGTGTGTATGTATGTGTGTGTGTGTGTGTGTGTGTGTGTGTGTGTGTGTGTGTGTGTGTGTGTGTGTGTATGTGTGTGTGTGTATGTGTGTGTGTGTGTGTGTGTGTGTGTGTGTGTGTGTGTGTGTGCATGTGTGTGGTGTGTGTGTGCAGCCTAAGATTATCTGGATGAAGAACAGGATGATTATTGGTGAAGACCCGAAGTACCTGATGCAGAACAATCAGGGAGTTTTAACACTCAACATCCGCAAACCGAGCAGCTTCGATGGAGGAAAATATTCATGCATGGCTGTTAATGATCTCGGACAGGATGAGGTGGAGTGTACACTGGAGGTTCGAGGTATGTGTGTGTGTGTGTGTATGTATGAGTGTGTATGAGTGTGTGTGTGTGTGTGTGTGTGTGAGAGAGAGAGAGTGTGGGGTGTGTGTCTGTATGTATGTATGTGTATGTGTGTGTGTGTGTGAGAGAGTGTGTGTGTGTGTGTGTGTGTGTGTGTATGTGTGTGTGTGTGTGTGTGTGTGTGTGTGTGAATCACTTTGTATTCTAATCTCTCCCTCTATCTCTCTCTATCTCTCTCTCTCCCTCTATCTCTCCCTCTATCTCTCCCTCTTTCTCTCCCTCTATCTCTCTCCCTCTCAGCTGTCACTGCTGAAAAGAAGGACTAAAGATGGGTTGCTGAAGAATTCATTGAATATTTATTTTAACACAAAACTTTGTGATGGAGTCAAAAATAAATACATTTCGTCATGACTTCCTGCTGCTGTGATTGGATTGAGAATGATCTACACATTAAACACTAATGATCTGTTTATAACAATACCATTTCTGTATCTTTACACAACAATCACACCACACACAGCCTGAACAAACTCCTACATACACTTCACTTCACTTCACTCCTGTCTGTAAATCACTTTAATAGTGCACATTGTCCCAAAACAGATTCACATCAATTACAAATATAACCTTTTATTTAATAATACATGTGTTGTTAATGAGTAATACAGTTTCTGTGGTGAAGGAACCACAGAAGATCTAGTTAACACTATCACCTTCAGAACTGCACAGAAATACAACATTCACAGTCTTCTTTTGTAAAATCTTCTGTCAGTATACAACCTCAGCTAGATACAATAGTCTTTATACGCCACATATACAGCACAATGAAATTCTTTCTTCACGTATCACAGATTTTTTGGAAGTTGGGGTCAGAGCAGAGAGTCAGCCATGATACAGCACACCTGGAGCACAGAGGGGCCTTGCTCATGGACTCAAGGGTGGCAGCTTAGCGATACCGGAGCTCAAATCTCGACCTTCCGATCAGTAGCCCAGGGCCATAGACTGGGTATCACCATATCCCAAAGGTGGAAGGTGCCTTAGACCACGGACCCCTTCCCATAGTGAGCTACCCCTTCTCAAACTGAGCTACCCCCTCCCAAAGTGAGCTACCCCCTCCCAATCTGAGCTAGCCCTTCCTTCCCAAAGTGAGCTACACCTCCAAAACTGAGCTACACCTCTCAAAACTGAGCTACCCCCTCCCAAATTGAGCTACCCCCTCCCAATCTGAGATAGCCCTTCCCAAAGATAGCTACCCCCTCCAAAACTGAGCTACACCTCCAAAACTGAGCTACACCTCCAAAACCCCTCCCAATTTGAGCTACCCCCTCCCAAATTGAGCTACCCCCTCCCAAAGTGAGCTACCCCCTCCCCTCCCAAACCCCTCCCAAGCCTGAGCTACCCCCTCCCAAACTGAGCTACCCCCTCCCAAAGCTAACCTCCAAAACCCCTCCCTGAGCTACCCCCTCCCAAGCTGAAATACTCCCTCCCAAATTGAGCTACCCCCTCCCAAACTGAGCTAAACCTCCAAAACTGAGCTACCCCCTCCCAAGCTGACCTAACCCCCTCCCAAACTGAGCTACCCCCTCCCAAACTGAACTAGCCCTTCCCTATGGAGTTGATGTGAATGTCCCACTTCATGTCATGGAGACATGGTGGTGCAGGAACCTGAATGAGCCACTTTTGTTACAATGCTGTTAATTGTGAGGTGAGGGGAGCGAATTTTGGGGGTTTTCTCCTCAAGTCCACGATCATCTCCGCTGTTCTGGATGTGAGTTTGCCCAATCTCACTATCTGCTGTCTGTCTGTCAGGAAGCTGGTAATCCACTGACTGATTGGAGTGGTCATGGTGAGTTGGCTCAATTTCAATTTTGAAATCATTAAGTCCAGTGGTTTGGGTTTTTTTGGGGACCGGAATGATAGTGTTCAGCACTTTTAGACATGCGGGTGAAACACCATCTGGGCCTGTAGATTTCCTCATCTTCTGAAGACCCATTTCACATCCACAACACCTACTCAACACCTATGAATGGAGGGTGGTGAAGGGATGGGGTTACAGCGGGGTTACAGGGGTGAAGAGATGGGGGTTACAGACGGGTTACGTGGGAGGTGAGGGGAGGGGGTAACAGGGAACCAAAAAGGTAAACAGCACCTTCTTCTACATGTTTGCTGCGTCTCCTACATGAAAACTGCAAACAGAACTTCATATTCTTCTTTCTGAACATTGGCGTTCTTCTTGCTGCTCTTCCATAAGAGTCAGATTGACTAATAATATTCCTGTGGACTCTCCAACCTGAGCAGTGGATCTCTGCAGATCCTCCACACTTCTGCCTGTTTCAGTTTAGGTGGATGTTCATGTCTTTGTAGGTTATCAGTTGTTCCATTTTCAGATGATGGATTGAAGAGTGCTCCATGAGAACCCTGCTTTAAACTTCTACACAACTTTATTCCTGGCTCTGTCTGGTGTGTTCTTTAGTCTTCATGATGCAGTTTGTTCACTAATGTTCTCTAACAGACGTCTGAGGCCTTCACACAACATCTGTAATTATACTGGGATTGAAGTACACACAGGGAAACTCCAGTTATTAATTAGGTGACCTCTGAAGGCAGGTGATTGCAGGGGATTATATTTAGGGCTATCAGAGTAAAGGGAGGTGTAGTTATAATGTGACAGAATGTGGCAATATTCAAGAATTATAAATATTATTGCAATGCGCTGAACATAAATATTTATAATTATTCACTTATAATTATTCACTTATAATTTTCTCTAAGAAGTTTGATTAAAAATATCTGTAGATCTCAGAATAGAAGCCGCAAATGAGCCATACAAACCATACTGTTTAAATCCTAACTCTCCCTCTCATGCAGTAATGTAACACGACCAGCAGAGGGCAATGTTACACAATATTTAACTGTCTATTTCACTAACAATCACTCTCACACAAGTCCACACAACACATGCACACACACACACACACACACACACACACACACACACACACACACAACACACGCACACACACACACACAGACACAAATACTCAACACATACACACACCCTACAAAAATACAGACCACACACATACAAACAAACACATAACAAGGAAAGAAATACACAAATAATACAACACCTGAAAGTGCACACACACACACACACACACACACACACACACACACACACACACACACACACACACACACACAAATAGAATCAGGACCTTTTGTTATCAATGCCATTACATGAAAAATTTGACAGTGATCATTAGAATACACACACATACACACAACACACACACACACACACACACACACACACACACACACACACACGTGCACACACACACACACACACACACATACACACACACACACACACACACATACACACACATACACACACATACACACACACACCAACACACACGCACACACATACACACACAGTTCTGCTGCAAGATGCTGTGGTTAGGATCATCAGCATGGCATTCAAGAGTTTCTATGACAACGCAAGAGGCTGAGGCATTCTGGGTGAAAGGAGAGAGAGAGAGAGAGAGAGAGAGGAGTGAGAGAGAGAGAGAGAGGAGAGAGAGGGGAGAGAGAGAGAGAGTGGAGAGAGAGAGGGAGAGAGAGAGGGAGCCTCTCTCTCAAAGCTGAAAGCAGAGAGAGAGAGATTGAGAGAGAGAGGGAGAGAGGGAGAGGAGAGAGAGAGAGAGAGAGGGAGAGAGGGAGGAGAGAGAGAGAGGGGAGAGAGAGAGGGAGAGAGATGGATTGAGCTATTTTCAGCCAATGGTTGTCATGGTAACAGAGGCCTCAGCACAGATGCAGACATTTAGATCCACAAATGTTGAAAAAAACATCCACACAAGCACCTACATCCACCCAAAACTACAATACACACATTCATCCACTCTAAAGCTGTATATACATCCACCTACATCCACCCAAAACTACATACACACATTCACCCTAAAGCTGTAAAAATCCACCCAAAATCCACACAAGCACCTACATCCACCCAAAACTACAATACACACATTCATCCACTCTAAAGCTGTATATACACCTACATCCACCCAAAACCTCCACACAAGCACCTACATCCACCCAAAACTACAATACACACATTCATCCACTCTAAAGCTGTATATACACCTACATCCACCCAAAACCTCCACACAAGCACCCTCCACATCCACATAAATCTACACTATACACATTAATCCATTCTAAAGCTGTATATACAGCTACATCCACCCAAAACCTCCACACAAGCACCTACATACACCCCACACAAAACCCACCCAAAACTACAATACACACATTCATCCACTCTAAAGCTGTATATACACCTACATCCACCCAAAACCTCCACACAAACACCTACATCCACCCAAAACCTCCACACAAGCACCTACATCCACCCAAAACTACAATACACACATTCATCCACTCTAAAGCTGTATATACACCTACATCCACCCAAAACCTCCACACAAACACCTACATCCACCCAAAACCTCCACACAAACACCTACAACCACCAACCACCCAAAACCTCCCCAGAAACAGCCAATTCCTTTGAGCTGACTCAGCGATCCGAGTCAGAGGACAGACCCGGAAGTGGCGGGCGTATGGAGCCAGTATTTGAGGCGGGTTGACCATGCGGAGCACAGAGCCAGCGTTTTGAAGCGCGTTGACTGCGAGGAGCACAGAGCCGGCCCGGGCAGGTCGAACTCTGGAGACATGAAATGTCGGGATGGACCCTGGAGTGCCCTGGGGAGCCTGAGCCGGATGGCCACGGGGTTTATAACCTTGGAAATGGGAAACGGGCCAACAAAGAGTGGGGCCAACTTCCAAACAGGCAACCTTCAGGGGGAGATCCCGGGTGGAGAGCCACACATGCGCTGACCAATGTGATAACGAGGGGCTAGTCGTCACCTTCGATTCAGCTCCCAGGCAAAGCCTCCGGGCATTCTTGAGCAGAGCAGCTTGGCCCTCCAACCTCGTCGGCAGCGGTGGAAGAAGTGGGTGGCTGAAGGAACAGAGGACTGGGGCTCCTGGTTAGAGAAAATCGGCGGCAGGTAACCATGGACCACTTGGAAAGGCGAGAAGCCCGGTGGAAAGTTGTGGGGAGGGTGTTATGGGCATATTCGATCCACATTAGCCTCTCGGGCCAGGAGGCTGGTTCTCGAATGCAGAGGAGGCGGAGCCAGGTCTCCAGATCTTGGTTGAACCTCTCGGATTGGCTGTTGGTCTGCGGCAAAACTCCATCCAAAACCGAGCCGAGAACTGGGGTCCGCGATCCGAGACAATATCCCTGGGGAGTCCATGGAGCCGGAAGATGTGGTGGAGGACCAGCTTGGCCGTCTCCTTGGCGGACGGCAGCTTGGGTAGGGCGATGAAGTGCCCCATCTTAGAAAAATCGATTGACCACATTCATGATGGTGGATGTTCCCATTAGAGGGGGGCAGGCCAGGCCGGTCACAAAGTCCATGGCGATGTGGGACCACGGGACGCCTAGGTATGGAGAGCAGACGTAGAAGACCTTCCTTCCATGAGAGGTCTGGGCGCAATCCGGGCAGGCAGCCACATAATCCTGGGTGTCCTTACGGAGCAAGGGCCACCAGAAGCGTGTCCGGACCAGTGACAGGGTTTGAGGGAATCCTGGGGTGGCAAAAGAAGGGATAGTTGTGACACCACTGGAAGGACTTCTGAGCGTAGAGCTTCAGGGACAAAATGCAGGCCCTTCCCAGCCAGATAGCCTTTGGGCACAGGATTTCCCTTCATGGGCCTTCCTGATCCTCTCCTGATTTCCTCGAGGTCCAAGACCCAGAGTGCACACCAAGACGGACTTGGGAAGGATGGTTTCGGGGTTCGGCTCCTCCTCCTTCTCTTCAGGGGCATGAACTCTGGACAGAGCATCGGGCTTGGTGTTCCGATTCCCAGGGCGGTAGGACAGGGTAAACCGAAAACGGCCAAAGAAAAGGCCCCATCTGGCCTGGCGAGGGTTAAGCCGTTTGGCCGACTAGAAGTACTCCAAGTTTCGGTGGTCAGTCAACACTAGGAAGGGGATTTCAGTGCCCTCCAGCCAATGACGCCACTCTTCCAGAGCCAATTTGACAGCAAGGAGCTCCTTCTCCCCCACCGGGTAATTGCGTTCAGGCAGGAGCTAAGTCGCCGAGAATAGAAGGCACATTAGAAGGCAGACGATTGTTTTTGGTGCAGACATGGGACAAGACGGCACCAACCCCAACATTGGAGGGATCGACCTCAACCACAATTGCTGCGGGATGCCGAGCGGGATCGGGCAAAATAAGGATAGGAGCCTCGGTGTACCTCCGCTTCAGTTCGGAAAAGGCGGCACCCGCTTCAGAGCTCCAGAAAAACGTACGGAGGGTTGAGGTCAGCTGGTGGAGGGGGGAGGCCAGTGAGCTATAGGCCTTGATGAATCGCTTATAGAAATTGGTGAATCCCAGAAACCTCTGGAGCTGCCGGCGGTTGGTGGGGGTTTGCCACTCCTTGATAGCTCACTCGGATCCTAGCGGGGTCCATTTGGATGTTGCTCGGCCGAAAAAGACAGTACCCCAGGAAGGAGGTCCGAAAAACATGGAACTTGGCTTGACGTACAGCCCATTCCTCAGGAGCCGGTTCAGAACTGCCCGGACATGACGAACATGTTCCTCCATTGAGGGAGAGAAAATCAGAATGTCATCCAGGTAGACGAAGACAAACACATTCATCATGTCCCTGAGCACATCGTTGACCAGAGCCTGGAACACTTCCGGTGCATTGGTGAGGCCAAACAGCATGACAAGGTACTCGTAGTGGCCAATGGGGGGGGTTAAATGCCGTCTTCCACTCATCTCCATCCCGGATGTGCACTAAATGGTAGGCATTGCGCAGGTCCAATTTAGTGAAGAGTTTGAAGCAAAGCAGAGGCCATGAGGGGGAGCGGGATAGCGATTGCGGCACGGTGATGGCATTAAGGCCACGGTAGTCAATGCAGGGGCGGAAGGGTCTTATCCTTCTTCTCCACAAAGAAAAACCCTGTGCCTGCAGGGAACGAGGAGGGCCAGATGATGCTAGCTGCCAAGACACAAACACCTACATCCACCGACTCCTGAATGATTTATGACACAAACACACATCCACTTAAACCTACACAAACACCTCCACCGAAAATACAAAAACACCTTAAATCTCACACAAACACCTGCATCCACCTTAAACCTCCACACAAACACCTACATCCACCGAAAACCTCTACAAAAACACCTACATCCAAAACCTCCACACAAACCACCTCCACCCAAAACCCACACAAACACCTACATCCACCACCCAAAACCTCCACACAAACACCTACACCCACCCAAAACCTCACCCACACCAAAACCTCCACACAAACACCTGAAAACAAAAACATCCAGAAAAAAAAAAAATAAAAAAAAAAAAAAAAAAAAAAAAACAAAAAAAAAAACACACCACTTACACAAAACCTCCACACAAACACCTACATCCACCGAAAACCTCCACACAAAAACTACACAAACACCTACATCCACCGAAAACCTCTACACAAACACCTACATCCACCCAAAACCTCAACACAAACACCTGCATCCACCTTAAACCTCCACACAAACACCTACATCCACACAAACACCACCCAAAACCTACACAAAACCTCACACAAACCTACACCTGCATCCACCTTAAACCTCCACACAAAACCTTCCACACACAAACACCTACATCCACCCAAAAACTCCACACAAACACCTACATCCAGAAAACCTCTACAAAAACACCTAAACACCTTCCACAAAAACCTCCACACAAACACCTACATCCACCTGAAAACCTCCTACACAAACACCTACATCCACTGCATTCACCTTTAAACTCACACACAAAACCTCCACACAAACACCTACATCCACCCAAACCTCACACAAAACCTACCTCCACCGAAAACCTTCACACAAACACCTACATCCACCCAAAACCTCCACACAAACACCTGCATTCACCTTAAACCTCCACACAAACACCTACATCCACCGAAAACCTCTACAAAAACACCTACATCCACCCAAAAACCTCCACACAAACACCTACATCCACCGAAAACCTAAACCTCCACACAAACACCTACATCCACACAAAAACCTCTTCACCCAAACACACAAACACCTACATCCACCGAAAAACCTCCTACACAAACACCTACATCCACCCAAAAACCTCCACACAAACACCTACATCCACCCGAAAACCTCTACACAAACACCTACATCCACTGAAAACCTCTACAAAAACACCTACATACACCCACCCAAAACCTCACACAAACACCTACACCCACCCAAAACCTCCACACAAACACCTACATCCACCCAAAACCTCTACACACAAACACCTACATCCACCGAAAACCTCTACAAAAACACCTACATCCACCCAAAACCTCCACACAAACACCTACATCCACCGAAAACCTCTACAAAAACACCTACATCCACCCAAAACCTCCACACAAACACCTGCATTCACCTTAAACCTCCACACAAACACCTACATCCACACAAAAACTCCACCAAACACCTACATCCACACAAAACCTCCACACAAACACCTCCACCCCACCGAAAACCTCCACACAAACACCTACATCCACCCAAAAACTCCACACAAACACCTACATCCACCAAAAACCTCCACACAAACACCTACATCCACCCAAAACCTCCACACAAACACCTACATCCACCCAAAACCTTCACCACAAATACCTGAAAACCTCTACAAAAACATCCAGCTTAAACCTCTACACAAACACCTACATCCACCGAAAACCTCTACAAAAACACCTACATCCACCGAAAACCTCTAAAAAAACACCTACATCCACCCTAAACCACCACACAAACACCCTAACCCTCTACACACAAACCCTAAATCACTACACACACACACACACACACACACACACACACACACACACACAGCTACATTCACCCCAAACCTCTACGCTAGCGGCAGAGTTCAAATCCACAGAGCATGTTCAAATCCCATGTGAAGACCACCAGAACTGTTCCACACGACACACCGACAATGGCAGTGATGCAGTGGATTCTTCTCTGACGATCATCGTACACCAACTGCAGAAAAGGTTTCTTTGTTGAGCTTGTTGAAGGTCTTGCTGATCTTTCGTCATTTTCTAGCTATGTTCTTCTGCTTTTGAGGTACATTTAGCAGCAAACTTGCTGAATCATGTGAAACATCTTAGTGGAACAACTTCTATGTTGTTCATGATGAATGCGGAAATGGCATCAGAATAGTACGCTGACACGTAATGTTTGGTGCACTTTATGACTATGCGTGCAGTCTTGTGCTGCCCTCTGCTGGCAAGTTGTAAATCTACACTCATCTTTCATGAATCTGTGATTTATCATAAAAATTGTAATTGGAAAGTGTGCAATAAAATAAATAAAAATGTTTACATTTACATTGATATTTGCAGCATTTAGCGGACACCCTTATCCAAAGTAACACATAAAAATTGCTTTGTCTCTGTCAACAAATAAATCAACACTGATTGATATACATATTTAAGATTAAAGGAAGGGACACGGTGGTTTAGTGGTTAGCACGTTCGCCTCACACCACCAGGGCCCGGGTTCGATTCCCGTCTCGGCCATGTGTGTGTGGAGTTTGTGCATGTTCTCCCCGTGCCTCAGGGGGGTTTCTCCGGGTTCTCCGGTTTCCTCCCCCGGTCCAAAAACATGCACGGTAGGTTGATTGGCACCTTGGAAAATTGTCCCTAGTGTATGAATGTGTGTGTGTGTGTGTGTGTGTGTGTGTGTGTGTGGTGTGTGATGGTGTGTGTGTGGTTCCATTCCATCCAGGGTGTATCCTGCCTTAATGCCCATAGACGCCTGAGATAGGCACAGGCTCCCCGTGACCCGAGGGAAGATCACATATAGAAGATGAATGAATGAATGAATGAATGAAGATTAAAGGACATATTCTGTCTAAATGTCTCTCCAATCCCAAACACACGTCAAAAAGCAAAGTTTCATAAGGAAATCGCAGCAGAGTTCTTGTTAAGATTTACACATTAGAAGGTCTGAATAACAATGACTACTTTATCATGTTAGAAGGTTACGTTAGAAGATCAATAAGTAGTGGTTATTAAGAGATGCACATGTTCAGTATACATTAAACATTTCACACAACATTCCAACACATGTATCAGCCAGCACTATGAAGATAGGCTTGGTTATGTCCATGGATGTAGAACCTGACCTCACTCTCCACCCGCTGAGTGTTGAGGATCCTGTAACATCTGCAGCATCAGAAAACAGAAGAACCTCAAAACTGTCCTGCTGCTGGAGATCATCCTGTGATCAACCCCTACAGTCTGCAGAGCATCAACTCTGGAGACTGTAGAGTGTGAAAGTCCCAGAAGATCAGCAGAAAAACTCCAAACATCTGTACCATCACAAGCCCTGAGATCACATGTTCACAGTTTGGGTCGAGAATCAGGTAAAGCTCTTGACCTGGATCTGAAGCTAGGAAGTGTGCTGCTGATGCTCCATGATTAGTTGCAGGCATGTTAATAATAATAATAATAATAATAATAATAATAATAAATAGAAGGTTGTGAAGAATGATGATGCCTTTAATGGATTTGTGTAGGAACTCTATGGAATGAAATGGTTGTTCTATAATCAGTGGGGAGGTGGTGGCTTAGTGGTTAAGGTGTTGGACTCTGGATCAGAAGATCACAGGTTCAAACCCCACAACCACCAAGCTACCACTAGTGGGCCCTTGAGCAAGGCCCTTAACCCTCAATTGCTCAGTTGTAAGTCGCTCTGGATAAGGGCGTCTGCCACATGCCACAAATGTAAATGTAAATGGTTAAACGATGTATCCAGTTTTATATTCACATCTTCTGTAAGTGTTCTTTATAAACACATGAGTCAGAAGGTGTAATGCTGAAACACTCACTCCATCCTCTTCTCTTACATTTCTTCTGCATTCTATCATTTCAGTATCACCCTCCCTCGCTCCCTCTTTCCGTCTCTGAAGGACAGAGGGTTTCCCACATCACGGAGTTGCTATGGTAACACCGCAGAGAGACGAAGAGGGAGGGAAGGAGAGGACAAAGCACAGAGGAGAGAGAGAGAGAGAGAGAGAGAGAGAGAGAGAGATTAAGAAGGAGAGTGAAAAGCAGAAATATAGCTGAGATACTGACAGACATTTAGCTATTCCTCCATCTTTACACACACACACACACACACACACACACACACACACACACACACACACACACACACAATTTGATGAATTATTAAATAAGTGTCACCAGTATGCAGGTAAGACGAATCCAGCAGTGTGTGTGTGTGTGTGTGTGTGTGTGTGTGTGTGTGTGTATGTGTGTGTGTTTGTGTGTGTGTATGAATATGGATGACTCCATGGTTCTGCTGCACTGCCTCATGTGACCTGAAAGGCTGGAAAAAGAGGCGGAGCTTGAAAAAAAGCACAATGTCCAGGTTTTTATTGGTAAAGTTCAGTGTAGCGAATGGCACTCACACACAGAAGCTTTTGGCACAACCTTTAACTTCCGACCCTCAACCGTGGACATCATCATCATCATCATCATCATCATCATCATCATCATCATCATCATCATCATCATCATTTATCCAAGCCAATTCTCTTTTTAACTTCAATCAAATTAAAAACAAACAAAAAACAACAAAAACATTTCTTTAATATTCTTCATACAAATAACAACAGAACAGGACGAAGCAGGAGAGCGAACGCTGCATCTGTTTATGTTCCTGAGAGTGAGACAGGGAGAAGACAGGGAGAGAATGAGACAGGGAGGGAGTGAGACAGGAGTGTGAAAGGGAGAGAGTGAGACAAGGAGAAAGACATAGAAAGAGAGACACATAGGAAAAGAGTTACACAGGAAGAAAGTTGAGACAGGGAGAGAGTAGAGAGTAAGGAAGGGAGAGTGAGACATTGATAGATAGAGAGAAATGTGAGAGTGAGACAGATAGAGATATGAGACTGAGACAGAGAGAGATGTGAGAGTGAGACAGACAGAGAGATATGAGACTGAGACAGAGAGAGAGATGTGAAAGTCACACAGTAAGATGGGGAAGTGATATGAGGAAAGACACATGGTAGTATGAACCAGACAGATAGAGAGATATGAGACTGAGACAGAGAGAGATGTGAGAGTGAGACAGTAAGATGGGGAAGTGATATGAGGAAAGACACATGGTAGTATGAACCAAACAGATAGAGAGATATGAGACTTAGACAGAGAGATCTGAGACAGAGAGAGATGTGAGAGTGAGACAGGAAGATGGGGAAGTGATATGAGGAAAGACACATGGTAGAGTGAGACAGACAGCTAGAAAGAGATATGAGACTGAGACAGATAGGAGTCGGATAAAGGGTGGGAGGTGGTGGCTTGGTGGTAAGGTGTTGGCCTCTGGACCAGAAGATTGCAGGTTCAAACCCCACAACCACCCAGCTACCACTAGTGGGCCCTTAAGCAAGGCCCTTAACCCTCAATTGCTCAGTTGTAAGTCGCTGTGGATAAGGGCGTCTGCCAAATGCCACAAATGTAAATGTAAATGTAAAGGGAGGAGCAATGATGAAAAGAGAAATGCAATGCTTCTATAACCTTCAGTCTGTTTTTAATACTGAACGAGGATTATTCACACTGACAGTCAAAAAATATAGAATATTTACATCTTTAGATTTATTTACATGGCAACAGGCGAAGAAAAGAAAAGCACTCAGGACACACACAGAGAGAGAGAGAGAGAGAGAGAGAGAGAGAGAGAGAGATGGAAGGATGGAAAACAAATTATATAAAGGAAAGAAACAGAAAAGTGAGACACTATAATGAGGTGTCTGGATCTGGTGTATGGCTGAGTGTTTGCACTAATGCAGACTTTCTGATCTCAGACCGACTGTTTTATCAAATTAATCTAATCTCACACACTGATCAAGACAGTCTAATCTCACGCTGATCAGACAGTCTAATCTCACACTGATCAGACAGTCTAATCTCACGTTGATCAGACAGTCTAATCTCACACACTGATCAGACAGTCTAATCTCACGCACTGATCAGACAGTCTAATCTCGAGTAGATCAGACATCTAATCTCACACACTGATCAGACAGTCTAATCTCAGACCAGTCATCTAATCTCACACACTGATCAGAGTCTAATCTCCTACACTGATCAGACTTTGCCAAAAACTCAGACAAGATCACATTTTTCAAATCCAATTCTAATCAGATTGAATCTAATACTCATCTAACACTGATCATACTTTCATGTCATTGATCAGACTTCCCTTCCTCAGATCAGATGTCTAATTTAATACAGATCAGACCTTTCTCTCCTACATTAGACACATTATACTTTGCTGTCTGATCTAATGGTGATTAGACTTCTGCAATAATACTCTTCTGATTGGACGATCATTATTATTAATCAGGTTTCAAATACTGAGGAGATGATCAGACATTTCATCTGAATATCAGGAAAACCTTCATTCCAGGAGAAATCTGATTAGACATCTGTTTCCCGCAATGATCCAACTTTCCAAACAATTCAATAAACAATTAACGGCATGGATCAGACAGTCTGCAAAAAAACAGTAATGAGAGGGGAGCGCTCCCTCAGGGTCAGGTGAAGGTCACTCAGGTGCTGGTGCATGAAGGGAAATGTCTCGCTGGCTGTGGAGGGGAACCCAAGGAGTTCAGAATTTACTGGAAATCGCAGGGTGATTTCTTACACACACACACACACACACACACACACACACACACACACACACACATACACACACACACACACATACACGTGGGGAGAGAAACAAAGAGAGAGAGTGTGTGTGTGTGTGTACATGGGCGTCAGGTTATGTATATTATGTGTATTAGTGCATAGCATATCTATATCTATCTATCTCTATACACATGTGTGTGTGTGTGTGTGTGTGGGTGGGTGGGTGTGTGTGGGGTTGTGTGTTGATGTTCTGGTGGTGATGTAGGCACACTAACCTTAATCCCATTTAACTACATCAAGCAATAAAACACACACACCGAACATATACTGTTTATATATATAATATGTATATATGTATATGGTATATATATATATATATATATATATATATAGATATATATATATATATATATATATGATATTATATATATATATAATATATATATATATATATATATATATATATATAAAATCAATGCTGGGAGCCCTTATAACCAATAATCTTAATACCCCTCTATCACTAATAATAATAATAACCAGTACTGATAACCCTCCTTAACATGAATACCCTCTAACCCTAATAAACCCTCAAACACCCCTAAATCCCCTAATACAATAACTCTAATACCCAAATCCTAATAATAATAATAATTCCCTAATAATCACTAACTGTAAATTCACAGTTAAAACGTTATGGTCTTTAAATTCTACACTCTAAAACCTCAAAACCTACACTCTGTAACCACTCTAAAACCTCATACTGACCCCTTACCCTCCTAATAACCATCAAACCCTAAACTCATCAATACTCCATAAACACCCCGAATGCTGATCCCGAGCTGCTCACAACCTAATGCTGATCACTATGGGGGAGGGGGTGCTGCCTTTAAAACATTATTACTGATATAGTGAGTTTATTCAGATCTCCATATTCTCTTCAATCTCCAAAGTTCCCTGCTCCTGATACACCCAAACATTTACACTGCTCCCTACTCCCTGCCCCTTGCCCCCTACTCCCTACACCCTACTCACTACCTCCTACTCCCTACCCCCTGCTCCCTACCCTACAGACACTCAACCTCAAGTTATGACCTCTAAAAGCAAACATTAATCTTCTGTGCAAATCTATGCGTCAGTGCATCTCCATGGACACACCAGAACATCAGCACATCATTACGCTCCTTCAGGCGTGCGTGTGTGTGTGTGTGTGTGTGTGTGTGTGTGTGTGTGATGAAGCTCGTGTAGGATGTGTGAATGTGTGAGATGTTTGAGGTCATGCTGAGAGCCATATTCAAAGGCCACAGTGAGATTCACCTGAACCCCGGCGTTTTGCTCGGAGTGATATGGAGGTGAATCTGTTTCACACAGAGATGTGTTTAAATGATATTTCTGACTGCTTCTGATTTCCTACCAGGGTCTGTTTCCTCTGACAGCTTCATATAAGCACAAAATCTCCCACTGAGCTTGTGTGTAAATACCACCATAAAATAGGAAACACACAGTCATTATTACTGATATATTCACTTTCAGCTGCAGGATTGATTTTATGGTGGATAAACTATATTTCCTGATTGATAGAATAATGATCACGTGTCCTGGTGTAGCGACGCAGCTCAAATTTATAGCTTTTATTTATCATTAAACAAATGCAAACAAAATGGTCTTCGTTTGTTCAGATGAAGCCACTTGTTTTTGTTTTGTTTATAGATAAGCAGAAAATACATCAAACTTCTGAGGAACCTGAACACACACTGAATAGCCACATCAATATTAACATGGCTGTCTGGGGTTTTGGACTTATTTCATCTCTTCTGAATGTGTGCATTGTGTTTGTTATGTGTTTATTGTGTTTGTTATGTGTTTATTATGTGTTTATTGTGTTTGTTATGTGTTTATTGTGTTTGTTATGTGTTATGTGTTTGTGTATTTATTGTGTTTGTTATGTGTTTATTGTTTGTTTGTTATGTGTTATGTGTTTATTGTGTTTGTTTGTTATGTGTTTATTGTGTTTGTTATGTGTTTATTGTGTTTGTTATGTGTATATTGTGTTTGTTATGTGTTTATTGTGTTTGTTATGTGTTTATTGTGTTTGTTATGTGTATATTGTGTTTGTTATGTGTTTATTGTGTTTGTTATGTGTTTATTGTGTTTGTTATGTGTATATTGTGTTTGTTATGTGTTTATTGTGTTTGTTATGTGTTTATTGTGTTTGTTATGTGTATATTGTGTTTGTTATGTTTGTTATGTTTATTGTTTGTTTGTTTATGTGTGTTTATTGTGTTTGTTATGTGTTTATTGTGTTTGTTATGTGTTTATTGTGTTTGTTATGTGTTTATTGTGTTTGTTATGTGTTTATTGTGTTTGTTATGTGTTTGTTATGTTTTATGTGTTTTGTTTTTTATTGTGTTTGTTATATGTTTATGTGTTTTGTTTGTTATTGTGTTTGTTGTGTTTATTTTGTTTGTATTGTTATTGTGTTTGTTATTGTGTTTTTTTTGTGTTTATTGTGTTTGTTATGTGTTTATTGTGTTTGTTTATTGTGTTTGTGTGTATATTGTGTTTGTTATGTGTTTATTGTGTTTGTTATGTGTTTTTGTGTTTGTTATGTGTTTATTGTGTTTATTGTGTTGTTTGTGTTTGTTTGTTTGTATTATGTGTTTGTTATGTGTTTATTATGTGTTTATTGTTTGTTTGTTATGTTGTGTTTATGTGTGTTTGTTATGTGTTTGTGTTTGTTATGTGTTTATTTGTGTTTTGTTATGTGTGTTACTTGTTTGTTTGTTTCTGTGTTTATTTTGTGTTTTGTGTGTGTGTTATTTGTGTTTGTGTATGTGTTTCTGTGTTTGTTATGTGTTTTGTTTGTTATTGTGTTGTTGTTTTGTATGTGTTTGTGTTTGTTATGTGTTTATTGTGTTTGTTATGTGTTTTATTGTGTTTGTTCTGTGTTCTTGTTGTTTATTGTGTTTGTATGTTTTTTGTTATGTGTTTGTATGTGTTTATGTGTTGTTTATTGTGTTGTGTTTATGTGTGTTAGTGTGTTTGTTATGTGTTTATGTGTTTGTTAGTTTGTGTTGTGTTTCTTAGTGTGTTTGTTATGTGTTTATTGTGTTTGTTATTGTGTTATTGTGTTTGTTATTGTGTTTGTTATGTGTTTATGTTGTGGTTTGTCGTGTTTCTTGTGTTTGCGTTTTGTTCTGTTTTGTTCTGTTGTTTTCTTTGTTTGTTCTGTGTTTTTCTTATGTGTTTATGTGTGTTTATGTTTTGTTTTTTTTTTTTGTTTGTGTTTGTGTTTGTTGTGTCTATTATGTGTTTGTTTTGTGTTTATGTTCTGTGTTTGTTATGTGTTTATTGTGTTTGTGTTATGTGTTTATTTTGTGTTTGTGTGTGTTTGTGTTTGTTATGTTTGTTTGGTTATGTTTGTTTGTTATTGTTTGTTATGTGTTTATTGTGTTGTGTTATGTGTCTTGTGTTTTATTGTGTTTGTTTGTTATTATGTATTTATTGTGTTTTTGTGTTTGTTTTGTGTTTATTGTGTTTGTTATGTTTGTGTTTATTGTGTTTGTTATGGGTTTATTGTGTTTATGTGTGTATTGTGTTGTGTTATTGTGTATGTTCTGTGTTTATTCTGTTTGTTTGTTTGTGTATTTGTTATGTGTTATGTGTGTTGTGCTGTGTTTATTGGTGTTTGTATTGTGTTATGTATTGTTTGTTATGTGTGTTTTTATTGTGTTTGTTTGTATTGTATTGTGTTGTGTTTTTGTGTTTGTTTTGTTATGTGTTTATTTGTTTGTTATGTTTATTGTGTTTGTTTTGTTTTGTTTGTGTTTATTGTGTTTGTTCTGTTTGTGTTTATTGTGTTTGTTATGTGTTTGTTATGGGTTTATTGTGTTTGTTTGTATTTATTGTGTTTGTGTGTTATTTTGTGTTTGTTATGTGTTTATTTTGTGTTTGTTATGTGTTTATTGTGTTTGTTATGTGTTTATTGTGTTTGTTATGTGTTTATTATGTTTGTTATGTGTTTATTGTGTTTGTTATGTGTTTATTATGTTTATTGTGTTTGTTATGTGTTTATTGTGTTTGCGTTTGTTATGTGTTTGTTATGTGTTTATTATGTTTGTTATGTGTTTATTGTGTTTGTTATGTGTATATTGTGTTTGTTATGTGTTTATTATGTTTATTGTGTTTGTTATGTTGTGTTTATTATGTTTATTGTGTTTGTTATGTGTTTATTGTGTTTGTGTTTATTCTGTTTGCGTTTTTATGTGTTTGTTATGTGTTTATTTGTGTTTGTTATGTGTTTATTATGTTTGTTATGTGTTTATTGTGTTTGTTATGTGTTTTGTTTGTTTGTTATGTGTTTATTGTGTTTGTTATGTGTTTATTGTGTTTGTTATTGTGTTTGTATATTGTGTTTGTTATGTGTTTATTATGTGTTTGTTATGTGTTTATTGTGTTTGTGGTGAAAATGAGAATAAAGCTGATAAAAAAATAATTTGACTGTAAATGAAAGTGAAAAGACAAAAAGAATCTGAAAACACAGCAAGAAACTCAAACTGTTTACAGATTGTTTACAACACACACACACACACACACACACACACACACACACACACACACACACACACACACACACACAACTTTCTTCACAGGTCTTCTTGTACCATCGAGTATGTCTGAAGTTGCGGTTAATAAACCGAGGCTCATTTTGTGCATTAAAATCCTACAGCTCAGCAGTCAGAGAGCATATGTGTGTGTGTGTGTGTGTGTGTGTGTGTGTGTATGTGTGTGTGTGTGTGTCTGTGTGTGTGTGAGATGAATATAGTCTATTTCAGTTTCAGTATAAACTCACACTCTATTTCACACACACGGTGTGAGGAGCAGGCTGGAGATGTTCTCCTCAGTCAGTGTGTGTGTGTGTGTGTGTGTGTGTGTGTGTGTGTGTGTGTGTGTGTGTGTGTGTGTGTGTGTGAGGTTGAATACAGGTCCGTCAGTGTTCTTCGCCTGTGGCAAAACAACACATAGGGAATTTACGCTACTTGGATTATAGACTATATTTTATACACAGATACAACTTTGTAGAAACTGCAAAAAACAAAAGGCGTTTTCTTTGGCACGTCTCGCAGTAGTGCCAAATCCGTCACATTTCTTTGTACAAACAATGTTTCGTATTCCTCCACGTCCTTAAAATGAAACTCCCACAAAAGTCTATATCCACTGTCTCCTTCAGTGTGTGTGTGTGTGTGTGTGTGAGAGAGTGTGTGTGTGTGTGTGTGTGTGTGTGAGAGTGTGTTTAGATCTGTGTCTCCTGAACACTCTCCTTGGACCCATTGGACAGCAGCAGAGGCTCATTCTGAGAGCTGGGGGCGTGGCTTAAGCTCTTCAGCGTTCCATGGAAAGTCATGGTCATTGGGATTGGAATGGGTAAAGGTGGAGAGACAGATCCTGGATTAGTGGAATCGATAGATGATGCTGTCTGGTTGGTGGATGAAGCATGTTTTTTTGAGGAGGGGCTTGTCTTGTTGCCAGTCTGCCCCACCCCCATGTTGAGTTTCAGGACATTGTTGTTAAAGTGTTGAGATTTGATGTAGTATTTGACATGATCCGAACATCCGATATTGGGCAGAGTGACAATTTCAGGGTCATGGATTTGAAGATTTGGTCCAGGTCCGCCCCCACTTCCTGGTCCAGCTCCAGAGTGAAGTGTGGAACCACCTGCAATGCCACTGGCGCCCCCTGGTGGCCCCATTTCATCTTCCACGTTGATGATCTCAATGGCACGAGCAGGACCGTGGTGCTTGTGCATCTGGTGCTGCTTTCTCAGTTTGTAGAAAACCACAAGCATCACAGCAGCCATGAAGGTGATGGCCACAAAACAGCCGATTATGATTTTTGTCGTCTTCATTACATCCTCAAGACCTGAAAGATTAGCGACGTCAGTGATGGAGACTGTGAAAGGGCGTTCTGGAGCACGAGTTACATGAGGTGACAGAGAAGATGGGACAGATCCTGAAGATCCTGATGAACCGGAGGATGCTGTCGGTACCGGAAACTTAATAAAGGTTTCATTTACGAATTGGCGAGCAGAGTCGTGAACTTCCTGCCCCGTCTCCACTGTTTCCACTGTGACAGTTGTGAAGTAGCTGTATCCATTGCCAGGGTCAGAGGCAGACACGTTGAGGACAGCAGTCGCAGTGGTGTTTCCAGCTGAGTTGGTTACCATGCACGTGTATGGACCCGTGTCCTGCATGGTGACATTAGTGAAGTTCAAGGTGCCATCATGTAACACTGAGATGCGCACTTTGTAAGCACCATGAGTCATTAGGGTTCCATTAGGAGTCAACCAGTTCACCGAAGTCATGGAGGTCCCGGTTCTGCATTTCAATTCTGCTGCCATTCCCTCCGTCACGTTCAGGTCCGTTGGAGGCTCCACAATCACAGGGGCATAGCAAGTAAAGTCTCTCTGATCCAGGTCCCCAATGTAGCGTCCTTTTGTCCCAGGAGGAGCATGGCAGCGGGCACAGCAGGTGGAGTTATCTGGCACTGTCTCCTTCAACCACCAACTGAGCCACAGAACATCACAGTTACAAACCCAGGGATTGTGGTTCAGGTGAACCCTTTCAAGCT
>JACRUU010000002.1:5660096-5675096 GCA_030449085.1 Kryptopterus vitreolus | reverse complement strand
TGTACCACACTGTACCACTATACCACTATACCACTGTACCACTATACCACTATACCCTGTACCACTGTACCACTATACCACTATACCACTGTACCACTATACCACTGTACCACTATACCGCTGTACCACTATACCACTATACCACTATACCACTACTGTACCACTATACCACTATACCACTATACCACTGTACCACTGTACCACTGTACCACTGTACCACTATACCACTGTACCACTATACCACTGTACCACTATACCACTGTACCACTATACCACTGTACCACTATACCACTGTACCACTATACCCCTGTACCACTGTACCACTGTACCACTGTACCACTATACCACTGTACCACTACTGTACCACTATACCACTATACCACTATACTGTACCACTACTGTACCACTACCACTGTACCACTATACCACTATACCACTGTACCACTATACCACTATACCACTACTGTACCACTACCGCTGTACCACTATACCACTATACCACTGTACCACTATACCACTGTACCACTACCACTGTACCTATACCGCTGTACCACTATACCACTGTACCACTATACCGCTGTACCACTATACCACTGTACCACTATACCGCTGTACCACTATACCACTGTACCACTATACCGCTGTACCACTATACCACTGTACCACTATACCGCTGTACCACTATACCACTGTACCACTATACCGCTGTACCACTATACCACTGTACCACTATACCACTGTACCACTACCACTATACTGTACCACTATACCACTGTACCACTATACCACTGTACCACTATACCACTGTACCACTGTACCACTGTACCACTGTACCACTGTACCACTGTACCACTACCACTGTACTATACCACTGTACCACTACGCCTGTACCACTATACCACTGTACCACTATACCACTATACCACTGTACCACTATACCACTGTACCACTATACCACTGTACCACTATACCACTGTACCACTATAACCACTATACCACTATACCACTGTACACATACCACTATACTGTACCACTATACCACTGTACCACTATGTATACCACTGTACCACTATACGCTACTGTACCATGTAAAACCCTGTACCACTATACCACTGTACCACTATACCACTGTACCACTGTACCACTATACCACTGTACCACTGTACCACTATACCCCTGTACCACTATACCACTGTACCACTATACCACTGTACCACTACCCTGTACCACTGTACCACTGTACCAGTACCCTGTACCACTACCACTGTACCACTGTACCACTGTACCACTATACCACTGTACCACTATACCACTGTACCCCTGTACCACTATACCACTGTACTCCTGTACCACTACACCACTGTACTCCTGTACCACTATACCACTGTACCCCTGTACCACTATACGACTATACCACTATACTCACTGTACCACTATACCACTGTACCCCTGTACCGACTATACCGACTATACCACTGTGCTCATGTACCACTATACCACTGTACCCCTGTAACGCTATATCGCTGTACCCCTGTACCGCTATACAGCTGTACCGCTGTACCCCTGTACCACTTCTACCACTATACCACTGTACCGCCGTACCGGCCTACCACTGTACCGCCGCTGTACTACTGTACTGCTGTACCCCTGTGTCCCCTTAAACCACTGTACCCCTGTACTGCTGTGCCACTGCACCCCTGCACTGCTTTCTTTAGCACTCAGTGTCTCACTTACAAGAAATGTTGACACTAATACACTCAGCACCTGACACAAAATGTCTGGATGCTAGTGAATAACCACTATGCTCCCAATACATCCAACACACCACACACACACACACACACACACACACACACACACACACACACACACACACACACACACACATATATATATACGAATATTTGAGTTACTATATTTTCAGTAAAACTTTATCAGTTCTCCAGACCAGCCATTAACATAAGAACATGAACAGAGACAAAGAAACTTTCCCACTCAAAGTTTCCTGTTTTGTTTTGGCTTTTCCACCCATGATGGATGTGACTAGAGGATTATTAACACACTATAATCTTTGCTCAAACCTCATTTGCGATGGAACTCATACTATATGAGAGTTTCCAGCAGATTTACCTTCAATGTCCATCATCCAAGGACTCCCGAACTTTAGGAGAACCCGATGGAGAATCCAACCTACCCCTTAATAAAATCATCAAGAACCTCTTTTGTCTACCACATCTGGACTTGTGTTCAGAAACAAAGTCAATGCAAGTAACCATTTATCATCTATATATATTGGATATGTATATCCACCTATATAGGCGAGGAAGAGGTTATCCACAAAGACGATTTCGAGCAGAGTGGAGGTTTGGGTGGAGATGTAAATGTTGGTACTATGACTGGTAAAGAGAGAGAGAGTTATTAATATGATGGAGAGAAGAAATGTAAACATGTTGTGTGTTCAGTGGAAATGGAGTAAGAGCAGGAAGATTGGAGGAGGATTTAAAGTGTTCTATCATGGTGTGGATGGAGTGAGAGATGATGTAGGTATAATCCTGAAGGAGGAGTACAGTAAGAGTGTAGTGGAGGTGAAGAGAGTTTCTGATTGGGTGATGAACAGGAAGCTGGATGTTGAAGGTGTGATGATAAATATCAGTATGCTCCACAAGTAGGTTGCGAGACGGAGGAGAAGGAAAGATTCAGGTGCACACAGGTGGATTATATTCTGTGCAGGAGATGAAACCTGAAAGAGATTGGAGACTGTAAGGTGGTGCAGGGGGTGGTGTAGCTACACAGCATTAGATGGTGGTCTGTAGGATGGATTTGGAGGTGAAGAAGAAGAGAATAAGGTGGTGTAACCTGAAGGAGGAAGACTGTAGTGTGAGGTTCAGGGAGGTGGTCAGACAGGGGCACGGTGGTGTTAGATGATTGGGGAACTACTGCAGAAGTGATGAGGGAGACGGACAGGAAGGGACTCTATGTGTCGTCTGGAAAGAGAACTGAAGATAAAGAGACGTGGTGGTGGAATGAGGAAGTGAAAGTGTGAGGAGAAACAGAATTGGGATTGACAGAGAGATGAGAGAAGCATGCAGGAGGTGAAGAGGGATGTGGAGATGAGGAAAAGGTGTAGAAGTTGGACAGTAAGGAAGGAGAAAAAGATTTGTAGAGGTTTTCCAGGCAGACGGAGAGATCTGGGAAGGACATGCTGCAAATTACAGTGATAAAGGATGCAGATGGAAATGTGGTGATTAGTGAGAAGTGTGTGGAGAAGAGAGAGAGAGAGAGAGAGAGAGAGAGAGAGAACGGTGGAAGGAGGAAGTAAGAGCAGATATTAAGATCAGATGATGTTCCAGTAGAAGTGTGGAGATGTTTAGTTTCATTTCATTCATATTCTAGCGCTTTATGTGATCTTCCCTCGGGTCACGGGGAGTCTGTGTCTATCTCAGGCGTCTATGGGCATTAAGGCAGCATACATCCTGGATGGAATTCCAACCCATCGCACACACACACACACACACACACACACACACACACACACACCACCACACACACACACACACACATCTACACATACATTCACACACTAGGGACATTTTCCAAGGTGCCAATCAACCTACCGTGCATGTTTTTTTACCGGGGGGGAACATGCAAACTCCACACACACGAGATGGGGCCGTGTATGAAGGTGGTGCAGGAACGTGTATGACCGGGTGGTGAGAGGACGATGAGGTGGTGGGTATGAGGGTGGTCGTGTATGAGGGTGGTGAACCCGTGTTTGAGGGTGGTGAAGGACGTGTATGAGGGTGGTGCAGGACCCGAGGGTGGTGGTGGTGTGAGGCAGGACGTGTATGAGGGTGGTCAGGACGTGTATGAGGGTGGTGACAGGATGAGGGTGGTGCAGGACGTATTTATGAAGGTGGTGCAGGACGTGGACAGGACGTGTATGAGGTGGTGCAGGACAGGACGTGTATGAGGGTGGTGAAGGACGTGTATGAGGGTGGTGAGGGTGGTGTGAAGGACGTGTATGAGGGTGGTGCAGGACGTGTTTGAGGGTGGTGAAGGACGTGTATGAGGGTGGTGGAGGACGTGTATGAGGGTGGTGCAGGACGTGTATGAGGGTGGTGAAGGAATGAGGTGGAGGAGGACATGAATGAGGGGTGGTGGAGGACGTGTTTGAGGGTGGTGACGTGTATGAGGTGGTGCAGGACAGGACGTGTTTGAGGGTGGTGCATGAGGATGGTGAAGGACGTGTAGGGTGGTGAAGGGTATGGTGGTGAGGACGTGTATGAGGGTGGTGGAGGACTTGTATGAAGGTGTGCAGGATGAGGGTGGTGGAGGACGTGTATGAGGGTGGTGGAGGACGTGTATGAGGGTGGTGAAGGACGTGTTTGAGGGTGGTGCAGGACGTGTATGAGGGTGGTGGAGGACGTGTATGAGGGTGGTGGAGGACGTGTATGAGGGAGGTGACGTGTATGAGGGTGGTGAAGGACGTGTATGAGGGTGGTGGAGGACGTGTATGAGGATGGTGAAAGTGTATGAAGGTGGTGCAGGACGTGTATGAGGGTGGTGAAGGACGTGTATGAGGGTGAAAGACATGTGAGGTGGTGCAGGACGTGTATGAGGGTGGTGTATGAGGGTGGTGAGGACGTGTATATGAGGGTGGTGAAAGGACGTGTATGAGGGTGGTGCAGGACGTGTATGAGGGTGGAGGACGTGTATGAGGGTGGTGAAGGAGGTGTATGAGGGTGGTGAAGGACGTGTATGAGGGTGTGTGAAGGACGTGTTTGAGGGTGGTGCAGGACGTGTATGACGTGTATGAGGGTGGTGAGGGTGGTGAGGACGTGTATGAGGGTGGTGGGTGAGGGTGGTGAGGACGTGTATGACGTGATGGAGACATGGTGAAGGTGGTGCAGGACGTGTATGAGGATGGTGGGACATGTATGAAGGTGGTGAGGGTGGTGGAGGACGTGTATGAGGGTGGTGAAGGAGGTGTATGAGGGTGGTGAAGGACAGGATGTATGAAGGTGGTGCAGGACATGAAGGTGGTGGTGTTTGAGGGTGGTGCAGGGACGTGTATGAGGGTGGTGAGGACGTGTATGAGGGGGTGGAGGACGGTATGAGGGTGGTGGAGGACGTGTATGAGGGTGGTGGAGGACGTGTATGAGGGTGGTGAAGGACGTGTATGAGGGGGTGGTGAGGGTGGTGCAGGACGTGTATGAGGGTGGTGGAGGACGTGTATGAGGGTGGTGGAGGACGTGTATGAGGGTGGTGCAGGACGTGTATGAGGGTGGTGGAGGACGTGTATGAGGGTATGGTGGAGGACGTGTATGAGGGTGGTGGAAGGACGTGTATGAGGGTGGTGACGTGTATGAGGGTGGTTTGAGGGTGGTGCAGGCGTGTTTGAGGGTGGTGAAGGACGTGTATGAGGGTGGTGCAGGACGTGGTGTATGAGGGTGGTGCAGGACGTGTATGAGGGTGGTGAAGGACGTGTATGAGGGTGGTGAAGGACGTGTATGAGGTGGTGAAGGCGTGTATGAGGGTGGTGAAGGAGTGTATGAGGGTGGTGAAGGACGTGTATGAGGGATGGTGGTGAGGTGGTGCAGGACGTGTATGAGGGTGGTGAAGGACGTGTATGAGGGTGGTGAAGGACGTGTATGAGGGTGGTGCAGGACGTGTATGAGGGTGGTGCAGGACGTTGGTGAGGGTGGTGAAGGACGTGTATGAGGGTGGTGAAGGACGTGTTTGAGGGTGGTGAAGGACGTGTATGAGGGTGGTGGAGGACGTGTAGGGTGGTGAGGGGGTGAGGGTGAAGGACGTGTATGAGGGTGGTGCAGGACGTGTATGAGGGTGGTGCAGGACGTGTATGAGGGTGGTGAAGGATGGTGAGGACGGTGAAGGACGTGTAGGTGGTGCAGGACGTGTATGAGGGTGGTGAGGACGTGTATGAGGGTGGTGCAGGACGTGTATGAGGGTGGTGAAGGACGTGTATGAGGGTGGTGCGTGTTTGAGGGTGGTGAAGGACGTGTAGGGTGGTGCAGGACGGTGAGGGTGGTGGCGTGTATGAGGGTGGTGAAGGACGTGTATGAGGGTGGTGAAGGACGTGTATGAGGGTGGTGAAGGACGTGTAGGGTGGTGAGGGTGGTGAAGGACATGTGAAGGTATGAGGGTGAGGGTGTGAGGACGTGTATGAGGGTGGTGGAGGACGTGTATATGGTGAAGGACGGATGGTGAAGGACGTGTATGAGGGTGTGAGGACGGTATGAGGGTGGTGGAGGACGTGTATGAGGGTGGTGGAGGACGTGTATGAGGGTGGAGGACGGTGAGGGTGGTGGAGGACGTGTATGAGGGTGGTGGAGGCGTGTATGAGGGTGGTGGAGGACGTGTATGAGGGTGGTGAAGGACGTGTATGAGGGTGGTGAGGGACGTGTTGGTGAGGACGTGTAGGGTGGTGACGTGTTTGAGGGTGGTGCAGGACGTTTATGAGGGTGTAAAGGACGTGTATGAGGGTGGTGAAGGACGTGTATAGGGTGGTGCAGGACGTGTATGAGGGTGGTGCAGGACGTGTTTGAGGGTGGTGAGGACGTGTATGAGGGTGTATGAGGGTGGTGAAGGACGTGTAGGGTGGTGAGGGTAAAGGACGGTGGAGGACGTGTATGACGTGGTGAAGGACGGTGAGGGTGGTGGAGGACGTGTATGAGGGTGGTGAAGGACGTGTATGAGGGTGGTGGAGGACGTGTATGAGGGTGGTGGAGGACGTGTATGAGGGTGGTGAAGGACGTGTATGAGGGTGGTGGAGGACGTGTATGAGGGTGGTGGAGGACGTGTATGAGGGTGGTGGAGGACGTGTATGAGGGTGGTGGAAGGACGTGTATGAGGGTGGTGGAGGACGTGTATGAGGGTGGTGGAGGACGTGTATGAGGGTGGTGGAGGACGTGTATGAGGGTGGTGGAGGACGTGTATGAGGGTGGTGGAGGACGTGTATGAGGGTGGTGGAGGACGTGTATGAGGGTGGTGAAGGAGGTGTATGAGGGTGGTGAGGACATGTATGAAGGTGGTGCAGGACTTGTTTGAGAGGTGGTGCAGGGCGTGTTTGAGGGTGGTGAAGGACGTGTATGAGGGTGGTGAGGACGTGTATGAGGGTGGTGAAGGACGTGTATGGGGGTGGTGAAGGACGTGTATGAGGGTGGTGAGGACGTGTATGAGGGTGGTGAAGGACGGTGAGGACGTGTATGAGGGTGGTGGACGTGTATGAGGGTGGTGGAGGACGTGTAGGGTGGTGAGGGTGAGGGTGGAGGACGTGTATGAGGGTGGTGAAGGTACGTGTATGAGGGTGGTGAAGGGTGTACGTGAGGGTGGTGCAGGACGTGTGAAGGATGAGGGTGGTGAAGGACGTGTATGAGGGTGAAGGACGGTGAGGGTGGTGCAGGACGTGTATGAGGGTGGTGCAGGACGTGTATGAGGTGTGCAGGATGAGGGTGGTGAAGGACGTGTATGAGGGTGGTGAAGGACGTGTATGAGGGTGGTGCAGGACGTGTATGAGGGTGGTGAAGGACAGGACGTGTATATGACGATGAGGTGTGAGGGTGGTGAAGGACGTGTATGAGGGTGGTGCAGGACGTGTATGAGGGTGGTGAAGGACGTGTATGAGGGTGGTGAAGGACGTGTATGAGGGTGGTGAAGGACGTGTATGAGGGTGGTGAGGACGTGTAGGGTGGTGAGGGTGGTGTGAAGGACGTGTGAGGGTTGAGGTGGTGAGGACGTGGTGCAGGAGGATGGTGAAGGAAGTGTATGAGGATGGTGAAGGAGGTGTATGAGGATGGTGAAGGAGGTGTATGAGGGTGGTGAAGGACATGTATGAGGATGGTGTGACAGCAGTAGGAACGACAGAATGGTACAAGGTGGAGGTGGGATTGGATCATCTCTTATCCCTTTCCTGTTCTGCAGTGGTGAAGGACAGGTTGAGGGTCAGACAGGAGTCTCCATGGAATGTGATGTTTGTGGATGATGTAGTGATTTGTGGTGAGAGTAGGGAGCAGGTTGAGAAGAGTGTGGAGAGGTGGAGGTATGTGCTAGAGAGAATGGGAATGCTGAGGATGGAGGTTTATGGATGTGGTGAGGGAAGACATTCAGGTAGATGATAGTGAAAGAGACAGATGTAGTGAACATGGTGGTGTGGAGAAGTATCTACTGCACATTGCAATAGTATTCATCCCCCTCAAATATGTCTACATTTTGTAACATGAAAAACTACAAACTTAAATATATTTTATTGGGATTGTATGTGATAGACCAACACAAAGTATAGCATAATCATGAAGTAGATGTAAAATGTCAATATGTATCTGATAGCCCTAAATAAACTCCCCTGCAATCACTGGCCTTCAGAAGTCACCGAATTAATACGTGGAGTTTCCCTGTGTGTGTATCCCAGTATAATTACAGATGTTGTGTGAGACGTCTGTTAGAGAACAAACTGCATCATGAAGACTAAAGAACACACAGACAGGTCAGGAATAAAGTTGTGGAGAAGTTTAAAACAGGGTTCGGTTATAACAACACACGTCTCATCCATCATCTGAAAAGAGTTTGGCCCAACTGCTAACCTACCAAGAAATGGACGTCCACCTAAACTGACAGGCCGGACAAGAACAGCACTGAAGCAAGAAGCAGACATGGTAAATCTGGAGGATCTGCAGAGATCCACAGCTCAGGTGATGGAGTCACACAGGACAACTAGTAGTCATGCACTCCACCAATCTAACTATCATGGAAGAGTGGCAAGAAGAAAGCCATTGTTCACAAAAAAGAAGTTCCACAAGTCATTGTAGGGTCACAGCGAGATGTGGAAGAAGGTGCTGTGGTGAGATGAGACCAAAATGGCTATAGCATTTTGGCCTACATGAAAAACACTATGAAACTCATCCCCACAGTGAAACATGGTGGTGGCGTGTACGGCGTTTGGCAGATGGCCTTATCCAGAGTGACTTATAACTGAGTAAATGAGAGTTAAAGGCTTTGATCAAGCGCCCACTAGTGGTAGTTTACTGGTGGTGATATTTGAACCTGAAATCTTCCCATTTCATGTGTTAGAATGGACCTGTCAAAGTCCAGAAATTGAATCCTATTCAGTGTTTTTCCCCCCAAAAGAGGAAGAATAGAGGATAAAATAAATAGAGGAGAATTGCAGTAGCAATGGAGGAAAAAATAGAGGCATGATTGATGAGACTATCCACTATGACATGTCTGGGGTTAGTGAGAGAAAAATAAAAGTTCCTGTAGGCGTCCGTGTACCTGATTTGAAGTCGGAAATTCCCCCAAAGCCCCAACATGTAATGGTGACAAGTAGATTCCAAAATCACAAAGCTAATGCTCATAACAAGAGCCTCATTAATCTCCACTTCATGTATTTAACAGGTTTGTTGTCTTCATTGTAATACACACTGATAAGAAAGAGCAATTGTTAAAGAGGAATGACATTTACTTCATGTAAAACAAATAGCGTAGCTGAAGGCAGTATCAGATTTAGCTTTATTTATACTACATGCCAGGAAAACAGATATAACTGGAAATTGTAGGGTTTTTAAGAGCAATATACGATTTTGATCATTAAGATTAACCTTGTAGCTTATATCAGTTCATCATTAAACTGTTTACATGGTGTTCTGTTAACAGTGTGGTCGTTTACATATAACCTGGGTTAGATATACGGTTAGGATAATTCCTATTCCAACATATTCTCATAACTTACAGCACGATCATATTCTAATGACAATCCAGAGCATCATTTCCTATAAAGCAGCATTTCTACAGTCACAAACAAACAAACAAACATACTCTTCATTTTACACACCAAATCAGTATATAGTAGCAATATTTAATTCATCGTTTCATGAAATAAAACATATTTTTAAAGGTTTTATTTGAATATTGATTGTGAAAAAGTTTAGTGTTTCATACGTTTTTGTTTTATTTGAGAGAACTAATTATTTTAACTTGTTTTATTTCCTCTGATAAACAATTAACAAGTCACTTCATACAGATAGTTCCAGAAGTAATTAAACCGCTTCTTAAACCATTCCGTTATGACCCCCTAATTAAAAAACCCGACCCTGACCCCTGCCAGCTCTACATCTATAATCCAATATCAAACCTCTCCTTATCTCCAAGATTGTAGAGAAGGTTGTAGCACAGCAGTTACGTTTACACTTACTCAGGATTAACATTTATGAAATGTAGCAGGCAGCATTTCTGCCTCGTCACAGAGACGCCGCTGGTTAAAGTGGGAAATGACGTGTTACTGGTCTCGGATCAGGACCGTGTTGTTTGTTCTTAGTGCAGATTTTGACATCATTGATCACAATCTCCTTCCTACTAAACTAGAAGATGTTAGAATAAAGGGACTGATGCTCTGTCCTGCATTAGATCTGATTGGACTGATGGTTATCAGTGTGTAGATGTAAATGGAGATCAGCTCGAGGCTCTTCTCTGTTCTGATACCGAAGGTGGTGGAATGAACTTCCCCTGGATGTCCGAACAGCAGAGTCACTGCTGCATCTTCAAACCACGACTGAAGACCCCGATCTCTTCCAACAACACCCCATAATAACACTTCTTCCTTCTCACTGTCCAGGAAACCATAAAAACATCCCTCAACTGTGTTTATGTTTATTTTGTTCCTAAAGTTTGTATCAATTATACTGGAATGAATTTATACACTGCACTATTTATACATTGCTCTGGATAAGTGCATGTGCTAAATACTGTGAATGTAAATGATTACTCCACACACACACACACACACACTGAGGTAAAGTTTGGTGTTCCCCGAGGATCTGTTTTAGGCCCTCTGTGTTTTTCTTTAGGGAGCACGGTGGTTTAGTGGTTAGCACGTTTGCCTCACACCGCCAGGGTCCGGGTTCGATTCCCGTCTCGGCCATGTGTGTGTGGAGTTTTTTCTCCGGGTTCTCCGGTTTCCTCCCCGGTCCAAAAACATGCACGGTAGTTTGATTGGCACCTTGGAAAATTGTCCCTAGTGTGTGTGTGTGTGTGTGTGTGTGTGTGTGTGTGTGATGGGTTGGCATTCCCTCCAGGGTGTATCCTGCCTTAATGCCCATAGACGCCTGAGATAGACACAGACTCCCCGTGACCCGAGGGAAGATCGGATAAAGCGCTAGAAGATGAATGAATATATGAATGTTTTTCTTTATATATGCTGCATCCAGGTGACATTACAGGTAAATGTAATTAAAATGAGAATCCGTTACTAAATGAAAGCAGGTTTGAACAGTGAAAGTCTGAATGAACATCTAGAACAGAATCTTATAACCCAATAATAATCAGTATTTAATCAGACTTTAGATGTTGTCTTTTCAGCAAGGTCAGAATACGCCTGGTAGAACCAGTTTAAGATAGCACTGAGGGTACATAAGAAAGAGGACTTTCTAGGGGAGGTGGATTTTTCTCCTTGGGCTTTCAGCATGAATTATTTCCGATGACCAGCTGGAATAAAGATCTTCTTTGAGGTTTTGTGAATTTCCACCACAGTAAACGTGGTATTCGCTGCCACTGCTATGCTGCGGATACACAGTTGTGTTTTCCAACAAAACCAGGCGGGAGAGATCAGTCGAGACCTTGGTTTGATTATTGACTCTACTATTTCCTTTGAGACTCGTGTAAAGAACATTTACAAGATCGCCTTCTTTCACTGTAGAAATATTTCTATTCTTCTTCCAGATTCAGAGACAATCTGAGTATTTCAAGTGGCGTTTAAATGCTGTTCACACCTACTTAAATCTTCTGCCCTTCTTCATTCCTTTCTATTGCCCCCATTTCTAAACAGGATATTTCTCTCACTGCTGCTGACGGACAGACTGATAGACTGATGGTGATGGACAGAATGATGGATGACTGATGGACAGACTGATGGCTGCTATGATGGACAGACTGATGGCTATGATGGACAGACTGATGGCTATGATGGACAGACTGATGGCAGAATATGATGGATGGACAGACTGATGGCTATGATGGACAGACTGATGGCTATGATGGACAGACTGATGGCTATGATGGACAGACTGATGGCTATGATGGACAGACTGATGGATGATGGACAGACTGATGGCTATGATGGACAGACTGATGGCTATGATGGACAGACTGATGGATGTGATGGACAGACTGATGGCTGTGATGGACAGACTGATGGATGATGGATGATGGACAGACTGATGGCTATGATGGACAGACTGATGGCTATGATGGACAGACTGATGGCTGTGATGGACAGACTGATGATGATGGATGGGCTATGATGGACAGACTGATGCTATGATGGACAGACTGATGATGGACAGACTGATGGCTGTGATGGACAGACTGATGGATGATGGACAGACTGATGGCTATGATGGACAGACTGATGGCTATGATGGACAGACTGATGGCTATGATGGACAGACTGATGGATGTGATGGACAGACTGATTGCTATGATGGACAGACTGATGGCTATGATGGACAGACTGATGGCTGTGATGGACAGACTGATGGCTGTGATGGACAGACTGATGGCTGTGATGGACAGAGTGATGGATGATGGACTGATGGCTATGATGGACAGACTGATGGCTATGATGGACAGACTGATGGATATGATGGACAGACTGATGTCTGATGACAGCTGATGGATGATGGACAGACAGATGGATGGATGGACTGATGGACTGATGCTATGATGGACAGACTGATGGCTATGATGGACACTGATGATGGACTGATGGCTATGATGGACAGACTGATGGATGTGATGGACAGACTGATGGCTATGATGGACAGACTGATGGCTATGATGGACAGACTGATGGCTATGATGGACAGACTGATGGCTATGATGGACAGACTGATGGCTATGATGGACAGACTGATGGATGATGGACAGACTGATGGATGTGATGGACAGATGGCTATGATGGACAGACTGATGGCTATGATGGACAGACTGATGGCTATGATGGACAGACTGATGGCTATGATGGACAGACTGATGGCTTTGATGGACAGACTGATGGCTGTGATGGACAGACTGATGGGTGTGATGGACAGACTGATGGCTATGATGGAGAGACTGATGGCTATGATGGACAGACTGGTGGCTATGATGGACAGACTGATGGCTTTGATGGACAGACTGATGGCTGTGATGGACAGACTGATGGATGATGGGATGTGATGGATGGCTGTGATGAGACTGATGGATGATGGACGATGAGGACTGATGATGATATGATGGACAGACTGATGGCTGGATGATGGACAGACTGATGGCTATGATGGACAGACTGATGGATGATGGACAGACTGATTGCTATGATGGACAGACTGATGGCTGTGATGGACAGACTGATGGATGATGGACAGACTGATGGATGTGATGGACAGACTGATGGCTATGATGGACAGACTGATGGCTATGATGGACAGACTGATGGCAGAATGATATGATGGACAGACTGATGGCTATGATGGACAGACTGATGGATGATGGACAGACTGATGGATGATGGACAGACTGATGGCTATGATGGACAGACTGATGGCTATGATGGACAGACTGATGATGGCTGTGATGGACAGATGGCTATGATGGACTGTGATGACAGACTGATGATGGATGTGACAGACTGATGGATGTGATGGACAGACTGATGGATATGATGGACAGACTGATGGCTATGATGGACAGACTGATGGCTATGATGGACAGACTGATTGCCAGACTGTTTGACAGATTGATGGCTATGATGGACAGACTGATGGATATGATGGACAGACTGATGCTATGATGGACAGAGTGATGGATGATGGACGATGGATGATGGACAGACTGATGGCTATGATGGACAGACTGATGGCTATGATGGACAGATGGCTATGATGGCTATGATGGACAGACTGATGGACAGACAGATGGGTGTGATGGACAGACTGATGGCTATGATGGAGAGACTGATGGCTATGATGGACAGACTGATTGCCAGACTGTATGATGGACAGATACTGATGGCTATGATGGACAGACTGATGGCTGTGATGGACAGACTGATGGCTGATGATGGACAGACTGATGGATGATGGACAGACTGATGGCTGTGTTGGACAGACTGATGGATGTGATGGACAGATGGATGATGGATGGATGTGATGGACAGACTGATGGACAGACTGATGTGATGGACAGACTGATGGCTATGATGGACAGACTGATGGCTATGATGGACAGACTGATGATGGCTATGATGGACAGACTGATGGCTATGATGGACAGACTGATGGCTATGATGACTGATGGATGATGGACAGACTGATGGCTGTGATGGACAGACTGATGGGTGTGATGGACAGACTGATGGCTATGATGGACAGATGATGGAGACAGACTGATGGCTATGATGGACAGACTGGTGGCTATGATGGACAGACTGATGGCTTTGATGGACAGACTGATGGCTGTGATGGACAGACTGATGGCTGTGATGGACAGACTGATGGATATGATGGACAGACTGATGGACAGGATGGCTATGATGGACAGACTGATGGCTATGATGGACAGACTGATGGCTATGATGGACAGACTGATGACAGACTATGATGGACAGACTGATGGATGATGGACAGACATGATGGATGATGGACAGACTGATGCTATGATGGCTATGATGGACAGACTGATGGCTATGATGGACAGACTGATGGATGTGATGGACAGACAGAATGATGGATGTGATGATGACTGATGGCTATGATGGACAGACTGATGTCTGATGACAGACTGATGGCTATGATGGACAGACTGATGGCTATGATGGACAGACTGATGGCTATGATGGACAGACTGATTGCCCTGTTTGACAGATTGATGGCTATGATGGACAGACTGATGGGATGATGATGGGTATGATGGACAGACTGATGGCTATGATGATGGACAGACTGATGGGAC
>JACRUU010000002.1:5630096-5650096 GCA_030449085.1 Kryptopterus vitreolus | reverse complement strand
ATTCTCCCTCCACCTTCTCCACACGCTCCTCACTAATCACCGCATTTCCATCTGCATCCTTTATCTCTCTAACATTCCCAGATCTCTCCGTCTGCCTGGAAAACCCATACAACCTCCCTTTCTCCTTCCTTACTGTCCAACTTCTCCTCCATCTTCTCCTACACCTTTTCTCATCTTTATCCACATCCCTCTTCACCTGCTGCTATGTCCACTCCTTCTCTCATCTCTCTGCTGATCCCAATATCTCCTGCACAGAATATAATCCACCTGTGTCCTCCACCTTTACATGTTTCTCTATACTCCATCCTTTTCACAAAATCTACCACCATTTGCCCTTAAACATTCCTCTCTTTAAGGCCATTCCTACCATCACCTCTGTGATGGATCTACTGGATACAGAAACATGACAAACACAAACACCACACTCTCATTTTACAGACACTCTTGCCTATTTTACACTTTTGTTTCAGTTCATCAAAGATAAACAGAATCATTTGATGAATCTCTGACTGTACAGTGCATGCTTTATACCACAAACACACTGTATTCCAACACATTTTCTAGTCTAGCAAGAATATTGTAATCAATTCTGTCAAACGCTGCACTAAAATCAAACAACACTAGCAAGGAAACTAGTTACATGAAAATACATGAAATTGAATGAATTCTTTTGAATAGAAGTAAAACTATAATTATCTGATTATCAGTTATAATTATACGCTATCGACTGGGTTATAAAAATAACATGGATATTTTATATGAATATTTTTATAATGAAAAAGTTCATAAAATCATCACTTTTCATAGAAGGCATGTATGTTAGGGGCAGTCCTTTTATGCCCTGTTAGTTTTGCTACTAAATATTAATGTAGGATTATGTTTGCTGATCCGGCAGCACTGAGAGCTTTTCTGTAACTCAGGAGGTTCTCCTTCCAGGATATTTCATATACTGATCATTCTGTTTGATGCAATTTAATTTCTAGTTTCCGAGTGGTCTGTTTTAAGTTGTGTATCATCATTATACCATGGAATTATACCACGGGCCTACTGGGCATCGTGTTAAGAATCAGGATCAGATTTATTAAAGTGGGCTTGACACTTGCATACAGCGATCCCATTAGGGAGAAGGATAGCATCCAAGACATCAGACACGAGCTACTGGTGTGCGATAAGTGTACGTGAGATAGGGAGGAAATTCTGTGTCCCCTAATTTCTCCAAAGTCATGAAGAAGTCCAAAAGCATATCTGCTGTCAGCGTAGCTGTTGACAGACATACCTCTGGACAGTTTACAGACGTCTATGATTGCACTCGGCTGCCTGAGTTACCATGGTCAGAGACGACGGTGACACCTACCCTATTCTTACCTGTGTCTGAATCTCTGTATGCTGACCCATCAATGTAGAGGACATGATCAGGATTGTGTAGATGGTCACCTTTCAGGTCAAGCCTGGGGGAGCAGAGCTGGTTAGTTGGGGCAAATAGTCACAGGGTTAGGGGGCAACGTACCGGAGTGACCGCGACACTTCACGGTAATGTTTGCCATTTCAAGTAATACTGTATTGTACTTTACCCAACGTGAATGGACATGTGTTCTCTTCTCCAGCAGGATAAGGTTCGACTATCCCAGGAATATTCTGGAGACTAGCCGCTCTGTGGCCAGACACCGCTCGCAAACTGGACACCTGCACAGGAACCAATGTACCTGTGAAATAGACCACTGGTCTTAGCTTGTCTCTGAGCTTCTGTAAGGAGAACAGAGGTCATATATATTTTTTCATCAGGTGGTTTGAAAATGCCTACTTTTGGTTCAGTAAAAGCCTGCTTCGAGAGTCCTGGCAAGGATGCAGAGGGAGCCGTGGCGTGGGCAACGTCTTACAAAGTGGCTTCTAGACCTGAATAATAGGTAATAGCCAGGTGTTTAAGTAGGGTCATGGTGTCAGCCTCACATCGTTCCATAGAGAAATCATTAAATCATCCACATATTGTAAACAGGCAGATCCAGAGGTTAGGCTAAAGGGAGCCAAGCTCCTCCTGAACTGTTGTGTAGATTGTGGGGTATTTGTAAACCAGTACTGGCTACCTTCATGGATTGGGATGCCAAAAAATGCACTGGCCAAATCGACCAGTGAGAGCCACTTCCTGTTGGGGACACCTGACCAAGGATGATTAAGGATTTGGGACATCAGGTGCTCTTTTTTAACTACAGCAGGTCTTGCACATAGCATCAGCCATCTAGTTGAGGAGTTTTTCAATGTATTTTAATGGAAAGATGTGTTTGTGCACTGGTAAATCTGGGTATTTAACACTGGCACCTGCCAGTGTTCAGGGAATCAAATGCTAGCCTAATATTTTCTATAGGTTTGGTTCTGAGAGGATTTTGCACTTCTCTCAGCCTAAAATCAGATTTCGGGGTGATCACAATTGTCTCAGCATGTTGAATTAGCCATAAATCATGTTTTCTCTTCTTCCACACTGCTTTGGGAACTTTCAGTGTTTACTGCTTGTGTACAGTCACTTGTAAGAGAACAGAAATCTGCTGTTAGGATGGACCTTTAAAAGGACTCTTCCTCATGTCGAGGGTTATGCTGCACTGCACATGGACAGTAAATGGCATTGTTTAAAGGCACCCAGATGAGAGTGACCAAACACTTTGGGGTTTTTCATGGTTGTCCAGCCTACCTTCTTACCTACAAGCCTGGCCACCCACAGCCCAACATCAAGCCATGCCCTGTTTTGTGGCTTTGGCAAATGATATGCGTGTTAGGATCTTCAAATCTGGCAGAACAGACTTTTATTTTTGGGACGGTCACTTCTGGATGCATGGGACATGGGCGTGGTCTCACGGAGTGCACGTGTGGGTTGGCGGCCATGTTGCCGAACCTCCAACATGACCAGGTATTCTCGCTCCGGCGCTGGATTACTGTCTTCTGTTTCCTGTTCCTGAGTGATGTGTTTCTGCTTTCACGTTTTTGTTTGGCTGCTTATTAAAATGATTTTGTTTTGCATCTCACGTCCCACCTTGGATCCTTCATTTGCACACACCTCCTCTCTGACAATCTGAATCGAGGGCATCAAAGAAATAGCTTTGACAACATGCCTTAGGGGTTCCTCTAAGAAGGTCCCTGAAGTGTATCCTTGGCTCTGGGTAGTAATCTTTACATTTACTGGGTTCAACATAACAGGCACAAAAATGATCTAGCCAGTACACTGTACAGGGTGACGCAATATCTATTGATGTCTTGGCTGGTGACACCTGCAATGCAAAATGTTTTAGATGATATTTCAGAGCAGTTTGCAATGCCGTGCTGAATCCACCAAAAACTCCACCTGTACTTTGTTTTTGGTCAAAAGTACCCATTGGTGGACTTTGGCACAGAATATAGGCATTCTTTATATCAGTAATTTTCTCCCTTCCCCAACTCCACCCCTCAGTCAGTCTGGGAACTGCTGTGTATTTTTGGACAATTCCATGCATAGTGGCTGGGGTTGCTGCTGTTGAAGCATATGTTGTTTTGCCCTGGTGGCTTTATGCTTCCTCATCCTCTGCCCATCCTGTCCCTGCCTCTTTGCCCAGTCTGGCCTTAAGCATAGCTACATGTTGGTCAGTGGTCCACTACTCTGCTTTTTTCTTCTCCTTCTGTCCGAGGAGCTTCTCTGCATGTTGTTCAATTTTCATCAAATTTTCTGTTTCCCACAAGAGGCACTGCTGCTTCATTTGCTGTTATTTCTGGCCTCACCGAGATCATGAAGCTGTTGCATAGGTGTGACTGGTAGCACCAGGCTGGGCGTCCCCTGTGGCGAGAGTCAGGATTTCTGTCCTGCAATGGCTCTCGTGATCTTCCATCAGCCTGCTTACATATATGGACGCTGTCACCCCTCCCTGCTACATGCATAAACTGATTTTTGTCATTTTGTCTATTTAAAAGAGGAAAGCTCATTCCAGTCAGTCATGGAGGGCCTGGATTACTGTGACATAGTTCTGATTATTTGCCTATTAGCCATCATTGGGGAAACTTTCAACCAGTTAGATCGCAGGTGTCATAAGAAGGCAGCATAATTCATAGAACAGAATTCTCTGCAGAAATTCAGGAGTTCCTCCCCAAATTTTCCTCCCCCTCCTTACCAGGCTGTGGAAGGTTAGTCATACTTTGATGTCGGTTAGAGTACCTGGTATGTGTATAAGCATTTACAAGCATTTATTCCGCCACCTCCTTTATGGGCAAAGGTAATATTCCTGACCATCATTTATATTGTGAATGGAGCTTAGGAACTTGCTCTCCTTTTCTACCATAGCATGAGAAGGTGTGGTGAGGAGGGGAGGGAGGAGTGGGTGGTATCCTCACCATGGCTGATAGGTGCATCTCTGGTTGGAGGTGCTGAGGTCTGTGTTGAGCGCTTGAGCTTCCAGTCGAGCTTGTTCATTCTTGCTGGCAGCTGTTGTCTCAGTGGGGCTGAGTCCAGGTCGGGGTCTGCTTGAAACTTAATACCCTGAGAGACAGATGAGACCTTCGCCTGTTGCCAGTTTTTTATGTGCTTTTGCTCAATGTTCTGTTTACATAATGTGTATCCTCTCTCTCTCACATATGTTTTTTTAGCTACTAATATAAGGGTGCAAATATGTGAGTACTCAGAGTTAAAGTGTGTGGGGGAGAGAAAGAACAAAAAGAGCAATGGAATGTGAAAGTACTAGATCACGGTGAGTACCGGCCAGTGGCCAAAAAGATCCTGTGAGGATAAAACAGTGGCAAATCACCAAATATTGGCTATTAACAAGTTAATGAGGAAGACTAGTCCCAATTGTGCATCAGTGTTTACCGTTACAGGGCCTGTAGCACAGACTTCTAACCCACAAAATCCCCATGGGTTTAAATGAACATGGTGATCTCTGAACACCACACACATGATATTTGGGTTATTAATAATAATAATAATCATGATAATAATAATGCATTTTATTTAATAGCGCCTTTCAAAACTCTCAAGGTCACTGTACATTAAGCCAAAGAATACAATATAAACAGACAAAATGATATAAGTTGGTTCATAATGAAAACGTTATACAGAAGAAGTGAGTTTTGAGTTTAGATTTAAAAACAAAGAGAGAATCAGTGTTACGGATATCAGGTGGGAACGAGTTCCAGCGTTTGGGAGCCGAGCATCTGAACGCTCCCCATACTGCTGAGTCGAGCAGAGGGAACAGAGGATGGAGAAGGAAGATCTGAGGGAACAGGTGGACAATCTGAAGATCAGAATCAGGTAAGAGGGGTGTGTCCGTGGACTGCCGGTGCAGAATGGGGGAGATGTGGTGCGAGGAGGGGGTTTTGGTGATGATGCGTGCAGATGAATTCGGAACCAGTTGGAGTTTATGGAGGGAGCAGGAGCTTGGTTTTATCACTATTAAGTTTAAGGACGCTTGCAGTGAACCAGGATTTAATGGCAGATAAACAGTTGGTGATGGAAGAGGATGGAAGAGAAGAGGTGGGTTTGCTAGCCAAAAAAGGCAGGAACAATTCCAGTGTTGAGTGAAGAATGGATGATGGCAGAGACAATGGGAAGGAAAGAGGAAATGCAGGATTTGACCAGAACTGTGGGGAGGGGATCGAGCTGGCAAGTGGAGAGCTTAGAGGACCGAATGAGGTCATGAGGTGTCTGAGGGACTGGGTAGTTGAAAGCTAGAGAGAAGGTGTCAGACTCCAAGATAGAGAAGAGAAGGGAGAGAAACCAGGCAAAATTGTTACAGCAAAAATATTGAAAAGATAAACAGAAAACCCAAAAACTCTGAATGACTGATTAAATAAATGTATTGAAACAAAAGCATAAAAAGAGATCTTAAATGTGACTAAAAATTTAGGACAACAAGAGGAACAGAATGGCAAGGTAAGGAATAATCCAGAGGAGGAGAAAGAAGCAGAAAGGTAGAAGGTCAATACGAAAAGGGGTGAGATGGAGAACATGTGGAAAAGAAAGAAGGAAATAATGCATTAAGTGAAACCGGAAGGGTCTAGGAAGAAAAGCCGACTGAATCCGTCGGAAACCGGGGAAGGACCGGAGAGGGCGGAGAAAGCGCAAAAACAAAACCAAGTGACTAGCGGGGAAAATAACAGAGAGGAAAGAAGAGAGCGCAAAAGAGAACGGGGAAAACAGAGAGCTGAAAGGAAATGGAAGAGACCTTACACTTGGAAATCAGCGGAGTCGGGAAACACGGGAAAAAACTCGGAATAGCAGCACTCAGGATGTCGGCAAAGAAATTGAACGAAAATCAGCGCGGAGCACTTGGGAATCTAGAGACTCTCCGTGGAGAACAGGGAAGGAATGCGTGGCTCAGGATGAACAAAAACCAAACAGAGAATAAGGATAGAAGGGGGTTTAAATAGCGGCTATTTAATGAGAAGCAGGTGCTGGCAATAAAAGAGGAAAAGGAGGAGATGGGACGAAGGAAGCGAAAGGCAGGAAAAAATAGGGTGAATAGCTAAAAAGAGCTAAGACCATGACAATAGTGTATTGGTGTTTCATTAGTTAAGGCTGAAAAGACCAGAATAATAGTTGGATTTGGTTAAAGTTATGGAGTTATGGATGGTGGAAGGCCAATTTTCCTATGGAGATGTTCAAATTTACAGCCTTTGGCTTTTAGAAGCCGGAGCTCAGGGGTAAACCACGGAGCAGATTGAGAGAATGAGAAGGACTGGGGCAACAGTGTTGAGAATGGAGGATAAACAATTGGTGTAATGAGCTAGCAGATTATCAGGTGAGGAGTGATTGTCCAGAAACAAGGTTTGTGTATGTTAAGAGTTAAGATAAGGAAAGATGAGGAAAATGTGGGTGTGGCTTGCGGGGGTAGACTGATGCAATAATAGTAGGAGACGGTGCAGGTAGTTTAAAAACAATGCATTTAAATGAGGAGAAATCCGGAACAGTGACTGGTAAAACCTTTTGCTGGGTGGATTATCGCGAGACCTCCTCCACGGAAACCACAAGGTTTACATATATAAACAAACCCGGGAGGAGTAGCGTCATTAAGTGGAGGAAAGTCATTGGTTGTTGCCAGTTTTTGGAAAGAGATAAAGACAGATAAAATCGATCTTGCGGTCAGTAAGGAGATCCTGGATGAGATGTCCTTTGCCGGCAAGAGAGCTGATGTAAAAGAGACCGAATCTGACCATCGCGTTATCACATGTGACAGGTGCACTAGCTGACCTAGCTAAGGTAGCTAACATGCTGTGGTCAACTGTCCGGCCAAATTTCCTAGAATGGTGACGAGTAGGATGACGATGTGGACCAGAAGGATTTTCTTTTCGATGTTTCTCTGTAGGAGAATCCCTGCAAGATCCACAGTGGATATATCTTCAAGGTGGAAGAAACCCCGCATTGATGGAGGTTCAGGCAGGTATTAACGAATCCAGTGTAGTTTCGGCAGCAGAGTACTGAAGCAAACATCATACGGGTCGGAGAAAGATGTAGAGGATAATCCAGATGAGGAGGAACCAAATACGGAGTTTTACGAATCAACATAGCTCAGAAGAAACCTGTGAGAAGCAGCAGCAAAATGCGCCAGCTTACACTCCAACTGGAGTGAAAGAACATGGCATTTCCATAGCACTGTGCAAGTTTGAATTTTGAACATTCTCTGTTAATCTTCTCAGGTGCTACAAATTATTTGACTGATGGCAGCCATGGTTTAAGAGATACTGAAATGTCCTCAGAATCCTGCATCTCATATGGGACACTGAAACACTGAATAAGAATTGTCAGAACAATTGGACAAATGGTTGCCGTTTTATCTCCTTTTAAGGACATTTAATGTTATAATGAGACCAAGTGGTCAAAGTCCATATATCCTTGTATTTGACCAAAGATTCAACTCATGCAGTTATCTACCAAATCTGGTGAAGACCTCTCAACAAGACCCTGCTAACCATGAAGATTTTGGTGCACCATTGAAAAGTAGAAAGCACAAGGTTTTGTTGATCATTTTTGAGAAGCACTGTCCACTAAACATGTCTCTACTGGTGAGGTTTTTTGTGCAATGTACAATCATTTATGGACTTGCAAAACTTGATATCGTCCCCTAGTCACAGATTTTGTTCAAATTTCTTACAGACGACTCGAACTTTCATTTTGATCAGCTTTCATTATTGGATGGCAGTATTATCCATTATTGGATGGCAGTATTATCCATTATTGAATAGCAGTATTATCCATTATTGGATGGCAGCCATGTTTTTTGAGATACGAAAATGTCCACATAAATCCTAAAGGAGCGTTACACAGAGACACAGCTTTCAAAGTTTCAGGTCAATTGGATGAACGGTTGCATAGTTATAGACATTTTTAATTATTTCCTTGTTTAGCGCCACCAAGTGGCAAAACTACACAATCTTTGGTATTTCAGTGTGCTTTAACTCTTTCGTGGATGTAGTTTCTTCTGGTAAGTTTCCGACTTTTGTACTTTTGCTTAGCTCAGATGTTTCTTGTATTATCTGCATTGTTAAATTGCATACCCTTGTTCATTCTATAGTGTTGATTTAATAGTGCTGCTAGTGCTTATTAGATCCCTCAGGTGTTTAATTAAGGCTAGTTTCTAGCTCAGTTGAGGTGTGAATTGGGGACACGGCTTACTCATTTCTATTGGAGGTACAGCAGACGGAAGTAACTTTAGTGACACCTAAATTCTTACTTATTCCCAGATTATTCTTTCTGCTTTTACACAATTACACAATCTGATTCTTAGACAGTTTTAGACAGGATGTGTATTAAACCCATTTCTGTAGTCGGTTTATACAAAGATAGACGCTCTCATCCACCAAACAGAGGCCACATTGCCAGCAACCTCATCTACTCTACAGAGGTGGTAGGTGCCCTCTGGAATTGCCAGTCTGCGGTAAGGAACGCTGACTTCATCTCTGCTTTATCTTCCCATTAAACCTTTCATTTACTTGCACTCACAGAGACCTGGATATTCCCTCAGAACACCTCCACACCGCCTGCTCTCTCGTCTGCTTATGCCTTCTCTCATTCACCCACAGTAACAGGTGGAGGTGGTGGTACAGGCCTACTGTTGTCTCTGAGATGGTGTTTCACACCTCTCCTCTTGTCTCATCTAACTATCTCTTCTTTTAATTCCATGTCATTTCAGTTACGTCTCCGATCAACCTGCTGATCATCGTCATCTACCGTCCTCCTGGTCCTCTTGGAGACTTTCTTGAAGAGATGGACACACTCCTCAACACTTTCCCTCTGACAGGACTCCTCCGATAGTACTCTGTGACTTTAATCTGCCTTATGATAAACTCCACTCCTCTTTTCTTTTGACTCTTCTTAACTCTTTTTGGAAATGTCTTTTTGATTTTCACTCATTCTTCCACAGCCATAGACTTGACTGCTCCTCCTCTCCACACTTCTCCATCACTTCATCACACCATCATCCTCAATCACTCTTCCCACCAAACACTTCTCAACTTCTCTCTCTTACCCGACAGAACTTTTACTCCATCTCTCCATCCTCTGAAGTTTCCTGTAGGTCAGACCTGACCTCTTACCGAGCACTCATGATAAAATTCTCTTCTAACGTTACCTCAGATAAAAACGCTTTTTACAAGGTAAAGCTTGAGGTCTCTACCCATAATGCATATAAGCTTCAGAACATCTTTTCTTCACTGCCCCCCCCCTCTACCCCAACTGCTCCTTCCTTCCTGACAGCAGAAGACTTGATTGAGGAAATCTGCGTGACATCCACTCCCCCCAGATTATCCACATCCGAAATCCAGGAATCCCCTTCGACTTTGGCAAATTCCTCAATTATTGCCAAAGATCAGATGCTGCAAGTCCAATCATGCAACACTATCATCTGTCCATTGGATCCAATGAAGCCTTCAGCCAAACTCCAGACCATCTCTCATGACCTCCTGCCATTCATGTCCACTATCATCAAATGGGTCCTTCACCCAACAAGTCTGGCTTCAAAGCAGCACATTCCACAGAGACTGCTCTTCTGAGTCACTGAGAAAAGCTACATGCTGCTCGATCAGCCACTCTGTCCTCTGTCCTCATCCTTCTAGACCTTTCAGCTGCTTTTGACATGTTCAACCATAAGACACTGTTGGTTCCCCTCAGGAGTCTTGGTGTGTCTGGAACTGCATGGTTTTCCTCCTACTGGTAAAGTCACTCAGACCAGGTAACATGGAGAGGATCCACATCTGCCCCACACAGACTCACCACTGGTGTTCCACAAGGCTCAGTACTTCGCTCCTCTTACTTTTAACTCACTCTATACTCTCTCTCTTGGTGAAGTCATCTCCTCACGTGGATTTAACTACCACTGTTATGTTGATGATACTAAACTCATCTCCTTCTCCTACACCACCCTACTGCTGCAACCTGCTCCACCCACTCCAACCTGCCCAATTTCTACTACACCACCCTTACTGCTGCACACCTGCTCCACCCACTCCAACCTGCCCAAGTTCTCCTACACCACCCTACTGCTGCACCTGCTCCACCCACTCCAACCTGCCCACTTTCTCCTACATCATCCTACTGCTGCACCTGCTCCACCCACTCCAACCTGCCCAAGTTCTCCTACACCACCCTACTACTGCTGCACCTGCTCCACCCACTCCAACCTGCCCACTTTCTCCTACACCACCCTACTGCTGCACCTGCTCCACCCACTCCAACCTGCCCAAGTTCTCCTACACCACCCTACTGCTGCACCTGCTCCACCCACTCCAACCTGCCCAAGTTCTCCTACACCAACCCCCACTGCTGCACCTGCTCCACCCACACTCCAACCTGCCCAAGTTCTCCTACACCAACCCTACTGCTGCACCTGCTCCACCCACTCCAACCTGCCCAACTGCTTTCACCTACACCACTCTACTACTACCCTACTGCTGCACCTGCTCCACCCACTCCAACCTGCCCAACTTTCTCCTGCCCAACACCACCCTACTGCTGCAACCCCGCTCCACCCACTCCAACCTGCCCAAATTCCTCCCACACACCCCCACTGCTGCACCCGCCTTCTCCACCCACTCCAACCTGCCCACTTTCTCCTACATCATCCTACTGCTGCAACCGCTCCACCTACTCCAACGTGCCCAAGTTCTCTTACACCACCCTACTGCTGCACCTGCTCCACCCACTCCAACCTGCCCAAGTTCTCCTACACCACCCTACTGCTGCACCTTCTCCACCCACTCCAACCTGCCCACTTTCTCCTACACCACCCTACTGCTGCACCTGCTCCACCCACTCCACCTGCTCCACCCACTTCAACCTGCCCAAATTCTGCTGCACCCGCTCCACCCACTCCAACCTGCCCACTTTCTCCTACACCACCCTACTGCTGAACCCGCTCCACCTACTCCATCCTGCCCCAGTTCTTCTCCACCACCCCAGTGTTCCCGTCCACCCCCCACTTGCACCTGCTCCACCCACTTTAACCTGCCCAAGTTCTCCTACACCACACTACTGCTGCACCCGCTACACCCTGCCCAAGTTCTCCTACACCGTTCTACTGCTGCACCCGCTCCACCCACTCCAACCTGCCAAAGTTCTACTACACCACCATACTGCTATTCTTGCTCCACCCACTCCAACCTGCCCAAGTTCTCCTACACCACCCTACTGCTGTACTTGCTCCACTCTCTCAAACCTGCTCAAGATCTCCTACACCATCCTACTGCTGCACCCGCTCCACCCACTCCAACCTGCCCACTTTCTCCTACACCATCCTACTGCTGCACCTGCTCCACCCACTCAACCTTCCCAAGTTCTCCTACACCACCCCACTGCAGCACCCACTCCACCCACACAAAACAACATACAACACAAACACTAGAACACAATGCTGAGGACGAGACTAAGTTTGTCCTAGCTACATAAAGTGCATCGTGTGCAACCTGGTGCAAACAGCGCAAAGACAGAACAAGACTGTGTTCACAACACAAGACAGTGCATAACAAACAACTAACACAATATAATAAAATAAAATAAAAAACACAACAATGACCTAGTGCAAAGTATCACAGTTTGGCTAGTGTGCTGTACACATCAGAGTCAAAACACTGGTGCTCATCTATAAAACCAAAAATGGATCAGCATCTTCATACCTCAAGAGAGAGACATCGTCACTCCCGCTGTACCACACCTCGCTGCCTGAGAGCGTCTAACAATGCTCGCCTGGTTCCAACTTCTCTCAACGTAAGAGGCTAGTTATGATCAATGCTCTTCTGTTCTGGCACTGAGGTGGTGGAATGAACTTCCCCTAGACGTCTGAACAGCAGAGTCACTGGCTATCTTCAAGAAGCGACTGAAGACCTTATCTCTTCCAACAACACTTGACCTAACACTACTTCCCCACCACAAAATACTCTCAACTGATTTTTAGGGTGTTTGTATCTTACATTTGTGATTAATCATACCACAATTAAAGCACTTTTTGTACATTGCTCTGGATAAGGGCCTCTGATAAATGTGGCCACCCCTACTTTAAATATTTCGGCAACCCTTTGAATATTGAGTAGGAAGTGCAAAGTTTTTTTTTTGTTAATTATTCACAGGTACTGTCCACCGAACACTGCAGCACTGGAGTAGTTCCAAAACTAGTGTGATAAGATAATTGAGAATAATTATTGAAGCATTTGATTGACAGTAGTGGTCCTTGAGGCAATGTTGTTCAGTATAAAGAGCTCCATCAGCACTGATCTGATCATGTTTGAACAACTGCACAATTTATAGATTTGAAAAAGTTGACTTCACCCCTTAGTGGAGTTTCGTTTTGATCGGCCTCCGCTAATCTTGTCTAACAGGATTAAAAGTTTGGAAAAGTTTGAGGCCTCTGTCCTTAATCCTCGTAAATTTCATCAAATATTTTCTTCACTACTCACCCCCTCTACCCCACCAGCTTCTTCCTCCCTGACAGCAGAAGACTTCGCCTTCTCCTTCTATGAAAAGAAGAAATCTGCTTGACCTTCACTCCCCCCTAGACGACACTGTCATCCGACACCCAGGAATGCCATAACACCTTAACAGACTTCTCATCTCGTCGCCGACGATGAGTTGCTGAAAATCATCCAATCTTGCAACCCCACCACCTGTCCACTAGATCCAATGCCTTCATCCATGGAGGAGGAATTGTCTTAGACCTGGTTTTACTCACTCTTCCCCACATCCACAGAGCCTAAATTCACACCACCCCACTTCTGTGCTTGCTCCACTGGCTTCCTGTAGCTGCTCTCAGGCATCAGATTCAAAACACTGATGCTTGCCTACAAAGCCAAAAATGGATCTGCACCTTCATATCTCAGAAAGCTCGCACATCGCTGCCTGAGAGCGTCTCGCACTGCTCTCCTCCTTCCACCGTCTCTCAGGTGAAAAGGTAATATCAGCTCAAGGCTCTTCTCTGTTCTGGCACCAGAGGTGGTGGAATGAACTTCCCCTGGACGTCCCAACAACGGAGACACTGTCTACCTTCAAACGTCAATTGAAGACATTCCTCTTACAACATCACCTATCCTAACATTTCTTTCCTCTCACTGTCCAGGAAACCAGGAATATAAAAAAAAAAAAACAAAAAAAAAACACCTCAACTGTGTCTATGTTTATTGTGTACTTAAGTATGTATTTACCCTACATGAATGAATTTAACCTTAGATGAGACCTAAAGCACTTCTTGTACGCCCTGGATAAGCGCGTCTGATAAATACTGTACATGTAAATGTAACAGGTGCTCAAATGTCATTGGCTGATAGCAGCCATGTTTTTTGAGATGCACAAACGTCCTCATAAATATTATTGAGACATTGGACATCAACACTGCATGCCATGTTTCAGGCCAATCGGACAAATGTTTGCATAGTTATAGCCACTTTGTTTAGTGGCACCAAGTGGCAAAACTATGACATATTTTGGATTTGACCAACATCTACCAAGTTTTGTGAAGATATCTCATTCTGTTCAGGAGTTATGGACATTTTTGTCAATGTCAATTTCAACTTTTAGGTGAGCGTTGCGATGGTTAGTTGAAAGTTTGATGTTTTTGTGATAATTATTGGTAAGCTTTCTCTACTGAACATTTCTATACTGGGTTTGTTCTGATGCCTCAAAAAACCTATGACTCATTCGCAAAAGTAGGTTTTTAACATACATTTTTATGAAAAAAATCAAACTCTAGAGTGCAAAATTGTCAGAGATGATTTTCTTTGGTTTGACACAGGGATTCCATCAATATAAAAGTTTTGAGTGTGCGATTCATTTTCGATGAGTTATGACCAAAAATGTGTGAAATTAATAGTTTTGAAGTGTAGCGCCCCACTGTGTCCAACTGGGGTGATACTTTATCAACCACTCCCCAAATTGACCTCTACATCTGTCCAAGTTTCAAGTCTATAGGAATCATGATTTGGTCTGCACGATCAGTTTTCGGGCAGAATAATTCAGTTGCCCTCAAAGATGATCTTTACTGGTGCTGGTCATAGGAAATTATACAAGGCAAAAGCTCAAGAACAAAAACATCCCCCTTCCCATGAAGAAGTCCTCTTCAATGTGCCCTCAAGGCCAACTTAAACTGGTTCAAACTGTCATGTCCTGGCCTTGCTTATCAGGAATGTCCAAAGTAGAAAAATGCTGATTATTATTGAGTTAGAATATCCTTTTGAAGGATGTTTGCTTTTTATACCTTTATATCTAGTATTGCTATCAATTTCTATCGGTCTGATTTGAGATCCTTTCCTGAGAGAGACCTTACTAATGCATTTACTTTTACAGCATTTATCAGACACCCATATCCAGAGAGACATGCAAAATGTCCTTTGAGTCGCTATCTATGAATAAATTAACAGTTTAAAATAAAAACAAGACAGTGCAAGGAGGTAGAAGTGCTAGTTCAAGTGTTTGTGGAAGAGGTAGGTCTTCAGCTGTCCACTTGAAAAATCTGCTGTTAGGACATATTGGGGAAATTCCACCTCCTGTCTTTAAGACGACGAAGATAGCCAGTGACTCTGCTGTTCGGACATCAAGGTGTAGTTCATTCCACCACATCGCTCCCAGAACAGAGAAGAGCCTTGCACTAAACTTCTCTCTTACCCTGAGAGAAGGTGGAAGCAGTGGAGTGGTGGATGATCTCAGGCAGTGAGGTGCGGTACAGGGGGTGATGAGGTCTCTGCTGTAAGAAGGTGCAGATCCATTATGAGTGTTTTGAATCTGACGTGTGCAGCTACCAGAAGGTAGTGGATAGTGGGGTGGTGTGGGAGAACTTTGGGAAGGTTGCACACAAGTCATGCAGCTACGTTTTGCTTCATTGGCAGTGGACGAATAGAGTTCTGAGGTAGAACCTACAGCACAGAGTTGCAGTAATCCCATCTTGAAATGACGGAAGACTGAACAAGCACCTGAGCAGCCTGTGTGGATAGAAATAGTTGAATCCTTCTGATTCTGATGTAGAGAAGGTTCAAGACTGCGCATCAAGACTGCGTCACATTAACAGATATGAGAAAAGAACAGTTGAATGTCCATTATTACCTCAAGGTTACAATCAGAGGTCTTGACCTGGAGATGTATCACCTGTGATCACAAGCAGTTCAGTTTTCTTTACAGGTTGATTTTAAGTTGATGAGTGCTTTGTCGATGAAGCTTTGTCTGCCAGCCAAGCTGAGATTCTAGTAGAAGCTGTGGTATCTGATAGAGGGAAGGAGAAGATGAGTTGAGTGTCACCAGCATAACAACGAAAAGGAAATATGAGATGACAAGAGAGTGAGCATAAAGTGAGAGGAGAAGAGGACCAAGAGTCTGTGTGGGTTATATTAGATCACCTCCATGCTACCTGGTATAAGCAACCTTCCAAGTTGGAAGCAAACCATTTCCAATGATTCTCCAGTGGAAAAGGTGTAGGAGGAAAAGAACAGATGACAGTTTGGATATTTTAGCAAGTCAAGTAAAGTCAAGGTTGCTTTATTGTCATTTCAACTATATACAGTACACATTAATTAATTAGTTAATTCATTCATTCATCTTCTACCGCTATATCCAATCTTCCTTTGGGTCACGGGGAGCCTGTGCCTATCTCAGGCGTCTATGGGCATTAAGGCAGGAATACAGTACACAGTGAAACTAGAAATGTTTCCTCATGACCAAAGTGCTACATCAAACAATGCTTTATTTAAATTGATGATGTAACATATCGGTCCTGAGGAAACATGTCTAGTGCTAAAAGAAAGGCAAGTCAAGACAATGAATAGTATCCAGTAGCACCAAAGAGTAGACAAATTAACTCTCCATAACTCCCTACTTTCTCCCTCCACCACTGCTCGTAATCTCGGGGTAACTATAGACAATCAATGATCTTTCTCTTCCCATATTTCTAACGTTTCTCGCTCTTGTCGTTACCTTCTCTACAACATCAGAAGGATTGGAGTGTTTTTATCCACACAGGCTGCTCAGGTCCTGGTCCAGTCTCTTGTCAACTCGAGACTGGACTACTGTAACTCTCTAATGGCATGTCTATCTCAGAATGCTATTCGTCCACTGCAAATGATTCACAATGCAGCTGCATAAATCTTATCCTTAGATCGAGACCTAAAGCACTTCCTGTACGTCGCCCTGGATAAGGGCGTCTGCTAAATACCGCAAATGTAAATGTAAATGTAAATTGTGCACCAATGATTGTATGCAAATCAAGGTATATAGCATTATCAATGTAAACACTGTCATTGAGGTAGGCATCTTCTGCAAAGAGTGTGAAAAATCATCAGTGAGTGCAAATCTTTCTTTGCATATCGCAGCTTGTTGTTGGTAAGTGGTAGAGCTCCTGGAGCACAAAGGGTTAAGGGTCTTGCTCAAGGACCCAAGGTGGCAGCTTGGCCATACCGGGGCTCGAACCCTCGGCTTTCCACTCAGGAGCCCAGCACCTTAAACCCACTGAGCCCCGCCCCTTCCCAGCAGCAAAAATAGAACTTTTTTTTGTTTGTTTGATGTTTATTTGTATTTGAGTGTCCTAGTCAAAAAGTCAGTATTCAAACTGCAGCAGATCCAGTGTTATGGGCAGCATGATCTTTATGTGCCTCATGACAAACCTCTTGAAGAATTGCATGATGATGGGAGTGAGTGCAAGGGGACGGTAGTCATTGCGGATGGTCATTGTCTTGAAGCAAAAACAGTGGTTCTCAGAGACATGTTGAAAATGCCGGGGAAAACATTAGAAAATCCTCACAGTTGTTTAAAAAAGTTCTATAATGTTTAAGAGAAAGAAGAGGAGTGATACGGGGCTGTAATTGTTTTTATTCAATGGGCACAGAGCAGCTTTCTTCAAGATGGGAAATTTCTTTCTTGCTTGAAGAAAGTTGACACATGTCTAGATGCTAAGCACTCAATGATAGTCGAGATGAACACCAGGAGGTTGTGAGAGATGGCCCAGATTGGATCAAATGTGCTTGTGGTGGGATTACAAGATTGGATGCCTTGCAGCATCTCTTCTTAGGCAATAGCTGAGAATTGTTTAATGTTTACACAAATCTTTAACTTTTACACAGCAATACAGATACTCAATAATCCATCTCTATCTTTCTCTCTCTCTCACTCCATTTGTCTACTTCCTCCTCCCTCTCTCCTCACGTCTGAGGGACCAGTGTTCCTGCTCTTCGCCTCAGACCTGTGTGATTTGTCCCAGCATGCTTCTGGATGGTATTCTCTTCTATTGGAGCCCATTCTGTTTGGATGTTTCTCATCAACAGTCAGTGATCTGAGACACTGTCTCAGGTGTACTGGGACTGACTTTATATTACATTTTGTGACGACCCACCGAGACATCACACCATTAAAGGCGCTCTGAACACTACAGACAGATGTGTGCTGAAAGGACAGCTCTACTTCAGCGTGTTTTGGAAATCCACGGAGCACATGGCAAGAGGGCGGAGCGCCGTAAGCAGACACAGCGTGGAGCTCATAATCACCTCCACAGCACCTTACCCTCCTCGAGGAGAGCGAGGGGTACAAAAGGAGCACAATAATCATCCATTTCTCCCTCTCCCTTCACCAATCCTGAACACTGTAAATAAACATGCACAAGAGATTTTCACTCAGATTGAGTTTGTCTGGTACCCAGGTTTTTTCCGACTCTCCCGCGAGTCCCTACTATTTGATCACCGAAACAAGGCTGACCTGTAATTAACAGACATTCAGTGTCACCCAGATGAGGATGGGTTCCCTCTTGAGTCTGGTTCCTCTCAAGCTTTCTTCATTTCCATCTCAGGGAGTTTTTCCTTGAGTCGCACTGACTTACTCATAATGGACAAACTTATACAGAACAAGATTTTACAAGCTTCCTTCACTAATGTGTATGTGTTCTTCACTTCGCTGCTTAGAGACAAAGAACATTGTTAAAAGCGCAATAGAAATCAAAATTAATTGAATTGAAAGAGAGAAGAGGAAAGTGTCAATGTACAAGGGAAGAGTGGAAAAGGAGTCATGGTCAGGAAGGAGATTAAAGAGTACAGGAACCTACAGAGGATGGAGAGATGGAGTTAATGTTATGACGGGTAAGAGAGAGAAAGAGAGAGAGAGAGAGATGTTGGAAAGTGTTTTAGGTAGGACAGGAAGAGTGATTGCCAAGGAAACCAGGTGATGATCAGAAGTGTGGAGTGGTGTAGAGAGTCATGTCTGTAGCCTGGGAAGATCCAACCTCTACATGTTCCTATTGGTGAATGAGAGATAACAATAGGGTTTCACACACTACATGCTTGAACCCCTGATTCCTAAAGCTCAAAAAATATGATATGCACTAGCAATTATGTGTTAATGGGTTACTTTCAATTAAGTTTACTGTTGTAGGAGAGCACCTTCAATATAAATGAGTAAGTCCTGCCTACAATAAACCCCTCGAAGGAGACTGAAACTACTAATCAACCACCTGGGGGAACCAATCAGCATCATCACTATAGAATCAACATTGTAGAGCACTATAAAATTAACAATGTTATGCAATATAATAATGCAGAGAACAGAATTAAGTAGATGTACAAAAGCCAGAATCCCACTTTACCAAAAGAAACTGTATAAAAGGAAGAGTTAAAGCATGGATGCAGTAGAACTACATTGTGTTGTTATTTTGATCATCTTTGCCCTGGTGTAGGCCTTATTAACCGAGCTTTGCTCCTCACCCAGTTTGAACCTCGGAAACAGCTGTTTCTGTTTCACTTCATCAAATAATAAATTAATGATCAGCATCTGCTTGATAGAATTGTTTCATCATAAAGCTGACAAACAACAACAAATACAACAAATCCCTGCGAGTGTAGAGATTGTGCATGTGAAAGCGCAATAGTATCACAACAATAACTTATGATTTGCATTGTTATTCTGTTTGCTTAGTTTAGAAATGTAAAAAAAATCAACAATTAAAACATAAAACATTCTTGCTTTACAGTATTTTCCTGGCCTGCCTAAAATATTTGCCTACTATTGTGTTTATGTTTACAGAGCCAATCCAAAGTCTAGGACCTTTTGCAATGCATACTGGATCTCCACACTGGCATCAAAAATGTGAGCTGGATCTTCATCTTTGGGAAGAAGGAGCCAAATCTGGTGAATATGGCGGGTTCAGACGTGAGATCATGTGGCGTCTTCTCCAATGATAAGAATTAATGAGCTGCTGAACATTTTCAAGAGTTCAAGCTCAATGAATTTTCTTCCTGATCTGTCGTTGTATTTCACTGTTGAACCGTAGATGCCACTCAAAATACCTCAAACAAATCAATGCAGCATTGCCGTAAGTCAAACATACGTCAAACATCTTGGAGGCAGATTTGTCCAGTTTCAAGTTTTCACGTTCTAATGTTAAAAACATAGACATGCTAACTATATAATACAATTAGCACCAACCAATCCATGTGTCTGTGTTTGGTAGAGTGTGGCCTGGGTGTGCTTAACCTGCAACATCACTTTAGACATAAACAGTACAGTGTGGTGGGTCAGGAGATCAGTGGGATTCCCTGCTCAGATGAAGATC
>JACRUU010000002.1:5610096-5625096 GCA_030449085.1 Kryptopterus vitreolus | reverse complement strand
CATGAACAGCACAAGAAACAATGCTCGCAAAAAGGGGAACATAAGTTGCAAACCAAAGAAATGAGGAGCGGTTAGAGAAAATTAGGGAATAGGGCATAGGGATCAGGGGCTCAGTGGCGACATCTGGTGTCCAAAAAATGTCTCCAAAATGTCCAACCTCTGACAGTTCTCCATCTTCCAACCCACTTGTGAGGTTTGAACACTGATGATATTTATCATCACCCTATCAGAGACTCTCTTCACCTCCACTACACTCTTCATGTCAGGATTAAACCTACACCATTTCTCTTACCATCCACACCATGGTAGCAGTTTAAATCCTTCTCCATTGTTCCTGGCCTTACTCCCGCTCCACTTGGTTTCCTGAACATCATATCAGCTAAATCTCTCTCGTTTGCCAGTCATAGTACACACATTTAAACTACTGATCTCCACCCTGATCTCCACTCTCTTACATTTCTATGAAGAAGAATTTATTCTATTTATTTTTTTGGGCCAAACACTCGAATTCACTCGAGCTGCACATATGAGCTCCCAGATGATTTCCTGATTCATTTCAAATCCATAATCTCTTGGTCTGGTTTGTAACAGAGTCTGTTACACTTCCTTTATACATATTACATTTACATTTGCATTTACATTTGCAGCAATTGGCAGACGCCCTTATCTAGAGCGACTTACAAGTAAGCAATTGAGGGTTAAGGGTCTTGCTCAAGGGCCCACTAGTGGCAGCTTGGTGGTGGTGGGGTTTGAACCGGTGATCTTCCAGTCCAGAGTCCAACACCTTAACCACTGGTCTACCACCTCCCTATTATTACTATTATTATTATTATTATTATTATTATTATTATTTAATTATTTTTCTTAAATCAAATATTCACTTAACTTAAAATCAGTAAACAGAAAGCACATATGCTGCTTATTTCCTTCAGATCATCTGGGAGAAACTTAGAAATTGAGAACAAAGTTTATAAAAATCAAACTGTGAAATTAATTATATTTTATTTAATTTTTACACTTTCACTTTTTGGGGATATGATCCTTATATATGTTAATTACAGGGGAACTGTTTTAAATATGCACATTTCTAATCATTTCATGAACAACCCACCTTAGGACTAATGGGAAAGTGGACAACCCACCTTCTGGGACATTGGACGTGTAGAAGGTGGGTTGTCCACTCATATATTGTATAAGATAACAGTTACTTTGATGTGAACTTTCTGCAATGCTCTGTACATTAACAATGATGTATAAAATTGGGGATAAAAACCCTGACAGTGGAATCTTCAAATCAACAGCACATTCAAGATTTGCATATTTATCTTATCAATCTTATCACCAGACTATGCAGGTCCTCCAGTCCTTTTTCTTCTCAGTTTTTCTCTACGTAAATTAAGGTGTTAGTGCAATATATCTAAGTACTATATCCTGCATGTTTCCATGGTTGGGATGTGGAGTGTCCTATGATGCTTAGTAGGGTTACCTTCATGCTGGGATGATCAGGATCAGATACTGGAGGCCTCCCCGTACATGCCATGAATCAAGTATCTGGTGGACAGTGTAGGTGGGCTGTACCCCAATGATGCATGAGGAACGTACATGTGGGTGAATAAACACATGAGACAAAGGACTTTAGTAAGAAGACATGAAAGGTGGGGTTAATTCTCAAGGAGTGTGTTAATTTTATACGGTAAGTAATTGGGTTTACTTTCCTCAGAATTTTGAATGGGCCACTGAATAATTAGGACAGCTTGCAGTTCTCAAGGAGAAGGGGTAGGTCCTTGGTGGATAGCCAGACTCTTTGTCCTGAAGGTGGGGGTGAGGCAGCAGTGATGATGGGCTTGAGATTGAGTTCTCTGGGAGACGTGCAGTAACTTAACCTGAGCACAATTCCTGGTGCAACAGCAGTGGCAGACAACTTGTTGGGCAGAAGCGACAGCAATCTCAGGCTCTTGGCTGGGAAATGAGGGGGTAACTGAACTAGATTCTGGGTGACAACCGGAAGACCACCTAGCAGTAGCTCCAATAGTTTGGCAGAAAGCTTTCCAAAAATGAGAAGCAAATTGTGGCCCCTGGTCCGATACAATGTCTCTTGGGATGCCAAAAATACGAAGAATCAGGTTACAGACTAGTTATGCAATCTCCTTGGCAGCTTGGGTAGTGCACTGAGATGGCAGGCCTTGGGGAACCTGTCTATGATGACCAGAATAACCATATTTCCCTGAGAAGGAGGAAGTCTAGTGACAAAGTCAATGGAGATGTGGGCCCAGGGAATGTAGGGAATAGATAATGGGAGGAGGCTTTGACGTCTCTTCGGATGCATGGCCACCAGAATCCTCTGCCTAAGAACTCAAGGGTGTAAGTCACCATGGATGACAGGTTAGCTTGGAACTGTTCCCCAGTGACAGACCTGAGCACGGGCTGTACTGAATACACAAAGTCAGTAAACAGGGCCCCCCTTGGATTGGGTTAATGGGCTTGGGCCAGGGAGGGAAGATGATATAAACCTCCTTTCCATTGGTAGAGAGAAAATGCCTGGGATAGGGCATCAGGCTTCTGGTTGTTCAAATCCAGATTTTTGTGAACACCTGGAATGGGTATTGAGTCCGCTCCAGTCTCCATTCCACCAGGGGCAGTTTAACTGCAAGTAACTCTCTCTCACCCATGGCACAGTTCTGTTCAGTTGGGGTGAGTCTTCGTGAGGAGAAGGCACATGGGTGTGCCTTGTTGTCTGAACCCTTCTGCTAAAGGTGATGGAGGCATGGGTTGTCCACTGAAACCCTGTCTGAGACTTAGTTAAGGCGGTTATTGCAGCTACCACAGTACTGAAGTTTCAGATGATAAAAGGTGCTGGTAAAAGGTGAGCAGCCTTTATACAGAATGGTAAAGATAGGAGCTCCTTGGAGTATTTCTACAGCCATTGGTCAGCAGAGGAAAGGATAGCAGTTACACGCAGTAAATTTGTTGAGGCCCCAACATGTAGTCCACCATCTTTCTTGGCAAAGAAGAAGAAACCAGCTCCAGTAGGTGAAGTGGAGGGGCAGATAAAACCCACTGCCAAGGCTTCATTGATGTAATCATCCATTTCTCTTGGAAAGAGAAAAAATTTGGCCGCAAAGGTGTTGGGGAGGAGGTCGATGGCACAGTCATGGGGATGATGAAAGCCTGGTCTTTGCTAAAAACAGCTCTTAGGGAGTGATAGGTTATAGGCTGATGGGCTCAAGCTTCTTCGGTTCAACCTTTTTATCTTTCTTGTCATGGCAGGTCACCTTGCTCATCTGGTACAGTAATCATCCAGGACTTAGGGGTTGGCCATCCAAACCCATAATAACTTGGGTCACTGGGAGAGGTTTTAAAGGGTCTTGATTCTTCTTAGACCAGGTAATGTCCATGAAGTTACCAGGTGCTCCCAAATCTACCAAGACCTGTACCAAATGCGGCCTCCCTGACCAGTTGATCTCCATGGTCAAAAACATTCCTTGCATTGGTTATGAGGAAGACCTAAACGGCTCGTTACAGCTTCTCCCAGCTATGGCAAGCCTGGCATTTCCTGAAAGCTCTGGGCAAGAAGAACAAAAGTGACCAGGTTTACCACAGTAAAAGCAGCAGCGCTCTCTCGGCTGGTCCTCTCATTCTCAAGTAGTCAGTCTGGCATGGCATGGCCTAACTAGATGGGCTCTGGGTCAGGCAAGGACAGCTATGTCTGCCTTCTTGCCGAGTGGTCTCCTGCCAAGCTTCTTGTGAGGCATGGTGTCGGAATTCTCGCTCACAGATCCTGGTTGTCAAGGTATGTAATGAGTTTGATTAACCCTTAAATGGAATCAGGAATATCTTTGGAGCACAGAGGAAATGCATTTTGAAAACAGGTCCTAAGCGCTTGATTCTTCCTACTGAATGGTGTACTGCCACACTGCAATTCCCTTGCTGTAGGTGCATCAGCCTCCTTGCTGTGTCCCGTCCACTGGCAGGATGGTCGAAATTTCTTTTAAATTCTGCAGAGAAGGTGGCGAAACTGAAACAGCAAGTCCTGGGCCTCCCATGTTCCCGTGGCCCACTCCAGTGGCCTGTCCATGAGGAGAGTGATGATATACAGATGATGTATAGATCCTGGACCGATCAGTGGGAAACAAGGGGGGCTGTAAGGGAACACTGTGTCATAAATCCACGGCAGGGTCTCCTGAGAAACATTGGGAAGCAGTAACTTGGGTTCATGTGGAAATGGTTCTATAGCCAGAACCTGAGCTTGAGATTGAGTTGAGGTTGAACAGGGTTTAACTTCCGGGATGAGGATTCATGTGCAGAGGGAGAGCCAAACACAATGTGGGAGGAGAAAGAATGTTTATTGCAGATGATTTGGTTGCATGGGAGAGAGGGCAGAGAGCACGAAGCTGTGGCAACGCAAACCCAGAAGAGTTAACAACCAGCAACAGTTCAGCAGCAAACATCTCCAATAAAGTAGCAAAGAAAAACAAAAGGAGAAAAAAACATCCACTTAAATAGTCTGAAAAAAGAAGAAAGGAAGCATATAATTTACATTTACATTTGCGGCATTTAGCAGACGCCCTTATCCAGAGCGACTTACAACTGAGCAATTGAGGGTTAAGGGCCTTGCTCAAGGGCCCACTAGTGGCAGCTTTGTGGTGGTGGGGTTTGAACCCATGATCTTCTGGTCCAGAGTCCAACACCTTAACCACTGGGCTATCACCTCCCTATCACCTAATGACACCTAGTGTAAAAATCCTGACAGGTCTGTTGGTGGGGAGGAGTACTGTTCTGTGAAGTCTAGGTGGAATATACTGTCCTCCATATATAGGTATTCAGCATGTTTGTTATTTTGTACTAACTTTAAAAAAACTGATAAAAGTACCAAGAAGCTAATAAAAAATCATAAGTATAGTTTCTATCATTTATTTATTTGAGGTTTGCTGAACTTGTTGATGTAATGCAGTGATCTTGAAAAAACTGAAGGAAAGGTGATGAGTATTGGATAGTAACCAGAACATCCATGATCCTGGATCATAGAGAGTTAAGGGCATTGCTCAAGGACCCAAGAGCCCAAGAGCGGCAAGTTGGCGATACTGGGGCTCGAACCTCTGACCTTCTTATTGATAGTCCAGTGTTGGGCGACCCCCTCCCCCCACTGAGCTACCCCACCCCCCACTGAGCTACCCCCTCCCCCCACTGAGCTACCCCTCCCCCCCTGAGCTACACCTCCCCCCAAATGCTACCCCTCCCCCTTATCCCAATGAGCTACCCCTTCCCCACTGAGCTACCCCTCCTCCACTGAGCTACCCCCTCCCCCCACTGAGCTACCCCCCCCCCCACTGAGCTACCCCCCCCCCCACTGAGCTACCCCCCCCCCCACTGAGCTACCCCCCCCCCCACTGAGCTACCCCCCCCCCCACTGAGCTACCCCCCCCCCCACTGAGCTACCCCCCCCCCCACTGAGCTACCCCCCCCCCCACTGAGCTACCCCCCCCCCCACTGAGCTACCCCCTCCCCCCACTGAGCTACCCCCCTCCCCCCACTGATCTACCCCTCTCCCCCCCCCTGAACACCCCTCCCCCCACTGAGCTAACCCCCTCCCCCAACCCCTCCCCCACAGAGCTACCCCTCCCTATGACTACACAGATCAGAATACGCAATATGTAAAGAAACTGTGCTGTAATTGTTTATGTGAACAAAACACTATTGCGTCATCACGATGAAAACATTTCTACTGCAGTACCACCATTAGAACATCATGTTAACCTCATCAGCGCGTCATATCCAGTTCAACAACAGAACATTTTATGGATGTTTTCTGTAAATTTATGGCAATTCATATTTTTTGTAACATTTATTTATTTTTAGACGAGAAACAGAAGTGTTTGGAGTAAAACATGGAAAAATGTTTGGAACATTATTCCTTTTAACATACATTCAACTTTCCATTTTGTCCATAAGGGGGCAGCAACACTTTATAAACTGTGTGTGTGTGAGTGTGTGTGTGTGTGTGTGTGTGTGTGTGTGTGTGTGTGTCAGCAGAGAGAGAGAGAGAGAGAGAGAGAGAGAGAGTGACAGTTTCCATAGTAACCACATCACAACATAAGCCCCGCCCCTTGTCGATGTCACTAACAGTAGAGAATTCACTACACTGGCAGAACGTAATTGGCTGGATAGTAACCTTCCACTCCTTCTTTTACTCCACGACACCAGCCCTGGTCATCTTCATCCTCCACCTTCAGAAACTCTTCACCTTCACACACACACACACACACACACACACACACACACACACATGATAAATTATTACAGATGATAGAAATGTGTGCATGGTCAGATATGAAGTAAATGTGCTTCACCTGCTTTGAATGAAAGCTCGTCTTCCCCCTCTCCAGTGTACGTGTACAGAGCTCGGACATGCACTCCTCCGATCATCACCCTGAGACATACACACACACACACACACACACACATGTTTTTACATGTCCTGGGTTACTGTATTTATGCTTAGGATTTATACTGGGTTTTACTCCATGGTGAGGATTTAATCCTGAAATCCTACATAACAGACTTTGTTGTGATTTATGACGTATTTCAGAGTCTTAGAGTGTTAAATGCATACATTTTCTAACTTTAAAATCCTTTTATTTACAACTAAAACAATTCTTCCTGCAGGAAACTCAGCGCTCTTAGTTGTAACAAATTAAATAATTATAAACATCAGATCTTGTTCCATCTTTAATGTGAAAAATCAATCAACAACATCCACGGGCAAAAATAGAAAAAAAATCTAATAATTACGCTTTAATGGGTCATGTGACCATGCTTAGAATGAACCATTCACATTTAAACTACTCTACAGAAGTAATTATGCATTCTACTGTCATGAGTGATTCTGATTTAATTTCAGTAGGGTATTGAAACATGATGTAAACTGAGAATATTTATCATTTTAAGGAATAAAAAGGTGATTTTAAAATATTTATGATATTAACACAGCTCAGAAAAGTAAGGTCAGTGAGATGATCAGGGTATAAACAGTGTATCTCAAACACACACACACACACACACACACACACACACACACACACACACACAAAGTCTCTCATTACATCAACTAATGTTTCTGAGAGTCAGTCAGAGAAAGCTGCATGTCTGATGGTTGTAGGAGAACATTAGTACCTGTGTGAATGAGCAGCTCGACATTTGGAAAAGTTCCATCAATGCTGAAGATCATCTACAGGTTTTACATCCAGAAAAGGTGTTTATGAGGGAAGATGTTGTAGATGTGAGGAAGACGATGAGAACTACATCTATTATAACAGCATGATGTTGGTAGTAGAAGATTCCGAGTGCTGAACTGATCTGTGTACAGTTTACACCTTTCACCATTTCATCATCAAACAACAAACACAACAAACACACAACTGTAGATCAGATACAAACCTGTAACACACACATATGGGAGAACATTCCTCTCCCAAACCTTCACCACCTGATCTCCTCACTTCCTCACATGGAGACGCACAGAAGAGATATAACTCCGTTTTCTCAGTTTACACATTTGATATATTTTCTTTTTTTTAATTGTTAATAAAATGTGGGTTTAATGAGATTTACAAATGATTTAATATTCTCTATTCATTTATGTTTTATACAGATTGGTTATTGGAATTGGGTTTGTATTTCCAGCTTACTGAGTTTACTGGTGATGTGATTGTGATGATTAATTTATTCTGAACATCAGTCACATGACCATCCCAACCTTAAACAAGGAAATGTTGCTTATTTTATGATGATTTACATTTACATTTACATTTGTGGCATTTAGCAGACGCCCTTATCCAGAGCGACTTACAACTGAGCAATTGAGGGTTAAGGGCCTTGCTCAAGGGCCCACTAGTGGTAGCTGGGTGGTTGTGGGGTTTGAACCTGCGATCTTCTGGCCCAGAGGCCGACACCTTACCACCAAGCCACCACCTCCCTGATGATGTTTCATTACAGATGGAAAAAGATCTGATGTGATTTTAGTCTGCATTTTATAAACGAAATATTGTTTGACCGAAAGGCTGCATTTGATGATGATGATGATGATGATGATGATAATGATGATGAATTTACCCTTTTCCCTCCTCAATCTGTGCTCTTGGTTTTTTGACATGTTTCTTCTTCTTAGATGGTGGAACCCACTCCTACACACACAAAGGAAACATTACATACCTTATAGTGAAGTTTCCAGTTACAGGTAGTATCAAATTAACTTTATTTATCACATAAACATTACAGCACAGTGAAATTCTTTCTTCACTTATCCCAGCTGGTGTTTGGAAATTGGGGTCAGAGTTCAGGGTTAGCCATGATGGAGCACAGAGGTTTAAGGGACTCGCTTAAGGACAAAAAGGGTGGCAGCTTGGAGATTCCGGAGTTCGAACCCCGACCTTCTGATCAGTAGCCCAGCCACAGAGCTACACCCTCTTGAGAAGCAACTGTAGGTATATATGAATAGGTTTCCCCCTAATATGCTGTATAATTACTCTTTACTGCTCGATGGTCCACTACTGGCAGTTTGGTAGTGCAGGGAACTAAACCTGCATCCTTCTGGTTCAGAGCCCAATGCCTGAGAACCACTGAGATAGCACCTTAATAATAAACACAAACAGCTCGGTACAAAAAACTGCATCTCGGATGTGGAATGAGCAGTTTGAACATTTGGAAAGGTTGCATCAATGTTGAATGGTGTATATACACACACGTACACAGGCACACACACACACACACACACACACACACACACACACACACACACACGTACCTGCAGTGTGGGCCACTGTGTGTTCATTCCTGGACCGTAGGTGTTTCTCCACCATTGTAAATCATCCTGCTCATTGATGGACGTAAGAGTGTGTAACAGATCACTGTACACAGCCTTCACACTGAAACATACAAACACAAAGCTACATTCAGTGTGTGTGTGTGTGTGTGTGTTTGTGTGTGTGTGTGTGTGTGTGTGTTTGTGTGCTGGCTGATTGTGTCTGTCCTGTCTTTTAATCATCCTGGCACATGATTGGTCAGAAGTTGATGATTAGGTTTATTAGGTTTGAAGAAAAGATTTAACAATCTCAGAGTTCTAAATAAATGTGAACGCACACACACACACACACACACACACACACACTACACACACCACACACCACACACACACACACCACACACACACACACACACACACACACACACACACACACACACACACACACACACACACACACACACACACACACACACACACACACACACACACAACACACACACACACACACACACACACACACACACACACACACACACACACACACACACACACACACACACACACACACACACACACACACACACACACACACACACACACACACACACACACACACACAGTGTGTGTTTAGTTACCTGTGATTGTTAGTGATGTCCAGGTGTGTGTGTATTGACAGCAGAGTGTTTTTCAGAAAGCTGATCCTCTTCCTCTCCTGCTCCTGTGATTGGTCAAACACTGACTCCATTTCCTCCATGTAGCGTGGAGTGTAACCAATCACATCCTCTAGAATCTTCACATAGTGTTCACGTGCCTGTATCAATAACCATTATCATTACCATAATCACCTCCACTCTCATAACCATCAGCAACATCACCATCATCACCTCCACTATCATCACCATCATCATCACCATCATCACCTTCACCACTCTCATCACCATAATCATCACCACTCATCACCATCCACCTCATCACCATCACCATCATCAGCATCATCATCACCTCCACTCTCATCACCATAATCATCACCATCATCACCTTCACTCTCATCACCATAATCATCACCATTCATCACCTCCACTATCATCACCATCAGCATCATCATCACCATCATCACCTCCACTCTCATCACCATATTCATCACCATTATCACCTCCACTATCATCACCATCACCTCTCATCATCACCATCATCACCTCCACTCTCATCACATAATCATCACCATCATCACCATCATCACCATCACCTCATCATCACCATCACCATCATCACCATCACCATCACCATCATCACATCATCATCACCATCAGCATCATCATCACCATCATCACCTCCACTCATCATCACCATAATCATCACCATCATCACCTCCACTCTCATCACCATCACCAATCATCTCATCCATCATCACCTCCACATCATCACCATAATCATCACCATCATCACCTCCACTCTCATCACCATCACCATCATCACCTCCACTCTCATCACCATAATCATCACCATTATCACCTCCACTATCATCACCATCAGCATCATCACCTTCACTCTCATCACCATAATCATCACCATTCATCACCTCCACATCATCATCATCATCCACTCTCATCATCATCATAATCATCATCACCATAATCATCACCATTATCACCTCCACTCTCATCACCATCAGCATCATCACCTCACTATCATCATCATCATCATCATCGCCATCATCACCTCCACCTCTCATCACTCATCACCATCATCACCTCCACTCTCATCACCATCAGCATCATCACCACCATCACACCCTCCACTCTCATCACCATCAGCATCATCAACCATCTCATCACTCTCCATCTATCATCATCATCAGCATCATCAGCATCATCACATCATCATCACTCATCATCATCCTCATCATCACATCATCATCATCATCACCTCATCACCTAACCATCATCACCATACCATCATCATCACATACCATCATCATCATCTCCACTCTCATCACCATCAGCATCATCCACCATCATCACCATCATCACCATCATCATCACCACCATCACCATCATCACCATCATCTCATCACATCATCATCACCATCATCATCACCTCCACTATCATCACCATCACATCAGCATCATCACCATCATCACCTCATCCCACTCATCATTCACCATCAGCATCCCATCAGCATCATCACCATCATCACCATCATCACCATACATCATCACCATCACATCACCACCACCACATCAATCAGCATCATCACCACATCTCAGCTCTCATCAGCATCATCATCACCATCATCACCTCCACTCTCATCACTCATCATCACCATCATCATCACATCATCATCACCTCCACTCACCCTCCTCATCACCATCAGCCTCATCACCATCATCCCCTCCACTATCATCACCATAATCATCATCATCATCACCATCATCACCATCATCACTCTCATCACCATCATCATCACCATCATCACCATAATCATCACCATCATCACCTCCACTCTAATCACCATCAGCATCATCACCTCATCACCATCATCATCATCACCATCATCACCTATCATCACTATCACCCATCACCACCATCAATCATCACCATCATCACATCTCCACTATCATCAGCATCATCACCTCCACTCTTATCATCATCAGCATCATCATCACCATCCACCTCCCATCATCACCATCATCACCATCATCACATCACCATCACATCATCATCATCATCATCACATCATCACCATCATCACCATCATTATCACTATCATCACCATCAGCATCATCATCACCTCCACTCATCATCACCATCATCATCATCACCATTATCACCTCCACTATCATCACCATCATCACCATAATCATCACTCTCATCACCATCAGCATCATCACCTCCACCATCCATCATCATCACCATCATCATCACCATCATCATCACCATCATCATCCATCATCATCATCATCATCACATCACCATCATCATCATCATCATCACCATCACCTCCACCATCACTCTCATCACCATCATCACCTAATCCACTCTCATCACCATCACCATCATCATCACCTATCATCACATCATCCCATCACCATCCACTATCATCAGCATCATCACCATCATCACCTCCACTCTCATCACCATATCATCACCTCCACTCACCATCATCACCATCATCATCATCATCACCTCCACTCATCACCATCACCACATCATCACTCTCATTACCATCACCATCATCACAATCATCACCATCATCATCACATCATTCATCATCATCCATCATCATCCCATCATCACCATCAGCATCATCACCATCCACTATCATCACCACATCATCACCATCATCATCACATCATCCATCCATCAATCTAATACCATCATCATCACTCATCATCATCAGCATCATCACCATCATCACCTCATCATCATCATCCATCATCCATCATCATCATCACCATCATCATCACTCTCATCATCATCATCATCCTCCTCATCACATATCATCACCATCACATCATCATCACATCATCACATCTCCATCTCTCATCACCATCAGCATCACCATCACCATCATCACATCATAACCATCCACTCATATTCATCACCATCCATCATCATCACCATCATCACATCATCATCACCACATCATCAGATCATCCATCATCATCACCATCATCACATCATCACCATCACCATCATCACCATCATCACCATCACCACCATCATCACCATCATCATCATCATCATCATCATCATCATCATCATCACCATCACATCATCATCCATCACATCACATCATCATCACCTCCACTCTCACCATCACCATCAGCATCATCATCACCATCATCATCCTCAACATCTCATCATCATCAGCATCATCATCACCCTATCATCACCATCATCACAATAATCCACTCATCATCATCATCATCACTCCTCATCACCATCACCTCCACTCTCATCACCATCAGCATCATCAGCATCATCAAACCATCATCACCATAATCTTCATCATCATCATCATCATCACCTCATCATCATCACCTCCATCACCTCATATCATCAGCATCATCACCTCCACTATCATCACCATCCACATCATCACCATCATCACCTCCACTCTCATCACCATCAGCATCATTACCATCATCACCTCCACTATCATCACAATCATCATCACCATCATCATCACTCATCATCATCACCATCATCAGCATCATCACCATCATCACCATCCACACTCACTTCATCAGCATCATCACCTCCACTCATAACAATAATCATCAGCATCACCATCAGATATCACCATCATCATCATTTATCACCTCCCCTCCACTCTCACATCACCATCAGCAATCATTCAACATCATCACTCCATCTCACATCATCACCAATCACACATCATCACCATCATCACCTCCACTATCATCATCATCACATCATAATCATCATCACCATCATCATCATCACCATCATCACCTCCACTCTTATCATCATCAGCATCATCACCTCCACTCTCATCACCATCATCACCTCCACTATCATCACCATCATCACCTCCACATCTCATCACGTAATCATCACCAATCACCTCCACATATCATCACCATCAGCAGCATCACCTCCTATCTCACCGTAATCATCACCATCATCACCATCACATCATCACCATCATCACCATCATCATCACTATCATCAGCATCATCATCACCATCATCACTATCATCCACTCACCTCATCACCATCATCACCTCCACTCCCATCACCATCACCATCACATCATCACCATCATCACCTCCACTCTAATCACCATCAGCATCATTACCATCATCACCTCCACTCTCATCACCATCAGCATCATCAACATCATCACCTTCATTCTCATCACCATCATCAGACCCCCTTATATAGAGCAATGTACAAAAAGTGCTTTAAGTCTCCATCTAATAATAAATTAACCCTGGTATGATCGATTACCACCTTAAGATACAAACAGCTTCAAACTCAGTTGACATGAAGATGTCCAGATGAAGTTCATCTCCACCTCGGTGCCAAATCAGAGAATCGCCGTAAAGGAAATTTGTGATGGCGGGGGTGATGACGTATCTGAGGTATGTGCCAATCCATTTTTGACTTTGTAGATGAGTAGGGTGGTGTAGGAGAAAGTGGGCAGGTTGGAGTGGGTGGAGCAGGTGCAGCAGAAATTGGGCAGGTTGGAGTGGGTGGAGCAGGTGCAGCAGTAGGGTGGTGTAGTAGAAATTTGGGCAGGTTGGAGTGGGTGGAGAAGGTGCAGCAGTAGGGTGGTGTAGGAGAACTTGGGCACGTTGGAGTAGGTGGAGAAGGTGCAGCAGTAGGGTGGTGTAGGAGAAATTGGGCAGGTTGGAGTGGGTGGAGCAGTGGAGCAGGTGCAGCAGTGGGGTGGTGTAGGAGAAACTTGGGCAGGTTGGAGTGGGTGGAGCAGGTGCAGCAGGTGCAGCAGTGCAGCAGGGTGGTGTAGGAGAAATTGGGCAGGTTGGAGTGGGTGGAGCAGGTGCAGCAGTAGGGTGGTGTAGGAGAACTTGGGCAGGTTGGAGTGGGTGGAGCAGGTGCAGCAGTAGGGTGGTGTAGGAGAACTTGAGCAGGTTGGAGTGGGTGGAGCAGGTGCAGCAGTATGATGGTGTAGTAGAACTTGAGCAGGTTGGACTGGGTGGAGCAGGTGCAGCAGTAGGGTGGTGTAGGAGAAGGAGATGAGTTTAGTATCATCAACATAACAGTGGTAGTTAAATCCACGTGAGGAGATGACTTCACCAAGAGAGAGAGTATAGAGTGAGTAAAGTAGAGGAGCGAGTACTGAGCCTTGTGGAACACCAGTGGTGAGTCTGTGTGGGGCAGATGTGGATCCTCTCCATGTTACCTGGTCTGAGTGACTTTACCAGTAGGAGGAAAACCATGCAGTTCCAGACACACCAAGACTCCTGAGGGGAACCAACAGTGTCTTATGGTTGAACATGTCAAAAGCAGCTGAAAGGTCTAGAAGGATGAGGACAGAGGACAGAGTGGCTGATCGAGCAGCATGTAGCTTTTCTCAGTGACTCAGAAGAGCAGTCTCTGTGGAATGTGCTGCTTTGAAGCCAGACTTGTTGGGTGAAGGACCCATTGATGATAGTGGACATGAATGGCAGGAGGTCATGAGAGATGGTCTGGAGTTTGGCTGAAGGCTT
>JACRUU010000002.1:5602596-5605096 GCA_030449085.1 Kryptopterus vitreolus | reverse complement strand
CTTCCAAATGCTGAAGGTCTCACTCAGCCATGGAGATCTGATCCGTGTTGAAGTCTAGGGGAGATTTTCCTTCACCACTCATTCATTCACTCTCCAAAACCTCTCCTTTGTGATGTGGGGAAGACTCTACTTACATTCTTGTTAAGTCAACAAAAACTCAGTTCAGTTTTATACATTTTGATATAATGTTTTTCTCTACACTGTCGTCTGAGTTCCGCTCTGTATCATCACTGTTTCTGTGTTTCACTCTGGTTTAAAGTAAAGTGAATAAATGGTAGATACGTATGTCACAGTCAGGAACGCCAGTATGAAGAATGATTTTAATGTGAGCAGAAGTTAAACCCGATCAGCGAGAGGTGATCAGAAGCTTGCTGAGATGAGAGCACAGTCCTGAGTTAGTCCTGTGGACTGAGCACACAGTCTAGGAGATGTGTGATGTTCACTATGGTGGTTCTGGAGGTGGAGCTGCTGATTGTTATGGATTAACAGACTACAAGTCCAGAATCCAGTTGGTTAAAGCCATAATCATGCTAAAGTCCATGAACAACATTATCTCCCTTGTCACGTTGGTGTAGATGTAAAATGAACAGCAGCAGATTTGGTGTCTCTCTGATGGGATGGTCGTCTTTCTGAATAGGGTTTAGTGTAGTGAAGGAAAGGTGATGGTGATGATGGTCATTCCTTGTTATAACAAATCTCTTCATAACCACCTCTTCATGCCTTCAGATGTGGATGGGTTCTCTCCTGAGTCAAGGATTCTTCCTGAAGCCATCGCAGTGAGTTTTTTTTATCTTCATCACAGTCATCACTGGATTACTTATTAGGAATAACCTAATAAACATCTGTGTGAACCTTCTTTGAGGCATGTTGATTGTTAAAACTGAATTGTATTATTCCTGCTCTCATGCAGCAGATATCACTTACCCATAAACAGTGTGTTATTTTCTTTAATGAAGATCTTAAGCTGAAGATTTGAATGCAATTCTTGCCATATATATTAACTAAAACCATAAAACTTCTGTATATAATGAAGAACATGCTTTCCTGTGGATCAGTCACTGTTTCATCATGTCTCTGAGAACAATTAGTTACTATAGAAATAATAAAGTATTAGTGAATATAAAACTCTCTGTCCTGCTGTTCCAGGACCTTCTAAATAATTACAAGTAACAGAAGGAATATCAGTGTGTATAGTGTCTGAGTATTGTATAGTGTGTGTGTGTGTGTGTGTGTGTAGTGTATATATTGTACATACTGGAGTCAGTTATTTGTTTCCACTTGTTGCTCCATTCAGTGAGCTGCTGAGCGTAGTGTTTCTCCAAGTGAGCTCGCTCTTTAAAACAGTCCACAAGGACATCACACACCTCGAACGAGTCCTGAGTTCTGTTTACTGTACGGGCATAGTTACCCGACTGACACACACACACACACACACACACACACACACACACACACACACACACATACACACACAGTGCTTACAATGCCATAACATATTTAACACCATATTTAGTGTAAATATAACATACAATGTATTTCTGGAACCTTCTGGAAAAAGAGAGGGAGAGGTCGGGAGAGTTGGAAAAAGAGAAAAAGACAGAGAGAGAGAGAGAGAGAGAGAGAGAGAGAGAGAAAGCACAAAAGACAAAACAGAAACAGAACTGCACTTCCAAACTGAGTGCAGAAAATATATTGAAAGGTTTTTTATGGAAAAAATGCATTCAACACACATTTGTATCTTTAAAAAACAATCAGAAATTGCCATCAGGAGAACACAAGGACTTCTGCTGTGTGTTATAACACAATATATATATCTGTCTGTCTTTAACACCAGGAGTGAAAACACTCTTCCTTTACTGCTACATCTGACCTGATGTTTCTAACACAAGAATATAAACTTATCTCACTCTACAGTGTAAATTGCCATGTATAGTGTATATTACAGTGTATATTACAGATGTATAGTGTATATTACAGTGTATATTACAGCCGTATAGTGTATATTACAGTGTATATTACAGCCGTATAGTGTATATTACAGTGTATATTACAGCCATATAGTGTATATTACAGTGTATATTAAGTGTAAAGTGTATATTACAGTGTAGAGTGTATATTCCAGTGTATATTACAGCTGTATAGTATATATTACAGTGTATATTACAGCCGTATAGTGTATATTACAGTGTATATTACAACCGTATAGTGTATATTATAGTGTATATTACAGCCGTATATTGTATATTACAGTGTATATTACAGCCATATAGTGTATATTACAGTGTATATTACAGCTGTATATTGTATATTACAGTGTATATTACAGCCATATAGTGTTTATGGGAGGTATATGTATATAGGAGGGGGTAGCTTAGTGGTCTAAGGCGCTGGGCTGCTGATCGGAAGATCCGGGTTCGAGCCCCGGTATGGCCAAGCTGCCGCCCTTGGGTCCTTAAGCAAGACCCTTAACCCTCTGTGCTCCAGGGGCGCCGTATCATGG
>JACRUU010000002.1:5567596-5597596 GCA_030449085.1 Kryptopterus vitreolus | reverse complement strand
TGACTTGAAGAGGGCCGTACACATGAGACGTCCAAACAATATGACCGAGCTAAAGCAGTTCTGCCAGGAAGAATGGGCTAAAATTCCTCCTCAGCGATGTGCAGGTCTGATCCACAGCTACAGGAAGCGCCTGGTTGAGGTTATTGCTGCCAGGGGGGGTCAACCAGTTATTCATTCTAATGTTTCACTTACTTTTTCCACTGCCATTTTGAATGTTGAATGATTGTGTTCAATAAAGACAAGAAAGATTGGATTTTTAGACACATTGTGTTTGTCAATACCAATGAATTAGATGAAGATCAGATAATATTTTATGGCAAATTTATTCAGAAACCCATGAAATTCCAAAAGGTTCACACACTTTTTCTTGCCACTGTAAGTGCGACTCCTCCTCCTCTACCAGTTAGGCGAGGCTGCTGTATGTAGCTGTATGCTGGAGGACTAGCTTCATTTAACGCTACATACTCGTTCTGTTTAACCCATGTTTCTGTTAGACACAGGATATCAAACTCCTGATCTGAGATCATTTCATTAACTAGGATTGCTTTAGATGTTTAGAGATCTGATATTTAATAAACCTAACTTCAGAACAGAGGTGGAGGCTGTGTGTTCAGTAAGATCTGAATAAGAGGTATCTACATTAATTAGATTATTAAAACAGGCTTTGAGTCTTTTGAGATTTGTGGTTCGCTCGAGGAACAGATACAGTCTCAGTGTTATATAACCTGAGTGACGACTCTATGCAGATGGTTGGATTAGACGGTTTGTCTGCTCCTTGACCTGGACTCTGGGTAGTCAGCAGTTAACTAGTCCTACCCTAAGACTATGTGCTATATTACAAGAAAGGAGAGCGGCCCCTTCCCTGGTGGGTTTCACTTACACTTAACTACAGCCGCTGGAGCCCCTAAAAGCCTGTGTCTCACTGTGGAGTCTCCAATTACCAGAGTGCCTTCATGTTCTCGATGGGTTCTTCAATGAGGTGATTTAGCCTTTGGTTGAGCGAGTATGCTGCCGAGTCGTCACCCATTCACCCCACTGTGAGGGTTCTAAAGCCAGAGTCGCTGAGTGGATAACTCCTCCTGCGGAACCCATACTGCTTGTTACAGGTATGCTACACTTTCTCTTGCTAATACTCTCTAAGGTCTGGATGCACTCCTCTAATGCTAAAATCTTCTTCTTCAGACTGCTAACTAGCACACTCCTGTCACAAATAAACTTATCCGTAATGACGGAGGAACACACTGAACAATCTTTATGTACTGTTTTTTGTTGTTAGTTTTTTTTAGATGAGATTGTAGATTGACCTTGCTTGTTTAGTCTAGGTGCTCTCAAGCTGCTCGCATCTACATAACATCTACATAAACATGTTCTTCATAACACCTACCTAAACAAATCACACCCTTTATAACATCTATATAAACTAATTACTCTCTGCATAACACCTACATAAAGTAATCACACACTTCTGCACATCGCAATAAATTAACCATCCTGTTCATAACCCATACATAAGTGAATCACCCACTTCCCAAAATGTACATAAATCACTAAGTTAATAACACCTACATAGACTAATCAGCCCCTTCCCAACATTTATATCACCCCCCTTTATAACATCTACATAAAATAACTCCATGACACCTACATAAACTAATCACCTCCTTTGCATCGTAAGCTAGTAATTCCCTTCATATCATCTACATAAATGAATCACCAATTTCTCAACAGCAACATAAACTAATCATCCCTTCATAAAACCTGCATAAACTAATCACCCCTTTCCAACATTTACATTACCCACTTCTTAACATCTACTACACCTTCATATAAATAAATAACCTTCATAACATCTATATAAACTATTCACCCCTTTATAACATCTATATAAATGTATCACCCCTTTATAACAACCACGTGAACTCATCACCACTTTCCCTGAAAACGAAATAAATGAATCGCCCCTTTTGGTGGGATTTGAGCCTCTGATATTCTGATAAATGCCTTAATCACTGAGCTATCACCTCAATAATCTGCCTCTTCATAACATCTTAATAAACTAATCACACTTTCTCAACATTTACAGAAACGAATCACCTCATTCATAACAGTTACATAAACTAATCCCCCCTTTTATAATACGTAGATGAATGAATTAGCTCCTTCAATACATATATAAACTAATCTTCCCCTTTATAACACCTACATAAACTAAACACTCCATTCATTTGCATTTACATTATCCAGAGCGACTTACAACTGAGCAATTGAGATTTAAGGGCCTTGCTCAAGGGCCCAATAGTGCTAGCTAGTGGTGGTTGTGGGGTTTGAACCTGCGATCTTCTGGTCCAGGGGCCAACACCTTACCACTAAGACACCACCTCCCTCCCTTCATAACACATACGTAAACTAATTAGCCCCTTCAATACATCTACATAAACTAATCACCCATTCATAACATAGGCATGAATTTATCACCCACTTTATAACACTTACATAAACAAATCGCCCCTTTATAACATCTATATAAACTAATAACCCTCTTCAAGAGATGTACATAAATATATCACCCCTTTCCTGCACGTGGACCTTGTGCATTTGAGTGGTCTTGTGGAATAGAATTTGAAAGTTAAAGCAGGGAAAGAAATAAACAAGAAATGTGGAGAAGAATACTCATTTATTTAAACATCTAAATCATCATTTTCAGATCATCACCATCATAAACATCATCCTTATGTAGCAACAGAAATACCTGATAAATCTATAGAGCTCTGCATAAATATCTGTCATATATTTATCATTTAATTTATATCCAAGTGCTTAATATTCATAGATTTTTACTGTCCTAAAATATTGTCTTTTACCTTTTAAATAAAATTAAGTGATCTTATCATCTTTGCACTAACCCTCCCACACACTTACACCATTGCATGTTGTACTGAGAGCAGATGAAGAGAACCTCTACCCAAAGGGAAATGTGTTGTGTGATCTGGAAGACCAATTATGCTTACGGTGTGAAAATGACCTCTATACTTAACCCCCTAAATGCTTATTCTTATTCTTATTACCACTTTATAATAATCATTATTGTGAATAAAAATAGAAACTGTAAAGCTAATGTTCATCATCATAACAACCACCATCCTCCTCCTCATCATCCTCATCAGCAGGATCAGACCACATGTAACGATGTGTATGGTATGAACATTATCTGTACACAGTTTTACAACAATACAGATCATTGCATTGTATTTCTACAGTAAACTTTACATTACCATAGCAACAGAGAAATGCTGCCATCACTGTGAGTAAATCAAATCAAACCAGGAGTTTAGGAATGAGGAAGCAGACTTGCATGTTAATCCTCTGTTGAAGCTCAGGACACTCCACATGTTGAGTCTCTCAGGTGGATCACTTTTAGTCGGATCACTGGAGCATCTTAGCACAGATTTTAAGACATGTTGATAATAAATGGATGTGTTTGTGTGTCAGAGTTTTTGTAAGTGAGTGTGAGAGCCCTGTTTTCTGTGTGATGTAAACCTTTCAACTCTGAGATCCTTCATCTCGCAGGCGTTCATTCGGTCCCTCTGAGGAAACAGTGGAGACAGAAAATGGAGATGACAGTCTGAAAGGAGAGAAAATGTTGCATCATCATGATTAATACAGATGCATAGCAGTTTTGTTTTGTTTTTTTTTTTCAGATTGAGTATGGAGAGTACGCAGAGAAATGTCAGATAAAAGGCTCTTTCAACATGACTGCAATGTGAACTTGACCCGAACTGGGGAAAGGAAAGTGTGGACCTGAAGTGCATGCCTCACTGAAATAAAGTTCTCCTGCACAATTATTGTGTTCTTTACTGTGCTTTGCTTATCAGTATCTTTCTGTGAATGCAATCATTGCTGCCACTGCTCTGCTCACTCAAGTCCGCCATCCTCATGCTATCTATCAAACTAGAAATCTCTAGCTATAGAAATGTATGCTGTAGCAGACTTGCTGTATTTCATTCTCATTATGTTTCTATAGAACTGAGTCTGCTTTACAAATTAAGAATAAAATGTGTCCAGGTTGTAATCTTTTAACCTTGTTTTACATGTCAAATCATTACACAGCAACATCTTTCCAAAAACCTGACTGTCCACAAAACATGGTAAAATCTGATCTTTTGTTCCTCACCTGTCTGTAAGCCTCTTCAGCGCTCGTTCAATGTTCATGCGATGTCCAACGCGGCTCACTCCGAGATCAAGGAAGTCGTCCTTGGTAAGTGACGGCAGGTGTGAGCCATCAATCTCATTGTCTAGGAAACGCTCTCTATGCTCTGCAAGGTTCAGGTAGGTCAGCCAATCAGCAACATCATATTTGGTCCAGTATGGGAGGGGCTTGGATGCAAACGGACGATTAGGTGGAGGAAGGGTTAGAAGTGGTAGGTAACTCACACTAGATGGGGAGGAGCCACCTGATAGGAAGTGTGTAGGGGAGAGAGAGTGTGAGCCTAGCAAAGGGTTTGAAGTAGGTGCTGGGGAGGAAGGGGGCATTAGTGGAGGAGTTGGAGGGAAGAAATGCTCAGCCAAAGGATGGGAAGCTGATGGGGGGGTAATGGGAGTCTGAAGATCAAAGGGAGATCCATAAAGTGAAGCAGAAGGAAAAACAGGAAGAGAGGAAGGACGTGGTGGCCCAGGTTGTGGTCGTTCTGAACAGGAAATGAGAGGACTTGGAGCACGGCGCCGCTGAATATGAGCTTCAGAGCGCCTTGATTCTGAAGCAGAAAACAAATCTAGACCTTTAGTACGATATTTAGCACGATGCTTTGGTGAAGTTGGGTATGGGGAATAGGACACGGACGAAGGAGAAAGGGGAGCATGAGAAAGGGATATAGGAGAGATGGGTGGGTGGCTATAGGATGGAGGGGACAATGGAGGGTGTGCAAGTGACAGTGGAGAAAGAGGAGCATGAGGCAGACAGGGAGGAGAAAGAGGACAGTGAGAGAAAGATAAGGGAGATGGAGATGGGGTCCAGCTCGAATAAGGAGGGGCCTGAGGGGTCAGGGTAGGGGTTAATGCTGGTGTCAGAGGTGAAGGAGGTACAGGATTAGCAGTGAGGCTAGTAGCTATGGGGTTAGGTACAATATTTGTGGTTAAGGGGTTAGGAGAGATTGTTGAGGGTAACGGAGTGGGGGTTAAAGGATTAGGAGGTAAGGGATTTGCTAAAGAATTGGGGGAAATACTTGGGGCTAGTGGATTAGGGGTAAAAGGCTGTGCAACAGGGTTCGGTACAATAGTCTGGACTAAAGGCTTAGAGCTAATAGGGTTTAAGGGGACAGGAGCCAAAGAAGGTGAAAGAGGTCTTTGAAGCGGTTGAGAGGAGGAAAGAAGTTGGGCATGACCTGCAGGGACTAATGAAGACAGGTCTTCTGAAAACCTGTAAGAAAGAAAGTTCAGATAATCTAAGATAACTTCCAGTTGGACACAAACCCTCAACTACTTTTGTTTATGATTTAACTGACAACTTCATAACTATCTCTAGTGGATGATCTCTGACCTTTGCATCTGCTGTGACCCTTGACCCTGCCATCCCCCGATCTGCTGCAGCTTGTTGCTGAGTTCACTGATAATACTGGCCTTTACACTGGAAAGAGGGGAGTGTAGACGTCTGTCCATAAAAGTTGGTGCCTTCACTCCTCCTTTTCCCTCCATCTTTTCATCCGGCTGGTAAAATCCTGGGGCAGCACTGGTCTGTCGTCGCAACGATGGCACGGTTCGTCCTGTCTCCACATTAGTGTGTAATTTAGCAGTGTTATGGAGGTGTGGTTTCACATGTATGGGTGGTGGAGGTTTGCTTTTGTGTGTGTGGGCTTTTGTGTATGTGTCATTGTGCATTTTAAACTGATGGTGCGTGTTGGAAAGAACGGAATCCAGGGACACTCTTCTTCCTTCTTTTATTCCACCAATTTCTGTGCTGACTCGTCTTTCCTGGTGTCTCCTTTCTCCACTAACTCTTTCTGCCTGATGGTCAAGGCTGCTGTGACTGTCTGGTTCCTCAATCCCAGAATCCACCACTGCCTCTGGCCACTCAAAACCCTTTGATTCTGTCTGGATCCGTTCACCTCCAACAACTGGTCGACTTGCTGAAGGGGTTGTCATAGTGACAGTTACTACAGCAGCACTTGCTGTTGCTGCTGCAGCAGTTGTCATGGTTGCAAAGGTAAGAGTAGAACTACCACGATCTTGTGGAGGGTAGAAAAGTGGGAGGGGCCTGTGCAGTGAAGCAGGGTCTGAGGATGTGGGTGGGGCAGAGGTTGTGGAAGTTGTAGAAAAAATCTGGGGGGATGGAAGTGAAGGAGACAGAGCAGACTGGGTTAAATTGGCCACTTCACTATCATATGATGTCAAACTAGATGCAGCCGAATCAGCAGGCTGGGGAGAGGGGAGTGGATGCTGAGGGTGGATTTGTGGCATTTGGTTGTGTTGGGGTGGATTGGCAGGAGGTATTTTTGGGCAGAGCTGAGGTGGTGGGATAAGAGGAGAAGGAGGGAAGAGAAATGGATGAACAATGGCAGAGGGATGAAAGGTTGAGATATGAATATCAGGTAGAGACTGTGATGTTTCAGTTGGTCCTGGTGGGTCTACAGTGGTGTTCTGAAGCTGCTGATCATGCTGCAGTAAACTTTGACCACCATGCTGTTGTTCTTGGTGAGGATGTTCCTGGTGATGGTGGTTGTACACTGTTGTTTCCTGTAACGGTCTGTCCACTCCATTAGCAAACTGTAAAGGTGGTGGAAGTGGTTCTGCAAACACAAACTCATCGGCTATATCCACTGAGGGGGCAGGTGGAGGCAAAACCATCACCCCACCTCCAGTTTCACCAGCTTGAACTTCCTCTTTATGTTCAGCCTTTTCTGTTGCTGTGTTTGATTTATGGGTGGTTTCTAGGACAGGCTCAGCATAGCAGACAGCGTTACTGCTCAATTCAGTGTCCATGCGCACTAAAGGAGGTCTGTGTTGAAGATGCTGTTGAGATGCTTTTCCTTGTCCTTCCCTTTCATTGTGATAAGTTTGATATTGATTTGTTCTTTCAGAAGTCAACTGCACCTTATGAACATCTCTTCCATCTCTTTCTACACCTGTTACCCCACTACCAGACAGACGTAACATTCGTGGACTCTGGGGTCGACTAAGAGGAGAATGACTTGTTGATGTAGGGCTGCTGCCAGGAAGGTAGTTACCAGTCTGTGTTTGGTGCATGTAGGAGGAGGAATGGTGCTGTGGATTATGGCTAGACGAATGGGCGACAGGGAAAGCAGCAGCAGTGGAAAACTGTCGCCCAAAATGCCTCTCCTCCTTGCGTGGTCGACGGTCGTCCTTAAGAGCGCGTTCTCGAGCAGCTAATGCTAGGCTTAGTGGACTTGACGGATCCAGAATTTTCCCAGTTAGTGGGTGAATAAATGTAGTGTTATGCTGAGAGGCATATTGTGGAAGTCCAAAGGCAGGTGGCATGCTAGCAGCATTGCTAGTGTACAAGCCCTCATCAATTGACTTGGAGGAACGAAGCCTGGGAGCAGGCTCATTCTGAACAGACTGTAAAAGGTCAGGCTCCTCAAGGACATCCTCTTCGGAAGAGTAGAAGAAGGAAGTGCTCTTGCGGCGGGAATCACGAAAACGGTCTCTTTCTCGTTGAGCTGTTCCACCTATATCTGGAGGGAATGGAGTAGGTGGAACTGGAGGCAGGGCTATAGGTGGAGCTGGGATTGATACTGTGCTGTGATGTTCTGTTTCTTCTGCCTCAAGCTGCGAAGAAGGCTCTGCTTCTACACTGCTGTTCTGGCTGCTACGCCCTGAGCTGCTTGTGGATGGTGCTTTGACAATTATGGTTGGAATTGGAATGGAGTTTTTCTCTGATCTCCCTCCTCCTTCCTCCACCTTACGTTGCTTTAGCAGTGGTCCTTTACCACCACGTCGGCCAGTTGTCTTGGTTATTGTTGCTGGCATATCGGATGGTGGAACAGCACTGCTAGAACCACGCCTCAAACCACCCATTTTTGCTCCTCCCCTCCTAATATGGTCAGCATCCAGCTTAGAAAAAATATATAAGAAAGTATAAGAAAGAATAGAACATGGCAATTATAATACACATTTATAGCACTTCTACATTCATGTTCTCCTTCATGTTACTCACCCGACGAGTAGATGCCCTTATTTGCATCTGAGCATGATGAGTGGGGTTGTTGTGCATAAGCTCTGGCCTCCTGTGAACAGGAACTGGAGGTTCTGGTGCAGAAGTTTCAGGAGGAGGTGGAATGTCATCTGGCCCTGGCACTGATAAACTACGAGATAGTTTCATAGTAGGGGGGTGAAGATGTCCCCGTTCCCCGTCAGCTACCCCTAACATATGAACAAACATGAAATAATATGAAAAGGAAAATAAACTGCATAAGAAATGCAAGATGGATGACTGAAGGTTTTTTTGACTCACCAACAGATTTCTGTCGAAGCATAACGCCATGCTGGGAGGTGTGGCTTGATGAAAACTGGGCATAATTAGGACCGTACCCAGACCCTGACATCATTCCAACACCTCCTGATTGGTCAAAACTTTGCTGTTTACAAAGAAGAAATATATAGTTATGGGTACATTAATACTTGTGTACCACATTATACATACAGTGCATCTTTTCTTTGATTTAAGTTCTGATTGTAGCAAAAAGTAACCAATGAGACGTTCCAAAAAATTATTTTCATGCTTTTCATGAACCACTTTGCACAAAAAGCACAAAATTTCCCTTCATTTCCATCAGAAAAAACTAGTCCCATGGGTTTTCATGTTCACAGAACTGCTTAATGATGTTAAAGCTTAGAGATGATGTGTGTGATGAGTTATTATATACATATATGCACATTAATATTAATGCTTTTTGTAGGCATTCATCATAATGATGGAATTAAAAGATAGATTAATTCAAATGGAATATCTGCAGGTGTGCAGTGCATGGTCCAACACTGAATTACATTCCTTATCTCTCTATATCCTACATATGTTTCTTAAATTTATGTGTGACACAGGAACAATAGGGATATATTTACTGTCTTCTAAGAGTAATAGTGTGGTTGTCGACCTGGCCGTGGAACACTGGACAGCTCTATACCCTCTCCAGAGTGTTGGAGCGATCATGAGAGTTTGCCCAACCAGTCCACATGTGATTTGTGGATTTGGAGAAGGCATTCGACCATGTCTGTCGCTGCACTCTTTGGGGGTGTGCTCCGGGAGTATGGGGTCCATGGCACTCTGTTGAGGACTGTTCGGTCCCTTTATACCTGGAGCAGGTGTTTGGTTCACATTGCTGGCATTAAGTCAGTGCATGCGTTCTGGTGCATGTTGGACTCTGGCAAGGCCCTTTGTCACCAGTTCTGCTCATTATTTTCATGGACAGAATTTCTAGGAGCAACCAGAGGCTGGAGGGAGTCAGGTTTAGGGACCACAGGATCTCGTCTCTACTTTTTGTGGATGATGTCCTGTTGGCACCATCAAGCCAAGACATTCAGCATGCCCTGGGAAGGTTCACAGCTGAGTGTGAAGCAGCTGGGATGAAAATCAGAACCTCCAAGTCCGAGGCCATGGTTCTCAGCCAAAAAAAGGGTGGTTTTCCCACTTCAGGTTGGTGAAGACTCAAGTGTAGACTCAAGTGAAGGAGTCTAACTATCTTGGGGTCTTGTTCATGAGTGAAGGGAGGATGGAGCGGGTGTGTGATATGCACAGACAAATTGAGGCTGCGTGCTCCCTTAGAGATAGGATGAGAAGCTCAGTCATTCAGGAGGAGATCAGTGTAGAACCACTGCTCCTCCACAATTAGAGTGGCCAGCTGGTGTAGATTGAGCATATGTTTCAGATGTCTCCTAGGCGCCTTCCAGGGGAGGTGTTTCGGGCATGTCCCATGGGAAGAAGCCTCGGGGTTGACCCAGGACACGTTGGAGGGACTCTCCATATCTCTCGACTGGCCTGGGAACGCCTCGGTGTCCCCCCATAGGAGTTAGAGGAAGTGTCTGAGGGAGAGGGAAATGTCTGAGAGAGAGGGAAGTCTGAGCATCTCTGCTTAGACAACTGGCCTTGCAACCCGGTTGCGGATAAGCAGTAGGAAATGGATGGATGGATAATACATTTGAAATAAATTTGAAATAAAAGCATTAATAAATAAACAATTAAATAAATAAAAACTATTAACAAAAATCTTTAACCACTGAGCTCCCACCTCCTGCATACATTTTAAGTAGAGGATGCAATGTTTCTGCTGCGGTTTATACAGAAGAGCATTGCATGGAAAATGAATTATACACTATAATCTGAAGTTTTAAAATTGTGAATTGTGAGAAGATTGTGAGTTATAACATTGTGAGCTTTCTTTTAGGAGGCCTGAAAAAGATTCAAGAGAAACACTAGCCTAGGGGCAAACTCGGCAGCGACATGTGTCTAGACTGCTCCTTATCACACACCGACAACTGCACAAATGTTGTAGATTGTTCTTCAATGATCATCATACACATCATACACATGTTGCCAGATGGTTTGGACACTTGCACGGGTTGAGCACATTGAACGCATTATTGATATCTTCCAGCAACTCCAAACAACTCAGGGCAGCATCGCCACAAACATGCCAAATCATGAAAAACATCTCTATGGAACATTTGTGCAGTTATCTGCAGATGATGAAACAGCAGATCTTGTAATGCACATGATCAGAATGACCACCTCCTGCACACCTCCCAATATACACAGCAGGATGTCTTTTGGCACACCGACTTATGAAGGTTGGTGTTCCCTGTATCTGTGAGTGCCGCTTTGTGCTGCCATCTGCTTGATACAAAATGAATCTTTTTAATACCACCTATTGCAAAGAGGTGCAGAAAGAAATGTTTCCAAATATTTAGTAATAAACATTTACTTTAGTCTTCTTTAGAACTTTTCTTGCTGAAATCATTCTTTCAGTTGATTAAAACTACAATGTTTTTATTATAACATTTCAGAGATAAATTCACTAATGATTAAATATAAATAGATACAACAAGCCAGAGATGGAAATAGAAAGACAGTGATGAATAGAAAAAGAGAGGGATTGTAATGTAGAGAGAAAAAGATTTGGTAGTAACTATAGCAACAAGAGACATGTGCCAGTATCAACTGCCTCCTTCTGGACTTTAGTCTCAGGAGCATAAACACTACATAATCACCTCGTCGTGAACATGGAGAACTGTGGAATTTTGAAAGCTGTATGATGGTCCAGTACAGGGATTCTGCAGCATTTATTTGTCCAGGAAACTGGAGGGGTGAAACATAACTAGTGTGTGAACCACGTTACCTCATTAGCATAGAAGCCCTTGTTCCGTTCCTTCCTCCCTCCATGACCTCCGTGCCCTTTATGTCCCTGAGAGTCAGATGTGCTGATTGTCTGCTGAGCAGCAGCTAATATCTCATCCAGCTTATCTAACACACCATAATACAATGTTTATTATCACAACTATCTTATATTAATATTACATTCAGAGAAAAGCAGGAATCAGACTCACTAAGGGCCATTTGGTAAACGCTCCTCTTCTTATCAGGAGCCTGAGAAACTTCTGACTGATCTGCAAACAGAATAAAAACACTTTTACACACATACACCCACACACACACACACACACACACACACACACACACAAACAAACACATATTTGCATTCAGTGTTATTTAGCTGCAGTAACTGCAGTGTTCCGTGCTAAAGCTCTTCAGGGAATCCTGCTGTATGAAAACCACAGGTTCCTGTTACCAGCATCCCAGAACAAAACCATGCTACAGGTGCAAAGGCAGTGGGACGTACGCTGAGATGGCATTGACACTTCTACTTTCCCCATTGAGAACTCATTTATGGAAAATGCACAAACTTAAGCCTCCAGTTATGGAGAAGCGTTTTAGAAACTCTCTCCATCAGAAATCATTTCACTCCAAGAAAAAACACTTCAGCTTAACAATTACAGCACAGGATTGAAGATGGAGGGCCAATCAGGTGAGCCATTCAAAGTTCAATTAGTCCAGGAGCCAATATTCACAAAGATTGTATACAAATCTCCAGGGGATGACATCAACAACTTTAAAACTATATCATCTTGACCTTCTGTAACATCGCTAAGTTCTAACAATACCAGGTTCTGAGCTTTGGCCTCAATAATAACCCAGTGACATTTTACAGCACTTCATCAACATCATTTTGTGGCTACACAAACTCTATACTACATTTAGAGGCAGTGAAAGAGAATGGTGCCAGGGATCAGACCCATTAAACCCCTATAGTAAACTGCATTGGTACTGGGTGTATTGTGTGTCCATATTATATTGTACTATATTATGGTTCTTCGGAGAAAAGGCTGATGCAGATAAATCAGGTTTGAAGGAAGAAGTGAAATCTTCAGCTGTTTATTGATTAAAAAGGTTTACCAAGATTTAGTGTTCTGTTGGTATTTAAAATAGCACTAACCTAGTTTCTTCTTCCATGGAGAAGCTGAAAATACAAAAAATGAAAAAAAAAATATTATAGTCACTTTAACAGTGTCGTTCCAGCACATGGGCACAATCACAATGGGTCACATTATTCTGTACTTCGTTTTAAATCTAACACTAACGCTAAATCTAACACTAACCCCAAATCTAACACTAACCCCAAATATAACACTAACCCTAAATCTAACACTAACCCCAAATATAACACTAACCCTAAATCTAACACTAGCGAACAAGAACCCAAATCTAACACTAACCAAGAAACGAACCCTAAACTAAACGAATAACGAACCCCAAACTAACACTAACCCTAAATCTAACACTAACTAACTAAAGCTAACACTAACACGAAACCAAAACCAAAGCGAACATAACCACTAAAGCGAACACTAACCCCAAATCTAACACTAACCCTAAATCTAACACTAACCCCAAATCTAACACTAACCCTAAATCTAACACTAACCCCAAATCTAACACTAACCCCAAATATAACACTAACCCTAAATCTAACACTAACCTTTAAAGCTAACACTAACCCTAACGAACTAACCCCTAAATCTAACACTGAACCCTAAATCGAACACTAACCCCAAATCTAACACTAACCCTAAATCTAACACTAACCCCAAATCTAACACTAACCCTAAATCTAACACTAACCCCAAATCTAACACTAACCCTAAATCTAACACTAACCCTAAATCTAACACTAACCCTAAATCTAACACTAACCCCAAATATAACACTAACCCTAAATCTAACACTAACCCCAAATCTAACACTAATCCCAAATATAACACTAACCTTAAATCTAACACTAACCTTTAAATCTAACACTAACCCGAAATCTAACACTAACCTTTAAATCTAATACTAACCCCAAATATAACACTAACGAACCTAAATCTAACACTAACTAAACAACCTAAATCTAACACTAACCCTAACACTAACCCTAAATCTAACACTAATAACACTAACCCCTAAATAACCCCTAACACTAACCCCGAAATCTAACACTAACCCCAAATATAACACTAACCCTAAATCTAACACTAACACACTAAATCTAACACTAACCCCAAATCTAACACTAACCCTAAATCTCTAACACTAACCCCAAATCTAACACTAACCCCAAATCTAACACTGAACCCTTAAAGCTAACATTAACCCTTTAAATCTAACACTAACCTTTAAATCTAACACTAACCCCAAATATAACACTAACCCCAAATCTAACACTAGCCCCAAATATAACACTAACCCTAAATCTAACACTAACCCTAAATCTAACACTAACCCTAACCCTAAATCTAACCCAAAACTAAAACTAACACTAAATCTAACACTAACCCCAAATATAACACTAACCCCAAATCTAACACTAACCCTAAATCTAACACTAACCCCTAAATCTAACACTAACCCTAAATCTAACACTAACCGAAACTAAACGAACCCCAAAGATAACACTAACCCCAAATATAACACTAACCTTAAATCTAACACTAAATCTAACATTAACATTAAGTCTAAATCTAATACTAACCCTAAATCTAACATTAACCCTAAATCTAACACTAACCTTAAATCTAACACTAACCCTAAATCTAACACTAACCCTAAATCTAACACTAACCCCAAATCCAACACTAACCCCAAATATAACACTAACCCCAAATATAACACTAACCCTAAATCTAACACTAACCTTCTAAATCTAACACTAACCCCAAATCTAACACTAACCCCAAATCTAACACTAATAACCCCAAATATAACACTAACCTTAAATCTAACACTAACACTAAATCTAACATTAACATTAAGTCTAAATCTAACACTAACCCCAAATCTAACACTAACCCCAAATCTAAATCTAAATCTAACACTAACCCTAAATCTAACACTAACCCCTTAAATCTAAATCTAACCCTAAATCTAACACTAACCCTAACAATAACCCAAAATCTAACACTAACCATAAACTAACACTAACCCTAAATCTGAACACGAACACTAAACTAATACTGAACCCTAATCTAACTCTAACCCTAAGTATAATCTAACACTAACCCTAAATCTAACACAAACCTTAAACTAAACTAACCTTTAAATCTAACACTAACCCCAAATCTAATACTAACCCCAAATCTAACACTGACCTTAAATCTAACATTAACCTTTAAATCTAACACTAACCTTTAAATCTAACACTAACACTAAATCTAACACTAACATTTAAATCTAACACTAACACTAAATCTAACACTAATATTAAATCTAACACTAACCTTAAATCTAAAACTAACCCTAAATCTAACATTAACACTAAATCTAACACTAACCTTAAATCAAACACTAACACTAAATATAACACTAACCTTAAATTTAAATCTAACACTAACATTAAATCTAAACTAACCATACATCTAAACTAACTAACTAACCGAAAAACCGAAAACTAAAGCGAAACACTAAAGCTAACACTAACCCCAAATATAACACGAACCCCAAACTAACACTAAATCAAACACTAACCTTTAAATTGAAATCTAACACTAACCTTAAATTGAAATCTAACACTAAATCACAAACACTAAACACAAAATCTAACACTAACGCTAAATCTAAGCGAACACTAACCTTAAATCTAAATCTAACACTAACCCATAAATCTAACATTAATATTAAATATAACACTAACCATAAATCTAAGTCTAACACACCCTAAGTCTAACACAACACACCCGAAATCTAACACTAAGAATATTAAATCTAACACTAACATTAAAATAAATCGAACACTAACCCTAACCCTAACCCTAAATCAAACACTAACCCTAAATCAAACACTAACACTAAATCTAACACTAACACTAAATCAAACACTAACACTAAATCTAACACTAACTAAGACTAAATCTAACACTCACCCTAAATCTAACACTAACCCCAAATCTAACACTAACCCCAAATCTAACACTAACCTTAAATCTAACACTAACCTAAATCTAACTAAACTAACATTAACACTAAGCTAAATCTAACACTAACCCCAAATCTAACAATAACCCAAAATCTAACACTAACCTTAAATCAAACACTAACACTAAATCTAACACTAACTAAAACGAACACGAAATCAACACTAACTAAACTAACACTAATCGTAAATCTAACACTAACACTAAATCTAACACTAACACTAAATCTAACACTAACCCTAATATTAAATCTAACACTAACCCTAAATCTAACACTAACACTAAATCTAACACTAACTTAAACTAAATCTCTAAAACACTAACACTAAACTAAATCTAACACTAACACTAAATCAAACACTAACACTAACATCTAACACTAACACTAAATGAACACTAACTAAACTAACGAACTAAATCAAACACTAACACTAAATCTAAACACTAACCTAACAACCTTAAATCTAACACTAACCCCTAAATCTAACACTAACCCTAAATCTAACACTAACCCAAAACTAAAACTAACCTAAATCTAACACTAACCCCAAATATAACACTAACCCCAAATATAACACTAACCCCAAATATAACACTAACCCCAAATAAACTAACACTAACCCCAAATAATAACACTAACCCCAAATCTAACACTAACCCCAAATCTAACACTAACCCCAGAAAATCTAACACTAACACCTAAAGCGAACACTAACACTAACCCCTAAATCTAACACTAAACCCCAAAATCTAACTGAAACCCTAAACTAACACTAAATCTAACACTAACCTAACAAATCTAAATCTAACACTAACCCTAAATCTAAACTAAGCATTAAATCTAAATCTAATAAACTAAAGCTAAATCTAAATAACACTAACCCTGAACTAAAACAAACCGTAAATCTAAAACTAACCCTAAATCTAACACTAACCCCAAATATGTAACACTAAACTAAACTAACTAAATCTAACACTAACCCTAAATAACGAACACTAACCCTAAATCTAAACACTAACCTAAATCTAAATCTAATCTGAAACTAACCATAAATCTAACACTAACCCTAAATCTAACACAAACCTTAAATCTAATACTAACCTTTAAATCTAACACTAACCCTAAGTAAATCTAACACTAACCCCAAATCTAACACTAACCTTAAATCTAACACTAACCTTAAATCTAACCGTAACCTTAAATCTAAATCTAACACTAACCCTAAATCTAACACTAACCCAAAATCTAAAACTAACACTAAATCTAACACTAACTTTTAAATCCAACACTAAACTTTAAATCATCGAACACTAACACTAAATCTAACACTAACACTTTAAATCTAACACTAACACTAAATCTAACACTAACCCTAAACCTAACACTAACACTAAATAACACTAACACTAAATCGAAACACTCCGGGAAACACGAAACCTTTAAATGCGCAAAGCTAACACTAACACTAAATCTAAATCGAACACTAACCTGGAAAAGCGTAAAGCGAACAAAACTAACACGAACCCTAAAATCTAACACGAACCCCAAAGCGAACACGAAAGCACAAACCTAAATCGTAATACTAAACGAACCTCGAAATCTAACACTGAATCTAACACTAACCCTAAATCTAACACTAACCCTAAATCTAACCCTAAACTAACCTAAATCTAACACTAACCCTAAATCTATCTAACACTCACCCTAAATCTAACACAAACCTTAAATCTAATACTAACCTTTAAATCTAACACTAACCTTAAATCTAACACTAACCCTAAATCTAACACTAACCCAAAATCTAAAACTAACACTAAATCTAACACTAACCCTAAATCTAACACTAACCCCGAAATATAACACTAACCCCAAATATAACACTAACCCTAAATCTAACACTAACCTTTAAATCTAACACTAACACTAAATCTAACACTAACCTTTAAATCTAACACTAACACTAAATCTATCTAACACACCCTAAATCTAATACTAACCCTATATCTAACACTAAATCTAAATCTAACACTAACCTTAAATCTAATACTAACCCTAAATCTAACACTAACCCTTAACTCCAAACACGGAAATACTAACCTTTAAATCTAACACTAACCCTAAATCTAACACAAACCTTAAATCTAATACTAACCTTTAAATCTAACACTAACCCCAAATCTAACACTAACCCTAAATCTAACACTAACCCTAAATCTAACACTAACCCTAAATCTAACACTAACCCTAAATCTAACACTAACCTTAAATCTAACACTAACACTAAATCTAACACTAACCTAAATAAATCTAACTAAACTAACCCCAAATCTAAATACTAACCCCAAATCTAACACTGACCTTAAATCTAACACTAACCCTAAATCTAACACTAACCTTAAATCTAAATCCAACACTAAACTGGAACTCTGTAGAGATGGAAAATGGGATTTAACCCTATCTATAATGTGAATTAGATCATTCTGTACTTCTTACAGACAATTTGTAGAGTCTGTAAGTAACCAAATGTAATCTTATGTAGTCTTATGTAGTCTTATGTAGACAGTCATGTACTCGTAATGGATACCCTGCAATAACCAAAAAAACAAGGTTTTTTGTCATGAAAGATAAAAATTGTACTTGTTCAGTCTAGGCAAGTTAATATAAACTCCTTTTGAACATTTTATATTATTATTATTATTATTATTCTCTACAGTTCCAGAATCATTAGTGACTTTAAGGAAGGTGTTAGTATTTCAGCTGAGCCTTGCCCCCTAGTGGAGAGTGTGTACTTATCCTGCTTTACACACACTGTTATCCTTATCCCTAACCCCGCCTCTGTACTTATACTTAACACTATCCTTATCCCTAAACCTAACCCTTTCCCAAACCTTAACAATAACTTTATAACAACCTTAACTGAATAGTAACAGTAACACACACACACACACAAACAAACAAACACAAACAAACAAACACACAAACCTTTTTCCACTGACAATCCAGAGCAGCAGGAAGAAAACAAACAATAGCATCAAAAATCAAAAGACCATAACACACTGTCAACAGTATGTGTGTATATATACATGTGTGTGTGTGTGTGTGTGTGTGTGTGTGTGTAGTGTGTGTGTGTGTGTGTGTGTGTGTGTGTGTGTGTGTGTGTGTGTGCGTACCCATCTCCTCCAGCTCAGAGGTCATGGATTTGGAGCGCAGTGTGATGGCAGGTGGAGTTAATCTCTTTGTTTGCTGCTGGGGAACTGAAACAGACAATAAACTTTTTATAAACAAAGTCGTAAAGTCATAGAACTTCACGTTGTAGTAAACCAGGTTTTCGTGATTGACCCCTGCCTCCTGACCCCTGACCTTTTTTCTTAGGCATCTCCTCAATCTCTGGATTGCGCGTTACCATGACTACCTTCATCATTAAGCTGTTGCCTCCTTGACGAATCATATTAACCACCTGTCTGTGGCCAACTTTAACCACATTCATCCCATTCACCTGCAGAAAGACAGAAGGGTGGGGTTATCAGCAGGGGTGGAGTTACAATCAAGGGTGGGGTTAGAATCAAGGCCGTGGTTACAAACAGGAGTGGAGTTACAATCAGGAATGGGGTTATAATCAGCCATTGGGTTGTAATCAGGGACAGGGTTATAATCAGGTGAACAGTTACAATCAGTTGTGGGGTTACAAACAGGGACAGAGGAATAATAGGAGGTGTGGTTACAGTAAACCCTGGGCATATAATCAGGTGAGGGGTAACATTCGCGGGGGGGGGGGTTACATTCAGGGTGGAGTTACATTCGAGTTGGGGTTACAATCGGGGTGGAGTTACAATCGGTGGATGGAGTTACAATCGGTGGGGGAGTTACAATTCGGGGTGTAGTTACATTCGAGTTGGGGTTACATTCAGGGTGGAGTTACAATCGGTGTGGAGTTATAATCGGTGGGGGGAGTTAGATTCGGTGGATCGAGTTACAATCGGTGGGGGGAGTTACATTCGAGTCGGGGTTAAAATAAGACATGGGGTTACAAACAGGGACAGAGTAATAATAGGGGGTGTGGTTACAGTTAGACATGGGTTTATAATTAGGTGAGGGATTACAATCATGGGCGGGGTTACAGTCAGCCATGGGATTACAGTCAGAGAGAGGTTTATAATCAGATTTGGGGTTACAATCATGGGTGGAGTTACAATCAAGGCCAGTGTTATAATCAGTGGTGGGGTTATAATTAGCTATGTGGTTATTTATTGAATCCTGGGCTTGTTTTCAGAGATGGGGTTATAATGAGAGATAGGGTTGTAATAAGAAGTGGCATAATTTTGAGGAAATGGCTCAGAAAGAGTACAATAACAGGGTAATAAACAGTTCCATAGACACACACAAACACACAACCTCGATGAGGAAGTCCCCCATCCTCAGCCCCGCCCTCCAGGCCACGCCCCCCTCATCCACTGATTCCAGATACTGAAGAGCAGGAAACGCTGGTGTAGGAGTGAATTCCTCAATCGGAGTCTGAGCTAAAGAGTGAGAACGAGAGAAAGAGAGAGAGAGAATGAGTCAGAGAGGGGGATGGGTGAGAGAAAGAGAAACAGAAAGAGAGAGAAAGAAAAAAAAGAGATTTTTTTAAAGAGATTTTAAAAAATAGACTGACGGAGAACAAGATGAATAGAGACAGAATAGAGATTATATATATATTATATTATATATATACACACACACACACATATATATATATATATATATATATATATATATATGTGTGTGTGTGTGTGTGTGTGTGTGTGTGTGTGTGTGTATGTGTGTGTGTTTATGTCACCTTTAGCTCCTCTGAGCACAAAGCCGAAGCCTTCATTCTCTTTCTTCTGTAGAAGAACAGACTTCTCCTTTATAATGTAATCACTGAGATATACAGATATAGAGAGATTGAGAAACAGAGAGAGAGAGAGAGAGAAAGAGAGAGAGAGAATCATTAGATGTGGTGTTTGAATTCCTCCAGCAGGATATAAAACACAGGAATCAGTCAGGGTTCTGTGAGTCAGCAGCTGGATTTGATTCATGGTTCATATTCTCATTATTCTGTAAAGATCTCCGCTGTGAGACAGACAACCTGCAGGAATCGCATAGTTATTAACACAAGGTATCGAACAAAGGAGTTCTGGTTGTATTTAAGAAAACATCAAAGCAAAGAGGACACTAATATAGAAACTGGGAAAATCATATGTAAATTAATATATTGTTACTGTAAACACATAACCCAAGGACAGAAAGAAATGTGTGTAAACAATATACACATTTTAGAGCTTGTTAATAAACTGTGGTTATTGTGGAGAGATACAGTGCCCCCTAGAGCTGAGAGGATGAAAGGCACCCTGTCAACCTCCAACCAATAACATAGCTTTAACCTCTAAGCTAACACTTTTACGACCCCAATTCCAAAATAGAAAGACAATTCTAATTAATTCATTTTTATTTGTGTAGAGTTTGTAACAACAGCAATAAAGAATGTACACGTTTGTTCATTTTAATTGTAAGTTGTCACTAATGTTGGAACTCAATGTCGGGTAGAATCCTGTATCAGACAGGATGTTTTTCTACTTATCCCAAGACTTCCTGAGGTTCCACCAGCTCCAGTGTCCCACCCCATGTGTAGACACCAAAACAAGACTCCAAAAACATGCCAAATAATCTAGAAATATATCAAATATCTACAAACATCCAGAATCATCTGGAGATGTGCCAAACATTCAAAAATATCTTGATCCTCGTGATCTAGTGATGTAGCAGCAATCCCACTTTCAACATTGCAGAGTTTCAACATTATACTACTTTGACTTTCACAATTTCAACTGAATGTTTAAAATTACAAAATGAATATTACTTAAAAATAGGACATTTTATTAACTGTATACCAATAAAATGGACAAATACAGCAGCACACCACTACCTGCACGGTGGAAAGCAGATCCCAACGTTATATATCAGCCTCGACACAAACCAAGAGTGAGAAGACAACCCATAACAACACACTCATTCAGAAAGTGGTCTCTTGAGGAAGAGCAGATCTTTAGAGACTGCTTCAAGATCACAGACTGGGATACACTGCAGGGGTACAGTGGGAATATCGAGGAGGTTGCTGGCAGGACGACTGACTACATTAACTTCTGTATGGATATTGTTGCTCCAGGAAGAATTGTACACTCCTATGCCAATAACAAACGCTAGATCACCAGTGACAGCAAAGGTCTTCTGAACCAAATGAAGAGTGCCTTTAAAGACAGCGATGCAGAATAACAGCATGAAGGAAGTGTGGGACAGGATAAAGAAATCCACAGACTGCAGCTCTAAGTGGGATGAAACCATTGAAGGATATGTGGGAAAAACAGCTGAACAACTAAACAAATTGTTTTGACCACCCCAACTCATTCACATCTTCTCTATATCTCAACTCCCTGCAAACAATTATAGCCCAGAGGAGAGTGTTCCTCCACCCACAATCAAGTCAGAGCATTTATGCAGAGAGCTGAGGAGGCTTCCTCCCAGAAAAGCAGCAGGCCCAGATGGAGCATCTCTATGCCTACTGATGGCCTGTGCACTGAAACTGGAAGATACCCTACAACGCATCCTCAACCTAATCATCTCCTGACATCTCACATAATGAAGAGCATGGAACAGGTGCTGCAACGACACATGAGGCCACAGATACACCATGTCATTGACATGGTGTATGCATTCTTGGCGAAGATGGAGTTGAGGACACCATTAACAACGTGCTACAACAATCCCTCTTTCACATGGACAGTGGCAACAGGGATGTGAGGATGATTCTTCAATGCTTTCAACTCCATTCAGCCACTGCTCCTCAGAGATAAACTGACAGAGATGGGAGTGAACTCACACCTGGTAACATGGATCATGGACGACCTGACAGGCAGACCTCAGTATGTGTGACTGGAGGAACACAGGCCCAGAACTGTGGTCACCAGCACAGGAGAACAGCAAATCAGGTATCAGGAGAAGACTTCAATCGAGCCTGTGACCATCAACAGTGACTGTGTGGAGCTGGTTAAACCATGGTAGTGTAGCTGGATGATAGAATGGACAGATAGAGGAGAGAGCTGGCTATACATCCTCAAAAAGCTAGTGTCCTTCAACATCTGCACACAGTCACCGTTGATGGTCACAGGCTCGGTTGAAGTCTAGGCCTCCAGAAGTCTACCACCATCTCCTTATTCTTGTGGTCTTATGGTGAAGGCAGTTGTTACACCAGTCAGTTTCTTGTTTTTCTTCTAGTAGTTTACATTTATGGTATTTGGCAAAAGCTCTTATCTAGAGTGATTTGAGTGTTAACAGTCTTGCTCAAAGGACCACTAGTGGCAGTTGGTGATGTGATTTGAACTGGTGACATTCTGGTCCAGAGTCCAATTCCATAACCACTGAGACGCCACCTCTCTCCAGCTTTACATCCTCAGGAAGCTGGCGTCCTTCAACATCTGCAAAAAGCTGTTGCAGATGTACCGCTGCTGCAGATGTACTTCTATGTACCGGTGTGATGGATGATCCCTCACGTCGGGACAAGCTGGTGAGGAAGGCGGGGTGTCGTGGACATTCTGACATCAGTGACACAGAGACAGGCACTGAACAGACTCCTGTCACTCATGGACAATCAAACCTGCCTCAGAAGTGCTCCATGAGCACAAATCTATTGAAACCTTTCCGATATAGCACTTGTCCTGGTGACATCATTCTGATTATAATCAGTCAGACCTTAAAGTCACAACAAGAGCAAAACATGAACGCGATGGCATGGAGAGCAGTGTGATCTGCCACGAGGCCATTTGATAACACACACTCAAATACAGTGGGAGCAGTAACTCAGCAAAACACACAAAACTAACAAACAAAATGTAATCACATCAAATTACTGAATGTGTCAATCACAACAAAGGAGGTGTTTGTTTTACATTGTATGGAAGGAGACTCCAGTATCAGCATTTTATAAAGAGGTAAAAATAGTTTAGGTTTCTTAAACTATTTACATTTCTTTCTGGTTTCCATGGTAACTTAATGGCAGGAAAAACAGGAACAAACATTTCACAAGCATTGCAGAAGTTATATCGATAACCTAAGTATATATCTGTGTATAAGATCTGATCTCATGATGAGAAACATTGTGGACATGATGAACATCCTGTTCCTACTGTCTACTGCTGTTTATATAGTTCAGATATTTAACAACACAACAAACAACTGTAACCCTTCAACACACCAACAAAACAACACTGTAACCCTTCCAAACAACACAACACACCACAAAACAACACTGTAACCCTTCAAAAAACACAACACACCACAAAACAACACTGTAACCCTTCAAAAAACGCAACACACCGAAAAAACAACACTGTAACCACTCATACAACACAACAAACCACAAAACAACACTGTAACCCTCCAAACAACGCAACACACCACAAAATAACACTGTAACTTTCCAAACAACACAACGCACCACAAAACAACACTGTAACCCTTCAAACAATGCAACACACCAGACAACAACACTGTAACCCTTCAAACAACGTGCAACACACCAGACAAACCTTAAAACAACACAACACACCACAAACAACTGTAAACCTTCAACAACAAACCACAAAACAATAAACACTGTAACCCTCCAAACAACTTGCAACACAACAAAAACGCAAGAAACCACAAAACAACACTGTAACCCTCCAAACAACGCAACAAACCACAAAACAACGCTGTAACCCTCCAAAGAACGCAACACACCACAAAACAACACTGTAACCCTTCAAACAACACAACACACCACAAAACAACACTGTAAACCTTCAAACAGCACACCACAAACCACAAATCAACACTGTAACCCTCCAAACAACGCAACAAACCACAAAACAACACTGTAACCCTCCAAACAACACAACACACCACAAAACAACACTGTCCAAACAACGCAACACTGTAACCCTCCAAACAACGCAACACACCACAAAACAACACTGTAACCCTCCAAACAACGCAACACTGTAACCCTACCCTCCAAACAACGCAACAAACCACAAAACAACACTGTAACCCTCCAAACAACGCAACAAACCATAAAACAACACTGTAACCCTTCAAACAATACAACACACCAGAAAACAACACTGTAACCCTTCCAAACAACACAACAAACAAAACAACACTGTAACCCTCCAAACAACACAACACACCACAAAACAACACTTTAACAACAAACCCTTAACCCTTCAAGACACACAACACAAGAAAACACACAGAAAACAACACTGTAACCAAACAAAACAACAAAACTGTAACGCTGTAACTCTCCAAACAACACAACACACCAGAAAACATACTGTAACCTTCCGAACAACACAACACACCACAAAACAACACTGTAACCCTTCAAACAGCACACCACAAACCACAAAACAACACTGTAACCCTACAAACAACGCAACAAACCACAAAACAACACTGTAACCCTTCAAACAACACAACACACCACAAAACAACACTGTAACCCTTAACAAACAACTTCAACAAACCACAAAACAACACTGTACAACACACCACAAAACAACACAAAACCCTTACAAACAACACAACACACCACAAAACAACACTGTAACCCTTCAAACAGCACACCACAAACCACAAAACAACACTGTAACCCTACAAACAACTACAAACAACGCAACAAACCACAAAACAACACTGTAACCCTTCAACGCAACACACCACAAACCCACAACAAGGATCCCAACCAAACCACAAAACAACACGGTAAACTTCAAACAAAACACACCACTGAACAACACAACACTGTAACCACAAAACAACACTGTCAAACAACACAACACACAAAACAAACAAACTGTAACTCTCAAACAACGCAACACACCACAAAACAACACTGTAATCCCTCCAAACATCGCAACAAACCACAAAACAACACTGTAACCCTCCAAACGCAACACACCACAACCACAACACTGTAACCCTCTCCAAACAAGGACAACACACCACAAACAAACACTGTCCAAACAAAACAAACTGTAAACCCTTGCAACACACCACAAAACAAACAACCCTTCACAACACAACACACCACAAAACAACACTGTAACCCTTCAAACAACGCAACAAACCACAAAACAACACTGTAACCCTCCAAACAACTTAACACACCACAAAACAACACTGTAACCCTTCAAACAACGCAACAAACCACAAAACAACGCTGTAACCCTCCAAAGAAACCGAATCAAACACAAACAAATGCAACACACCACAAAACAACACTCAAACAACGCAACACACCATAAAACAACACGGTAAACCTTCAAACAGCACAACACACCACAGAACAACACTGTAACCCTCCAAACAACACAACAAACCACATAAAACTGTAACTCTTCAAACAACACAACACACCACAAAACAACACTGTAACCCTCAAAAAACCAAACAACGCTTTATAACACCTTCAACACACCACAAAACAACACTGTAACCCTCCAAACAACAAAACCACAAAACAAACTGTAACCCTACAAACAACACAACAAACCACAAAACAACACTGTAAGCCCACAACAAACCCTTACAAACAACACAACTGTAAACAAACCACAAAACACACTGTAACCCTTCAAAACACAACAACAAAACTTAAACCCTGTAACTCTCCAAACAAACAAACACAAAAACAACAAGAACAACAAAACAACACTGTAACCCTTCAAACAACGCAACACACCACAAAACAACACTGTAACCCTCCAAACAACTAACAAACAAACAAAACAAACCATAAAACAACACTGTAACCCTTCAAACAACGAACACAACAAACACACAAAACAACACTGTAACCCTCCAAACAACGAAACCATAAAACAACACAACAACAACCACAAAACAACACTGTAACCCTCCAAACAACTTAAGCAACAACACCACAAAACAACACTGTAACCCTTCAAACAACGCAACAAACCACAAAACAATACTGTAACCCTCCAAACAACTTAAGAAACCATAAAACAACACTGTAACCCTTCAAACAACGCAACACACCACAAAACAAACACAAACAAACACAAAACAACACTGTAACCCTTCAAACAACCACAAACACAAACAAAACAACACTGTAACCCTTCAAACAACGCAACAAACACCACCCTCAAAACAACACGGTAACCCTTCAAACAGCACAACACACCACAAAACAACACTGTAAACCTTCAAACAGCACACCACAAACCACAAAACAACACTGTAACCCTACAAACAACGCAACAAACCACAAAACAACACTGTAACCCTTCAAACAACGCAACACACCACAAAACAACACGGTAAACCTTCAAACAGCACAACACACCACAAAACAACACTGTAACCCTCCAAACAACACAACACACCACAAAACAACACTGTAACCCTTCAAACAACACAACACACCACAAAACAACACTGTAACCCTTCAAACAACGCAACAAACCACAAAACAACACTGTAACCCTTCAAACAACGCAAAACAACACCAAACAACTTCAAACAACGCAACACACCACAAACAAACGCACAACACACAAAACAACACTGTAACCCTCCAAACAACTTACAAAACAACAAACCACAAAACAACACTGTAACCCTTCAAACAACGCAACACACCACAAAACAACACTGTAACCCTTCAAACAACGCAACACACCACAAAACCCTCCAAAGAATGCAACACACCACAAAACAACACTGTAACCCTTCCAAACAACGCAACAAACCACAAAACAACACTGTAACCCTCCAAACAACTGTAACCCCAAACAACGCAACACAACAAACAACACAAACAACAACACAACAAACCACTGTAACCCTCCAAAAACAACACTGTAACCCTTCAAACAACGCAACAAACCACAAAACAATCGCAACAAACCACAAAACAACACTGTAACCCTCAAAACAAACAACTTAAGAAAACAACAAACCATAAAACAACACTGTAACCCTTAAACGCAACAACACCACAAAACATAAACACTGTAACTCTTCAAACAACACAACACACCACAAAACAACACTGTAACCCTCTAAACAAGGCAACACACCACAAAACAACACTGTAACCCTTCAAACCACGCAACAAACCACAAAACAACACTGTAACCCTTCAAACAACACAACACACCACAAAACAACACTGTAACCCTTCAAACCATGCAACAAACCACAAAACAACACTGTAACCCTTCAAACAACACAACACACCACAAAACAACACTGTAACCCTTCCAAACAACACAACACACCACAAACAACACTGTAACCCTCCAAACAACGCAACACACCACAAAACAACACTGTAACCCTCTAAACAAGGCAAGCACATCCCAAAAAAAACAAACACCACAAAACAACACTGTAACCCTTCAAACAACGCAACAAACCACAAACAAACTGTAAACAAACAAACAACACCACAAACACTGTAACCCTTCAAACAACCAAACCACAAAACAACACTGTAACCCTTCAACCACCACCAAACATAAACTTCAAACAACACAAACACAACTCACAAAACAACACTGTAACAACAACAAACCACAAAACAACACTGTAACCCTTCAAACAACGCAACACCACACCACAAAAATGCTGTAAACCTTCAAACAACGCAACACACCATAAAACAACACGGTAACCCTTCAAACAGCACAACACACCACAGAACAACACTGTAACCTTCCAAACAACACAACAAACCACATAACACTGTAACCCTCCAAACAACACAACAAACCACATAACACTGTAACTTTTCAAACAACACAACACACCACAAAACAACATTGTTTAACCCTTCAAACAACTGTAACAACACACCACAAAACAACACTGTAACCCTTCAAACAATGCACAACACACCACAGAACAACACTGTAACCCTCCAAACAACTCAACAAACCACAAAACAACACTGTAACCCTTCAAACGACGCCACAACGACGAACACAAACAACACTGTAACCCTTCAAACAACGCAACCACACCACAACAAACAACACTGTAACCCTCCAAACAACGTAACAAACCACAAAACAACACTGTAACCCTTACAAACAACAACAACACACCACAAAACAACACTGTAACCCTTCAAACACAACAACACAACACACCACAAAACAACACTGTAACCCTTCAAACAAACAACACACAACAAACCACAAAACAACACTGTAACCCTTCAAACAACGCAACAAACCACAAAACAACACTGTAACCCTTCAAACAACGCAACAAACCACAAAACAATACTGTAACCCTCCAAACAACTTAAGAAACCATAAAACAACACTGTAACCCTTCAAACAACGCAACAAACCACAAAACAACACTGTAACCCTCCAAACAACTTAAGAAACCATAAAACAACACTGTAACCCTTCAAACAACGCAACACTGTAACCACAAAACAAACCATAAAACAACACTGTAACCCTCAACCACCACCAAACAACTTAAGCAACACACAACAAAAAACAAACCATCAACAAACCATAAAACAACACTGTAACCCTTCAAACAATACAACAGACCACAAAACAACACTGTAATCCTTCAGACAACGCAACACACCACAAAACAACACTGTAACCCTTCAAACGTCGCAACAAACCACAAAACAACACTGTAACCCTTCAAACAATACAACACACCACAAAACAACACTTTAACCCTCTAAACAAGGCAACACACCACAAAACAACACTGTAACCCTCCAAACATCTCAACAAACCACAACTGTGCGTCTCCATGTGAGGAAGTGAGGAGATCAGGTGGTGAAGGTTTGGGAGAGGAATGTTCTCCCATATGTGTGTGTTACAGGTTTGTAGCTGAGCTACAGTTGTGTGTTTGTTGTGTTTGTTGTTTGATGATGAAATGGTGAAAGGTGTAAACTGTACACAGATCAGTTCAGCACTCGGAATCTTCTACTACCAACATCATGCTGTTATAATAGATGCAGTTCTCATCGTCTTCCTCACATCTACAACATCTTCCCTCATAAACACCTTTTCTGGATCTAAAACCTGTAGATGATCTTCAGCATTGATGGAACTTTTCCAAATGTCGAGCTGCTCATTCACACAGGTACTAATGTTCTCCTACAACCATCAGACATGCAGCTTTCTCTGACTGACAACAAGCCAGATGTTCCCTCTCCTCTTTATTCTGGAGGACGTGGTGTCCATGGTTACCATAAAGAAATGAAGAACTGAACCCAGAACAGTTTTCCCTCAGTAGATGTGGAATGGGTTTTGGTGCAGAGAGGATGGAGGTGTTTCTGGATCATCTTCACACATGAGTACTTCTTTACACCATCCAGATTTAATCTGGATCAGCACTGTTTTAAATGCTGTGGCCCC
>JACRUU010000002.1:5555096-5562596 GCA_030449085.1 Kryptopterus vitreolus | reverse complement strand
AGGACTACTAGAACTTCTCAGAGCAAAGGAAGAGCGGCGCTGAGATGGAGAACAACAGGGAGGTTTAGGAAAACAATGATTATAAAGTCCTAGCATGGGAAAGAGGTGATCAGTGGTTTATTAAGATTAGGTAGCTTGAGAGAGATGTTTTTAGTCCCCCAGACTTTCCTGAAAAAGTCCTAACCAGGAGTAAACTGGAGTCCAGTGTGTAATGGTAGAGCGGAGGATGGAGTGATTATTGGCACTTTGACAATGATCAATGGAGCAAATGAACTTCTCGAGGGTTGGTGCATTTACAGTTCGAGACCTGGCATTTATGGAACCTATACCTATTTCAGATTTCTATAATGTTAAAAACTTAAAATGCTAAACTGAAACAAAGTTATTGATGTGTCAGTGTGTCAATGGGTGTGTCAGTGTGCCACCTCAGTTTGTCCCCAAAGCCACTACTGAATGTGTAGACCATCCACTTTGCAGGTCTTAACTCTAATTCTGTTCCACAGATAGACAGGAAATATGGGGACTACCTGTGTAGTTGCAGGTGCAGTTGTGGGTGGGGCTACAGGATCAGGAGGTGTGGCCATAGTGTTCTCACTCTTTGCCCGTAGGAGGGGGTGGGGGTGGGGAAGAGACATGTTCACTGACAAGGCGTGTCCACTTTCAACACGCTGAGGAGCAAATTTAGGAGTTTCCAAAAATGGAACTGGGAAAGAGAGAGAAATAAATAGAGTGAGAGAGAGAAATAAATAGAGTGAGAGAGAGAAATAAATAGAGTGAGAGAGAGAAATAAATAGAGTGAGAGAGAAATAAATAGAGTGAGAGAGAGAAATAAATAGACATTTATGACTCTATTTAGCAATTAATCAAAAATATAAGTATTTAATGTGTGGTGAATGTGTAGTGGTGGAGTGTGTAATAGTGAAGTGTGTAGTAGTGGAGTGTGTGAGTGTGTACTGGTCGAGTGTGCAATGGCGGACTTTGTGTTGTGGTGGAGTATGTAATAGTGGAGTGTGTGATCGAGTGTGTATTGCTGGGGTGTGTAGTAGTGGAAGGTGTGATGGAGTGTGTAATGGTAGAGTTTGTAATGGTGGAGTGTGTAATGGGGAGTGTGTAATGGGGAGTGTGTAAGGTGGAGTGTGTAATGGGGAGTGTGTAAGGTGGAGTGTGTAATGGGGAGTGTGTATGGGGAGTGTGTAAGGTGGAGTGTGTAATGGGGAGTGTGTAATGGGGGGTGGTAAGGTGGAGTGTGTAATGGGGAGTGTGTAATGGGGGGTGTGTAAGGTGGAGTGTGTAATGGGGGAGTGTGTAAGGTGGAGTGTGTAATGGGGGGGTGTGTAAGGTGGAGTGTGTAATGGGGAGTGTGTAATGGGGGAGTGTGTAAGGTGGAGTGTGTAATGGGGAGTGTGTAAAGGGGGGTGTGTAAGGTGGAGTGTGTAATGGGGAGTGTGTAATGGGGAGTGTGTAAGGTGGAGTGTGTAATGGGGAGTGTGTAATGGGGGGTGTGTAGGTGGAGTGTGTAATGGGGAGTGTGTATATGGGGGAGTGTGTAATGGGGAGTGTGTAAGTGTGTGGGGAGTGTGTAATGGGGAGTGTGTAAGGGGGGTGTGTAAGGGGAGTGTGTAATGGGGAGTGTGTAATGGTGGGTGTGTAAGGTGGAGTGTGTAATGGGGAGTGTGTAATGGGGGGTGTGTAAGGTGGAGTGTGTAATGGGGAGTGTGTAATGGGGGGTGGAGTGTGGGGAGTGTGTAATGGGGAGTGTGTAATGGGGAGTGTGTGGGGAGTGTGTAATGGGGAGTGTGTAAGGTGGAGTGTGTAATGGGGGAGTGTGTAAGGTGGAGTGTGTAAGGTGGAGTGTGTAAGGGGGAGTGTGTAATGGGGAGTGTGTAATGGGGAGTGTGTAAGGTGGAGTGTGTAATGGGGAGTGTGTAATGGGGAGTGTGTAATGGTGGAGTGTGTAATGGGGAGTGTGTAAGGTGGAGTGTGTAATTGGGAAGTGTGTAAAGTGGAGTGTGTAATGGGGGAGGGTGTAATGGGAGTGGGATGTCCTGGGGGCGTGGTCCGGTGCGCGTGTGTCCTGGGGCGTGTGTCCGGGGCGTGTTTCCTGGGGGCGTGTGTCCTGGGCCGTGTGTGCGGGGCGTGTGTCCGTGGCGTGTTTCCGTGGCTGTGTTATGGGGAGTGTGTAATGTGAATGCTGGGCATGTGGCGTGTGCCTGGGGGCTGTGTGTGGCCTGGGGCGGTGTTGTGTGTCCGGTGGCGTGTTAGGTGGCCTGTGCTGGGGCGTGTGTCCCCTTGGCGTGTGTGTCACCGTGTGTCCCGGTGGCGTGTTCCTGGGGGGGTCCGTGTGCGGTGGCGTGTGTCCGGGCGTGTGTAGGGGTAAGTGTGTCCGGTGGAGTGTGTAATGGGGGAGTGTGTAAGGTGGAGTGTGTAATTGGGAAGTGTGTAATGGGCAGTGGAGTGTGTAATGGGGGAGTGTGTAATGGGAAGTGTGTACTGGCGAAGGCAGGTGATAGCCCAGTGGTTAAGGTGTTGGACTCTGGACCAGAAGATCACAGGTTCAAACCCCACCAACACCACCAAGCTGCCACTAGTGGGCCCTTGAGCAAGGCCCTTAACACTCACTTGCTCAGTTGTAAGTCGCTCTGGATAAGGACGTCTGCCAAAATGCCGCAAATGTAAATGTAAATGCGGAGTGTGTGGAAGTGGAGTGTGTAGTGGATTGCATGTAGTGGCGTGTGCAGTGGTGGATTGTGTAGTGGATTGTGTAGTGGTTTTTGTAGTGGATTGTGTAATCAATTGTGTATTTAAATGTGTATGGAGTAGTGTGTGGGGATTGTGTGGTAGTGTAAGTGTGTAGGATTGTGTAGTGGTGTGTAGTGTTGAGTGTGTAGTGGTTTGTGTAGTGGTTTGTGTAGTGTAGTGGATTGTGTAGTGGTTTGTGTAGTGGTGTAGTAGTGTAGTGTAGTTTGTGTAGTGTTTGTGTAGAGGAGTGTGTAGTGGTTTGTGTAGTGGTTTGTGTAGTGGTTTGTGTAGTGGTTTGTGTAGTGGTTTGTGTAGTGGTTTGTGTAGTGGTTTGTGTAGTGGTTTGTGTAGTGGTTTGTGTAGTGGTTTGTGTAGTGGATTGTGTAGTGGTTTGTGTAGTGGTTTGTGTAGTGGTTTGTGTAGTGGTTTGTGTAGTGTAGGTTTGTGTAGTGGATTGTGTAGTGGTTGTGTGTAGTTAGAGGAGTGTGTAGTAGTGTAGTAGTGGTTTGTGTAGTGGTTTGTGTAGTGGTTTGTGTAGTGTGTAGTGGTTTGTGTAGTGGTTTGTGTAGTGGTTTGTGTAGTGGTTTGTGGTAGATTGTGTAGTGGTTTGTGTAGAGGAGTGTGTAGAGTGTAGTGTCGTGGTTTGTGTAGTGGTTTGTGTAGTGGTTGTGTGGTTTGTGTAGTGGTTGTGTAGTGGTTGTGTGTACGTGGTTTGTGTAGGGTTTGTGTAGTGTTGTGTAGTGGTTTGTGTATGGTGGTTTGTGTTTGTTGTCGTGGTTTGTGTGAGTGTTGTAGTGGTGTAGTGTGGTAGTGGATTTGTGTAGTGGATTGTGTAGTGGTTTGTGTAGTGGTTGTGTGTATGGTAGTTGGTTTGTGTCGGTAGTTTGTGTAGGTAGGGATTGAGTCTGTGGTGTGTGGAGTGAGTGGTCTAGTGGTTGTAAGGAGTGGTAGTGGTGGGTAGGGTGTGGTAGTGGTTTGGTAGGAGGTTGTGTGTAGCGGCTGTTAAGGAGGTGTGGGTGTGTGTGTTTGTTAGTTAGTTTTGTGGAGTGTGTTGTGTTAGTGGATTTGTGTAGTGGATTGTGTAGGGTGGTAGTGGTGTGTAGTGGAGTGTGTAGTGTGGTATGAGTGTGTAGTGTGTAGTGGAGTGTGTGTGTTTTTGTGTAGTGGATTGTGTAGGTGAGTGTGTAGTGGTTTGTGTAGTGGTGTGTAGTGGATTTTGTAGTGGAGTGTGTAGTGGATTGTGTAGTGGTTTGTGTAGTGGAGTTGTAGGGCGAGTGTGTAGAGGGTGTGTAGTGGGTTGTGTAGTGGTTTGTGTAGTGGTTTGTGTAGTGGTGTTGTGTAGTGTGTTGTGTGTAGTGGTTTGTGTAGTGGTTTGTGTAGTGGTGTTTGTGTAGTGTGTAGTGTGTAGTGGTTTGTGTAGTGGATTGTGTAGTGGTTTGTGTAGTGTGGTTTGTGTAGTGTAGTGGATTGTGTAGTGGGTTGTGTAGGGATTGTGTGTGAGTGGTGTTGTGTAGAGGAGTGTGATTGTGTAGAGGTAGTGGCTTGTGTGTGGAGTGGTGTGTAGTGGAGTGTGTAGTGGTTTGTGTAGTGAGTGTGTAGTGGATTGTGTAGTGGTTAGTGTGTGTAGTGTGTAGTGGTTTGTGTGTAGTGGAGTGTGTAGTGGAGTGTGTAGAGGAGTGTTTAGTGGAGTGTGTAGTGGATTGTGTAAAGGAGTGTGTAGTGGTTGTGTGTGTGTATGTGTAGTGGTTGTAGTGGGTTGGAGTGTGTAGTGTGGTGGTGGGTGAGGTCGTGTAGTTTGTGTCGTGGTGTGTAGTGGTTTGTGTAGTGGATTGTGGAGTGTGTGTGTTAGTGGTTGTGGTGATTGTGTAGCGTGGGATTGTGTGTGGAGTGGTAGTGGTTTGTGTCGCGAGTGTTGATGGTTTGTGTAGGGCTTGTGTGTGTGGTGTGTAGTGGCTTGGTGTGTCGTGGTTGCGGCGTGTGGCGTGGTTGTAGGTCGTGGCGTGGGTAGGTGGTGTCCTAGTCTGTGGAAGCTGTTTTCGTGTGGAGTTTGTAGTGATTGTGTAGTGTTTGTGTCGTGGTTGTTTTGTGTCGCGTTTTGTGTGAGTGTGTAGTGCTTGTGTAGTGGTTGTGTATAGTCGTGTGTAGTGAGTGTGTGTGGGTGTGTGTTAGTGGTTTGTGTGTGTAGTGGTGTGTGTGGTGGTCAGTGTAGTGGGTTGTGTAGTGGATTGTGTAGGATGTGTGTACAGGAGTGTTTAGTGGGTGTGTCAGTGGATTGTGTAGAGGAGTGTGTAGTGGTGTTGTGTTAGTGGTTGGTGTCTGTGTGGCTTGTGTGGAGTGTGTAGGGGGTTTGTGGTCGTGGTCTGGTGCTAGCGTGTTTGTGCGTGTGTAGTGGGTGTGTAAGTAGTGTGTAGTGGTTTGTGTCTTGGTTGTTTGTGAGTGGTTTGTGTAGTGGTGTTGTGTAGTGGTTTGTGTAGTGGTTTGTGTAGTGGTTTGTGTAGTGGTTTGTGTAGTGGTTTGTGTCGTGGTTTGTTTAGTGGATTTTGTCTGTGGATTGTGTAGTGGTTTGTGTAGTGGTATGTGTAGTGGATTTTGTAGTGGAGTGTGTAGTGGATTGTGTAGTGGTTTGTGTAGTGTAGTGGTTTGTGTAGTAGTTTGTGTAGTGTAGTGGATTGAGTAGTGGGTTGTGTAGTGGGTTGTGTAGTGGATTGTGTAGAGGAGTGTGTAGTGGATTGTGTATGGGTTGTGTAGTGGGTGGTAGATCGTGGGGGGGGAGGGTCTAGTGGTTTGTGTAGGGGAGGGGGGGGGAGGGAAGGTTTTTGGAGGAGGAAGTGTGGTAGAGGGAGTGTGTAGTGTTTTGTTAGAGGAGTGTGTAGTGTTTTGGTAGTGGAGTGTGTCTTGGAGTGTGTCGTGGATTGTGTAGATGAGTGTGTAGTGGTGTGTGTAGTGGTTTGTGTAGTGTTTTGTGTAGTGGAGTGTGTAGTGTTTTGTGTAGTGGAGTGTGTAGTGGATTGTGTAGTGGTTTGTGTAGTGTTTTGTGTAGTGGAGTGTGTAGTGGCTTGTGTAGTGTTTTGTGTAGTGTTTTGTGTAGTGGAGTGTGTAGTGTCTTGTGTAGTGTTTTGTGTAGTGTTTTGTGTAGTGTGTAGTGGATTGTGTAGTGGTTTGTGTAGTGGTTTGTGTAGTGGATTGTGTAGAGGAGTGTGTAGTGGATTGTGTAAATGAGTGTGTAGTGGTTTGTGTAGTGGTAGTGTAGTGGTTTGTGTAGTGTAGTGTAGTGGTTGTGTAGTGGTTGTGTACTGTGTTGTGTAGTGGTTGTGTGTGTAGTGTAGTGATAGTGAGTGTGTGAGTGTGTGATAGTGGATTGTGTAGTGGAGTGTGTAGTGGTTTGTGTAGTGTTTTGTGTAGTGGGTTGTGTAGTGGTTTGTGTAGTGGAGTGTGTAGTGGTTTGTGTAGTGTTTTGTGTAGTGGAGTGTGTAGTGGTTTGTATAGTGTTTTGTGTAGTGTTTTGTAAAAGACGTTGTTGTGTTCTCTGTGATGTTGGAGACTTTTTGGCCTCCTTGGCCCACATTGCTGTTGACCTGCTCCATTTCTCAGCACTTGTGTTGGAACTCCGGGGATTTTAATGGGTTTCTGTTTGACACGTTTTTCAGTAAAGAGTGAGAATAAAATCCACTGAAGCGTATTTTCATATTTCAGGCGTTTTTATGTTCCATCAAAACAAAGACTATTAACACCTTATTTCATTCATCTGCTTTACTTTGACCCTGGCACACAAAAAACATGTGTTGTGTCTTCCTATATATTTCAGGAGAATCCCATAGTTTTTACTTTTTCTCAATTAATATATAATCGTTTAATTTCATAAACAAGGAAATTCTTTCACTTCCAATAAAATGACATTAAAGCTGTTTCTGCCGTTCTACCTTTCTATATTACAGGGAAAGGCATTTAAACTGGAGAGGCAGAGGTACAGTAAACAACAACATTATTATTAATTAATAATAATAAATAATAATAAAATAATAATAATAATAATAATAATAATAATAAATAATTATAATAACAATAATCATTATCATAATAACTATAATAATGATAATTATAATGAATATTATAACTAACATTTCCTAAATAAACTCATTCAGACTGTAGCACACACACACACACACACACACACACACACACACATTATACACTAACATTACACACTCTGCATTACACAATACATTACACTACATGAAGACAAACACACGAAATGCACATAATGTAACACTGTACAATCTACATTACACAATATATTACAATACACATGGATGAGCAGCAGTAACATGCGCCGACGTCTCTGCATTAAAATCGTGATTCTTTCGCCTGACTTTACCACGTACTGGAACACCAGAAACTCCCATGTTCATGCATATGATCACCAGATGATACTTCAGTACCGAAATCATGCAACAATCAACCATGATTTATTCAATAAGCTTCGTAACCTCGGATTTCTGCATCACCGGCTACAAAGGCCAGGTTTTGTCTGATGCTGGCAGCCGGGAGAACAGACATCGGGTCTGTGCTAAGCTAAAGGCTAACCCTAGCTGGACGGATCTCTCGTTTATTTAGCTTTCAAACATCTGATCCCTGGACTAGAAACTGGACTTACATCCGACTCCAGCGGACTACGTGCTGAGAGTTTCGAGAGTTCTGGACAATTCCATACAGCCAATAGAAATGCATCTCTGTGCGGTAAGACTCGTGGTGGTGGTTCGA
>JACRUU010000002.1:5542596-5550096 GCA_030449085.1 Kryptopterus vitreolus | reverse complement strand
GTGTAAATGAGTGTAACAGTGTTTAATAGAATGCAACATTTAACTCTCTTTACAGGTGGAAAATTAATATCAAACATAAATTCTAAATTATTGGTGGTTCGGCTCTCATCTCTGACTGCTTACTGCCCAACATCTCAACATCTCCACCTCCTCCTCCACCTCAATCTCCACCTCCTGTCTTTACACAACGTCTCTAAACCACAACAACATCTCCACCTCCAACTCCTACACAACGCCCCCTACTGTCTCTAAACCATAACAACATCTCCACCTCCAACTCCACCTCCTGTCCTTTACACAACGCCCCCTACTGTCTCTAAACCATAACAACATCTCCACCTCCTCCACCTCCTGTCTTTTACACAACGCCCCCTACTGTCTCTAAACCATAACAACATCTCCTCCTCCTGTCTCACACCCTCCCCTCCACCTCCTGTCTTTACACAACGCCCCCTACTGTCCTTTACACAACGCCCCCTACTGTCTCTAAACCATAACAACATCTCCACCTCCTGTCTTTTACACAACGCCCCCTACTGTCTCTAAACCATAACAACATCTCCACCTCCTGTCTTTTACACAACGCTCCCTACTGTCTGTAAACCCTAACATCTCCACCACCTCCACCTCCTGTCTTTTACACAACGCCCCCTACTGTCTCTAAACCATAACAACAACATCACCACCTCCACCTCCTGTCTTTTACACAACGCCCCCTACTGTCTCTAAAACCATAACAATCTACACCACCTCTTGTCTTTTACAAACGCCCCCCTACTGTCTCTAAACCATAACAACATCTCCACCACCTCCACCTCCTGTCTTTTACACAACGCCCCCTACTGTCTCTAAACCATAACAACATCTCCACCTCCTCCACCTCCTGTCTTTTACACACACAACACGCCCCCTACTGTCTCTAAACCATAACAACATCTCCCCTCCACCTCCTGTCTGTCTTTTACACAACGCCCCCTACTGTCTCTAAAACCATAACAACATCTCCACCTCCACCTCCACCTCCACCTCCTGTCTTTTACACAACGCCCCCATTACTGTCTCTAAACCATAACAACATCTCACCATCTCCACCTCCTCCACCTCCTGTCTTTTACACAACGCCCCCTACTGTCTCTAAACCATAACAACATCTCCACCACCTCCACCTCCTGTCTTTTACACAACGCCCCCTACTGTCTCTAAACCATAACACCATCTCCACCTCCTCCACCTCCTCCTCCTGTCTTTTACACAACGCATCCCTCTACTGTCTCTAAACCCATAACAACATCTCCACCTCCTGTCTTTTACACATCTCCCCCTACTGTCTCTAAACCACAACATCTCCACCTCCTCCACCTCCTGTCTTTTACACAACGCCCCCTACTGTCTCTAAACCATAACAACATCTACACCTCCTCCACCTCCACCTCCTGTCTTTTACACAACGCCCCCTACTGTCTCTAAACCATAACAACATCTCCACCTCCTGTCTTTTACACAACGCCCCCTACTGTCTCTAAACCATAACAACATCTCCACCTCCTCCACCTCCTGTCTTTTACACAACGCCACATTACTGTCTCTAAACCATAACAACATCTACACCTCCTCCACCTCCTGTATTTTACACAACGCCCTCTACTGTCTCTAAACCATAACAACATCTCCTACAAACTTTCCCTTTTACTCTTACAGATACCCTTCTATCAAACATCACTCCTGAAACTCTTTTCCACACACTCCACCCTGCCCAAACTCTTTTCTTCACTTCTCCACCCATTCCACACTGCACGCTCTTCTATTCTTTTCTCCACCAACTCACCCTGCCTGCACTCTCAAACATATGAGATGCTTTCCTAATAGAAGCCATGGATGAACTCTGATGTCCGTCTCTTGCTGAAGGAAAGAGATTCTGCTTTTAGATCTGGCAACAGAGTGGACCACTTCTTTCTATCTATCTATAACCACTCCAAACAGGAAAGAGCTCAGAGCCGATCCTTGATGTAATCCAACCTCCACCTTGATCCAGTCTGTCGTTCCTACCGCACACGTCACTGCTGTCACAGCATCCTCATGCATGTCCTGCACCACCCTCACATACGTCTCAACTGATTTCCTTATAAATTAAGAAAATACCCAACACAATTTGGCAAAACCATATTTACAGCATTTACCAGATAACTTTATCCAGAGTGATGTACAAAAAGTGCTTTGGGTCTCCATGTATGAAAAAATAAACACTGGTTTGATCGATTATAAACTGCTGTCAGGTTTTTTTTATCATTTGTAGGTAAAAAAAAAAACAAGAGAGAGCGTATAGAGAAAGAGAAAAGAAGAAGACCAAGTAGTGAGCCTTGTGGGACACCAGTGGTGAGTCTGTGCAGGACAGATGTAGATCATCTCCATGTTACCTGGTATGAGAGACCTTCCAAATACGAAGAAAGCTGATGAAAGGTCAAAAAGCAGCTGAAAGGTGTAGGAGGATGAGGATAGAGGGAAGTGTGGCTGATCTAACAGTATGTAGTTTCTCAGTGACTGCCAGAAGAGCAGCCTCTGTGGAATGTTCTGCTTTGAAGACAGATTGGTTGGGGTCTAGAAGGTTGTTCTGTGAGAGATAGACAGTTGGTTAAAAATACTGCACTCTAGAATTTTAGGACGAAAGGAAAGAAGTGATGCCGGTCTGTAATTGTTGATGTTTGATGGGTCCAGACCAGGTTTCTTCAAGATGGGAGTGACCCTCGCTTGCTTGAAGGAAGATGGCACATGGATCAGGGAGGATGGGGTAGAAAGATTGAGAACTGAAGAAAAGATGTTATAAAGTTTATGAGGGTCATGGGAAGAGGCCTCAAGATTTGCCTTATAAAAGACAGTCTTAGCAGAGGTCACATCAGAGAAGTTATGAGTGCTCGGGTCTGCGTCATGTTGTCATTTTTCACTTTCTTTCCACTAATTGAGGTTCTCATCAACTGATGTACAACAACACTACTGACACCCGGGGGGGGGGGGTTCTTGGTTTAGCAGTCAGGGGACATAGCAGGTCCATAGACGAGGAAAGAGAAAAGAATCAGAGGGTTGAGAGGAAAAGGAGTCAGGGTCAGGAAAAGATGAAAGAGAACAGGAAGCTATAGAAGATGGAGAGATGGAGTGAATGTTATGACAGGTAAGAGAAAGTTGTTGGGAAGCGTTTGAGGCTCACAGGAAGAAAAAGGGTTAGCAGTGATGGTTATAGCTGTGGAAGGGCGAGTAAAGACAAGGTCCAAGACATTTCCTCCCCTGTGGATTTGTGTGCTAAAGGAAATCAGTTTGTCCCTGATTGTTCCTTGATGAGCAAAACGAGGCGACGCTGGCGAGGAAAAACACCCTGAATATCAGAGTGAACTTGTGTACTATTATGATCCTTCACAGTTATAAAAAGTTATGATCCTTCACAGTTACAGCTAGTTGGTACATCTAAAAATGAATACTACAGCAGGGGGCAGAGCGTGCGAGTATTGCCAACAGTGTCTGTAAGGCTTACACAACAATATGGATCCCCGATAATCCATCTCTCTCTCTCTCTCTCTCTCTCTCTCTCTCTCTCTGTGTCTCAGTGAGTTTTAAATACTCCTGAGGTAATCTTCAGAATTTATCCCAGCATGCATCTGGATGTTATTCTCTGGGACTGGAAGTCACTCTGTATGTAACAGAGTGTACATGAGTGTAAAAGACTATAGCAGAATATAATCAGTGTGCAGGTGAATATTAGGGATTAGTGAGTGAATCTGTGTGTAAACGTATAAACTGTTTTGAATTTGACCTGAAATGGAGTTTGTCCGTGTTTATTCTTCATCTCTTTATTGGCTCCTCTGTAGAGCAGAACTCGCACACAGCTTTCCTAATTAAACACAAAACATGACAATTCTTCAAAATAAGTGTCTGTGTGTGTGTGTGTGTCTGTGTGTCTGTGTGTGTGTTCCTGTGTGTGTGTGTGTCTGTGTGTGTGTGTGTGTGTGTGTGTGTTGTGTGTGTGTGTGAGACTTTGTGTGTGTGTGTGTGTGTGTGTCTGTGTGTGTGTGTTTGTGTATGTGTCTGTGTGTGTGTGTGTCTGTGTGTGTGTGTCTGTGTGTGTGTCTGTGTGTGTCTTTGTGTGTGTGTGTGTCTGTCCATGTGTGTGCCTGTGCGTATGTGCGTTTGTGTGTGTATGTGTGTTGTGTGTGTGTGTGTGTGTGTGTGTCTGTGTGTGTGTGTGTGTGTGTGTGTGTCGTGTGTGTGTGTGTGTGTGTGTGTGTGTGTGTGTGTCTGTGCGTGTGTGTGTGTGTGTGTGTGTGTGTGTGTGTGTGTGTGTGTGTGTGTGTGTATGTGTGTGCTTGTGTGTGTGTGTGTGTGTGTGTGTGTGAGTCTGTGAATGTGTGGGCCTGTGTGTGTGTCTGTGTGTGTGTGTGTGTGTGTGTGTGTGTGTGTGTGTGTCTGTGTGTGTGTGTGTGTGTGTGTGTGTGTGTGTGTGTGTGTGTGTCTTTGTGTGTGTGTGTGTCTGTGTGTGTGTGTGTTGTGTGTGTGTCTGTGTGTGTGTGTGTGTGTATGTGTGTGCTTGTGTGTGTGTGTGTGTGTGTGTGTGTGTGTGTGTGTGTGTGTGTGTGTGTGTGTGTGTGTGTGTATGTGCCTCTACCTTATTATATAGAGCACTGATGTGCAGGGCTGTGTTTCCTGATGCATTCTGGGAAGTGGTGTCTGCTCCATAAAACAGCAGGTGCTCTAAATGCTGGGCGAAGCCATGCTGACATGCCTGATTGGAGAGAAGATTATAGAACACACAACCTGCAGAGGGCAGTGATGTAAATAACTAGACACTATATAACTGTGAAGAGTGAAGGGGTTAGCAATAATTACTGAAGCAAACAATGCTGAAAATATGGTTTATTTTTAAAATATCAGGCAAAAATGATCATGAATAAGAGATTTTAAATAAAAGAATAATAATAAACAACACAATAATAACATTCTCTAAAATGTGTAATGAAAACAATCCTGTGTGCATGAAAGAATGAAGTGTTTGTGTGTGAGAGGATAAAACAGGTGCTTTAGCTGTGTGAAACACACACACACACACACACACACACACACACACACACACACCTGATGTGATTCATCCCAGCCATTCTCATCTCGTATACCAAGCGTTGCTCTGTAGTAGAGTAGAGTCTCGCAGCAGGACGTGTCGCCGCCTGTCAGCACTGAATTGTACAGTGGTGTCAAACCACAGCGATCTTTATAGTCTGGAGACGCACCTAGAGATAGAAATGTCTACCCAGGTGTATGTAGGATTGAAGAAATACACAATAAGACACACACTGTTAAATAATTAATAATTATGTGTGTGTGTGTGTGTGTGTGTGTGTGTGTGCTTGTACCAGAAGTGCTGCTTGATTGTGTACTCTAACAGCTTTATGTAGTGGTGTGAGTCCATCTCTTGATCTGAAATCATGATGAGCTCCGTTTAACAGGAGCACACGGATTCCATCAACACTCAGGCCACTGATTACAGCCAACGTCACAGGGGTCTCTGTTACAGAGAGAGAGAGAGAGAGAGAGAGAGAGAGAGAGAGAGAGAGAGAGAGAGTCTCAGTTTTTAGGTCCAGGTTTATTGACTCAGTGTTGACGTCAGGAGGCGTTTGTGAGGGAAAGGACCAGATCCGGAGTAATGATTGATATTCCTGATTTGGTGTATTGGGATTTTTGGATGCTGTTGTTTCCTCACTCTCACACTCTCTCTTCACTCAGGATTGTTGATGGTGATGTGGTGGACCGGCTCTTATCCCAGAGATCTCTCAGTTCTATGTACCTCTCTCTCACTTCTACTGCCATATCTCTACTTACACCCTGATCATAATCACACTCTACTGCGTCTTTAATTTTATTAGAAACAATTAAATGACCAAATAAAACACATTTCTATATTTATTAACTTAAATGTACTCCTGAGCCACCAGTAACCAATGTTCCTGTCCCGTTCTTCTGTCTGGACCTGCCTGGTTCTTCCTAACACGTCTGAATGGAGCTGAGAACCTGATGATGATGGATTCCCATTTAAATGTTGTTCCACTCAAACATTCTGCTTCGTGAATAGAAGAACCTTCTGGTGTCATATAAATATTACAGCAGGGTGAAATTGTTTCTCCACATATCTTAATTTGTTTGGAAGCTGAGTCAGAGCCATGATACAGCGCCCCCTGGAGCACCCAAGAGTGGCAGCTAGGCAACACTGGGGCTGGAACCCATAACCTTCCAATCAGCATCTCAGCACCTTAACCAGTGAGCTACAGCCCTCCATCTACACTCCATTTTAATGTTCTATATCGCTCTTGGTTTAGTCCACTGTCTGATAATTACTGTTTACTGATGATCTTTAACAAAAGTCATGTGATCCAGAACACAAACACACAGAAAAAAAAATTATTTCTAAAGTAAAACAGGATGTGATCTCACCTCCACTCTCTGGATCATGGTAATTAGGGTCCAGTCCTTTATCTAAAGCTTTGTGGATCTTCTCCACTGCTCCACTTTGAACATAGTCCAGGAACTTCTTTAAGTTGGCCTGTAAACACACACACACAAACACACACACACACACACACACACACACACACACACACACACACACATCTTATACAAGACCAAACAGCAGAAATCCTTTTCTGTTTGTGTAATGAAGGTAAAAGCATGTGTGTGATAGCTGATGGAGCTGTGAGGAAAACCCTGCACACTTTCATCACTCCTCCATTCATCATCTAATTACTGATATATCTGACTATTATAACACTACAATTACTGCTTATTATAACAGTGTTATAGAACATGGAGGAATATTGGTGTGTGTGTGTGTGTGTGTGTGTGTGTGTGTGTGTGTGTGTGTGGTGTGTGTGTGTTTGTGTGTGTGTTTGGTGTGTGTGTGTTTGTGTGTCTGTTTGGTGTGTGTGTTTGGTTTGTGTGTTTTTGTGCGTGCTTGGTGTGTGTGTTTGTGTGTGCGTGTGTATGTGTGTGTGTGTGTGTGTGTGTGTATGTGTGTGTGTGTGTGTGTATGCGTGTGTGTGTATGTATATGTGTATATGTGTGTTTATGTGTGTGTGTGTGTGTGTTGTGTGTGTGTGTGTGTGTGTGTGTGTGTGTGTGTGTGTGTGTGTGTGTGTGTGTGTGTGTGTGTGTGTGTGTGTGTGTGTGTGTTTGTGTGTGTACCTTGTGTGTGTGTGTGTGTTGTGTTTGTTTGTGTGTGTATGTGTGTGTTTGTATGTCCCCATACCTTGGTGTGTAATTTGGCGAGTTGTTTCTCATCCAGGTTTGTTTGTTTATAAACCCGACTCTTGTATCTAAACTGCGAGGAACACAATATGAACCAAACTAAAAAACAGTGTGATTTATAGACTGAAGGACTACTCTTTTATTACACACACACACACACACACACACACACACACACACACACACACACACACACACACACACACACACACACACACACACACA
>JACRUU010000002.1:5535096-5540096 GCA_030449085.1 Kryptopterus vitreolus | reverse complement strand
TCTCTCCCATGTGTTGCTCAGTTTGAGGTCAGTTGCGAATGTTCCAGCTACTTTAGAGAGTCTGACATTCTTTTAGCAACTTACGCAGGACAGGACAACAAAAAACATTCTCCAAAGACCCCACTGAACATGTGCATTTCCTTTTTCCAACATTCCTTGTACCTCTGATTGTCCCCTCTGCAGTTTACTTTATCATTCCTTTTCTTTCTGCCCCGTTATGCAGAGGGGAAATAACTTCATCTCCTCCCGCTGACTTGTCTACACTTGGTTTTTATCCTCCTCGCTGCTTCTTCTCTTTTACCTTACATTCCTTATTTTATTTAGCCACTGATCCTTTCAACTGCTTTCCTTTTGTTCTAATCTCATCTATCAATTTATTCTTTATTTATCCACCGTTTGACTCCTTCAACCTGTTTCATTTCTCTCCAGAATTATAAAGAATTCTAGTGCATTTGTCTTTCTCAAGTCCAGCACGACCACAATGTCCTCACAGTTACTTTCAATTCAGTGTGGTCAAACAAAACAGCACTCAAGATAAATAAGAGCAAACCGACAGTGCAGACAGAAATAAAATCTTTAATCAGTGTGGATTTATTTTTACACACTGGACCTCAATGGTAGGGAGGCGGGAGCTCAGTGATTAAGGCATTAAAAGAAGAAGAAGAAGAATAGTCTTTATTTGTCACATAAACATTACAGCACAGTTTCCTCGTATATCGCAGCTTGCTGTTGGTAGTTTGGGGTCAGAGTGCAGGTTTCGGCCATGATACGGCGCCCCCTGGAGAAGAGAGGGTTAAGGGTCTTGCTCGAGGACCCAAAGGCGGCAGCTTGGCATGGATCTTCTGATAAGCAGCCCAGCACCTTAAACCACTGAGCTCCCCCCTCCCTCTGGACCAGCAAATCACAGGTACAAATCCCACCATAACCACCAAGATGCCACTAGTGGGCCCTGGAGCAAGGCCCTTACCCCTCAATTACTCTGTTGTAAGTCGCTCTGGATAAGAGCGTCTGCCAAATAACGTGATGTAAATGCTAATGTAAGTCACTCTAGAACACTTCAGGTCTTTCTAGGTCACTGTAGGTCACTGTAGGTCACTGTAGGTCATGGTACACTACTATAGACATCTCTAAGTCACACACACATACATACATTCACACAAGATAACATATACACAGACACACACACTGCCATGCACATCTACATGCACAAACACACAACTCATATTCACACACATACACACACACACACACACACACACACACACACACACACACACATTAACAGGCAGATTTTAGGGCAACACGTGTCCCACTTTTCCTCACTTTCTTCCCAAGAGCTATGTGTGTGTGTGTGTGTGTGTGTGTGTGTGTGTGTGTGTGTGTCTGTGTGTATGTGTTTTGACACTTGTTACAGTGCACTCTGTTTATATATTTTAAATGTGTGAATCCCATATGTTCCTATGTCCTGTATGTTTCACACACACACACACACACACACACACACACACAAACACACACACATTACTGTGCACATAGACACACAAAATGGATTTTGAACCATTTCAGCATGAACCCATATCTACCTGTTTACATTTCAAATGTTATTTATTTTAACTTGCTCGGGACAATCCATTTTTGCAACTATATACTGGTCAGCACTGCTGTTTATTGTTGTTTCATTTGCACTAAATGTTTTTTTCACATGTGCACTTTAATATTTTTATGTCAATAAATATGTTTATTTATGTTGTTTGATGGAGAATATTGGTCCTGGAGAAATGTTTCATTTTACTGCGTATTGCACAGTATATTGTTAAAATGACAATAAAGCCTGTATGAACTTGAACACTTCACCAGCAGCTCCTAATAGTGTTCCCCATTACATTAGAAAACCAGTCACTTCACCAGTCACAACACTTGTTTTGAAGTGTGTGTGTGTGTGTGTGTGTGTGTGTGTGTGTGTGTGTGTGTGTGTGTATACCGTTTGTTTGATATCTGGAATTCCAATACGGAATACCACTGTGTTGAGGTGTACATCCTCCAGTGGCCCGATTGTCGTCATGCTCCGCTCCATGTGACGTCTCCGAGCCTGCTGATTGGTTAAAACCTTATAAAGCTGCTGTTGGTTGGCTGGAGTTTGGTGATACATCTCGTGACTGGCTGGCTGGTGATGTAGAACCGCCTGATTGAAGCCGCGATGTCCTGGATTGATCATTCGCTGCTGCCTATCTCCTCTTTGCCTTCCGATTACAATGGCTGCTGGTTTTATTCCCTCCCCTTTGATGTCTCGTGATTCTGTTCCTCCTCGGTTCTGGTTCTCCTCCTCCCCATTCATTATTCCATTTTTCCTCTTTTCCTCTTCTGCTTCATCTTCTAACTCTTTATTTTCGGGGGCAGTGAAAAAACGCTTTCCCAGCATCCTTTGCTGTGTCATGTCACCAAGCATCAAGGTCTCCATAGCGATGGACTTTAGTTGCAGTTAGTGTTGAATAGAACACCATCATGGACAAGCTATAGAATAAAAAACATGAGTCAAGCTAACATCAGCAAACTAATCAAGCATTAAACTGTTCAAATCAAACAATAACAGTGTTAATACGTGCACACACACACACACACACACACACACACACACATACACCATGAATTCAGGAATTGTTCATAAATATACACTTTTATGTTTCAGTCTGATACTACAATCATTCAAATAGATTTATTTATTTCTACATTCAGTTCCCTCCAATGATGGTTAAAAACTGAAATGTAATATGTATATTATTATTGAATATGGATACGGACAAAGTTTCAGAAGGACAACCATCACTGCGACTGATCTGAGCTTTGTGGCAGAGTGAATAGATGGAAGAATTTCCTCAGTGCAACACCAACAGAAGCTCACTGAAGTTATCAGACTGCATTCTCTGCTCTTATTGAAACCTGCGGAAAAACATCCCACAGTGAAGCACAGAAACTTCACCTTCCTACCTGATAACAAGCCTAAACACACAGCTATTTAGGAATGACTCTGGGAATGTGGGAATGTCTAATGTGACCCAACCAGCGTCCTGACCTAAATCCTACAGCTTGTAGAATAACATACAAATGTATGTACAGAAATAGATAAGTGGAATGTGCAATTGTAAAAAAAGTACAAGACAGTATATATATATACCATATAAATAAAATAAATATATATATATATATATATATATAATATATATATATATATATATATATATATATATATATATTTATATATGCACAGTATTATACAGAGTATGTAACAGTATACAGGATAGCAGCATATATATATATAGATATACAATATATACATCAATAAAATAGTGCAGTTGTTTTAGTAAGGCACAGTGTGTAAGGAGCATATATATATATATATATATATATATATATATATATATATATATATATATATATAGCAGACGTGAACTCCCAGGAAATTAATGCTGGAGATCCTCTCTACCTGCTGTTAGATTTATAACTTGAAAGTCTACTATGAGTTATAAATATGCATGTACATGTACAGCTTGTAATATAAATATGTAAGTGAATGCAATTAAATAAGTGAGAGATGTGCAAACTGTAGAAAGTTCAACAGCAGTGAAAAATTTGCACAGCAGGACATACAGGATATTCTGTATAAAACATATATGCAGATAAACATATAAATAACATATTTGTGCAGATGTAAGTAAATCACAATGTAAATAAGTATATAAAAGTACAAAATGTGAAAAATACAATGTATGTACAGCTAAACAGAAGTAATATACAGTATTCTAGAAGTGCAGTGCAGAGTTCAGTAAATGCTAATTAATGTGATATTTCAGGGTTTTTATTTTTATAACATTTATAGAAATTTCTAGAATTCAATTCAATTAACTTTAATTTGTATAAAGCTTTTAACAATGGACACTGTCTCAGAGCAGCTTTACACAGTTAATGCAGTAATAATGAAAAAGATTGTTCTGTATAAGTTTGTCCCTCATGAGCGAGCTGGTGGCGACTGTGCTGAAGGAAAAACTCCCTGAGATGGAAGAAGGAAAAAAACCTGGAGAGGACCCGGACTCATCTGGGAGACACTGAATGTCCATTTCTTACAGCTAAAGCCTCTCCATTTATTAAATCACAACACAAATGAGGATGGGTTCTGTGTTGATTCTGGTTCCTCTCAAGGTTTCTTCCTGTTTCCAGGGAGTTTTTCCTCGTCACCGTCGCTTCGGCTCAACAAGAAACAATTAGTGATAAACTGATTTTCACTTTTCACACATCCGTATTATGTAAAGCTGCTTTGAGACGATGACAAATTATAAAAAGCATTCTACAAATAAAATAAAATTGAATTGAAAGCATGTTCAGGTGTGTAAGTAAATAACATAATTCTATTTTCACAGTCATTATGGGCAACTAACTGTAGATTAATAAATAAATCAGTGTGAATGATTGTAATATCAGACTGTAACATAACAAAATTGGAAATAGTGAAGCGTGAATATAAACACACACATAATTTCACAGGCTAACAAACTCAGCTTTCCTAATAAAACCCTGTGTTTTGTGTGTTATTTCTTTTAATATCTCTCTCTCTCTCTCTCTCTCTCTCTATCTCTATGTAGGGCATAATGTGGATATAGATATTTTCAGTGAATCCGTCCCCAGAAAATTTAATTGGAGAACTTCCAAGGAACAGATTGTCCCACTTTTATGCCCCGCTAAACAAAAGTGGAACAGCCGAGATCTGTCCTCTCCCCTCATCACTCTATCTCCTGACCTCTCCCCGCATCACTCCATTTCTATTGTCATTCCATCAAATCAAATAAAACGAAACAAGTTCCATGTAAGTAGAAGAATTAATATCTGTTTCATGGTGTAAAAGACAGAATCTAAGATGGTGGCACGGCTGTAACTTTTTGGACTAAATGAACACAATCCCACAGTAACCATCTATATGACCGTCTCACACTATTACAATACAGAAATCA
>JACRUU010000002.1:5495096-5530096 GCA_030449085.1 Kryptopterus vitreolus | reverse complement strand
TACACACATCACCCCTGTCCTATCCACACTGCACATCACCCTGCCCATCCTATCCACACTGACACACACATCACCCCTGTCCTATGCACCACACCCCTGTCCTATCCACACTGCACACATCACCTGTCATGACTGCACATCACCCCTCCTATCCCTATGCACACATCACCCCTGTCCTGCATCACATCACATCCCCTGCACATCACCCCTATCCACCCACATGTCCTCCACACTCACATCACACCCTGTCCTATCACATCACATCACCCCTGTACACATCCTACCCACTGTACTACACACACACCCCTGTCCTATCCACACACACATCACCCCTGTCCTACCCTGTCCATCCACACACATCACCCCTGTCCTATCCACACTGCACATCACCCCTGTCCTATCCACACTGCACATCACCCCTGTCCTATCCACACATCATCACCCCTTTCCTATCCACACTGCACACATCACCCTGTCCTATCCACACTGCACATCACCCCTGTCCTATCCACACTGCACACCTCACCCCTGTCCTATCCACACTGCACATCACATCACCCCTGTCCTATCCACACTGCACATCACTACCCCTGTCCTATCCACACCCCTGTCACACACTGCACATCACCCTGTCCTATCCACACTGCACACACCCACACATCACCCCTGTCCCTATCCACACTGTCCCATCCACACTACACACATCACCCTGTCCTATCCACATCCACACTGTCCTATATACACACTCACACATCACCCCTGTCCTATCCACATCCCCTGTACACACATCACATCACCCCTGTCCTATCCACACTGCACATCACCCCTGATCCACACTGCACCCCCTGTCTACCCCTGTCCTATCCACACTGCACTGGCTCCCAGTGAAATTCCGCATCGAATTTAAAATATTACTATTAACTTATAAAGCACTGAATGGCCTCGCCCCACAGTACCTGACCGAACTATTAGAGCCTTACGTTGACACATGGATGTTGAGTATTATAGTGATCTGGTGTGTTTAGTTGCTGTCTGCCTCACTCTCATTAATCACTCAGGTTTGTGGTGGTGAGAGTGACTGTTTATTTACACATCAGGAAGATCTCATGTCTGTGTTTCCCTCTGATTCTCCTTTTAGTGTCGCTGTTATAGTTCATCCTGCCGGAGTCCACGTCTGCACTCGACACTAAACATACACACTCCTATACTGCAACCATGACCTTTACTAACCATTCATTTATCTCCTTCTCTCTCTCTCTCTCTCTCTCTCTCTTTCTCTCTCTTTCTCTCTCTCCCTCTCTCTCCGTTGAGTTACTTGTCCCACTGCTGAGCTGCCAGTGATCCATACCCCCTCTCCACCTTGGTCCTGTCCGAACCTTCTGGTGACTCCGCCCTCCGTTGATGACGCCTCAAACAAATTCATGAATACACTCCACAATAAACATCCTCAAACCACAAACACAACTAAACCACACACAACACTAACAACCCAAATAAGGATGAGGTTCTGTGTTGAGTCTGGTTCCTCTCAAGGTTTCTTCCTGTCTCCGAGTTTTTCCTTGCCACCGTCGCTTCGGCTCAACAAGAAACAATTAGGGCCAAACTGATTTTCATTTCTTACACATAAGTATTATATAAAGCTGCTTTGAGACGATGACACATTGTAAAAAGTGTTCTACAAATAAAATTGAATTTAATTAAACTACAGAATTGTTTGGATCAGTTCTACAGAGAAACTCTTTCCCTGGCTGGACATCACGCCTGACCTGGGTGGGTTTGGAGTTCCCCTCCTACTGTTCTTCATGCTTTTATTCACTGCAACAGGTTACAGCCACTGTTTGTGCTTGTAAATGTGAATTTTACTGTTCAGTGTTTTATTATTGGGTTTAAGTATGTCAGGTGAAACAGGTGTATATGTCAACATGTTTTTATTTATCTCTAATTACCATCCAGAATATAACATGATTTATGTCAAATAAAGGACTGTAAAAAGTCAAAAGGTCTCTCTCTTCTCTCTCTCTCTCTCACACACACACACACACACACACACACACAACACACACACACACACACATACACACAGACACACATCATACACACAAACAGACACACACACAAACACACACACACACTCTCATAAATACACATGTATTGGTGCTTTATGTTAACAGTCTGCTGTAAAGTTTCTCTGGTTTGTATGTAATCACCAGTAACTATGGTGGAACTGTAATGGTGGAACTGTAATGGTGGAACTGTAATGGTGGAACTGTAATAGTGGAAATGTAATGGTGGAAATGTAATAGTGGAACAATAGTGGAAATGTAATAGTGGAAATGTAATGGTGGAAATGTAATAGTGGAACTGTAATGGTGGAAATGTAATAGTGGAAATGTAATGGTGGAAATGTAATAGTGGAAATGTAATGGTGGAAATGTAATAGTGGAACTGTAATGGTGGAAATGTAATAGTGGAACTGTAATAGTAGAACTTTAATAGTGGAACTGTAATGGTGGAACTGTAACTGTAATAGTGGAAAGTAATGGAACTGTAATAGTGGAAATGTAATGGTGGAAATGTAATAGTGGACTGTAATGTGGAAATGTAATAGTGGAAATGTAATAGTGGAAATGTAATGGTGGAAATGTAATAGTGGAAATGTAATGGTGGAAATGTAATAGTGGAAATGTAATGTGGAAATGTAATGTGGTAAATAGTGGAACTGTAATAGTGGAAATGTAATGGTGGAAATGTAATAGTGGAACTGTAATGTAATGAAATTTAATAGTGGAACTGTAATAGTGGAACTGTAATGGAAATGTAATGTTGAACTGTAATAGTGGAAATGTAATGGTGGAAATGTAATAGTGGAAATGTAATGAAATTTAATAGTGGTAATAAACTGTAATAGTGGAAATGTAATGGTGGAAATGTAATAGTGGAAATGTAATGGTGGAAATGTAATAGTGGAAATGTAATGGTGGAAATGTAATAGTGGATGTGGAAATGTAATGGTGGATGTAATGTAATAGTGGAAATGTAATAGTGGAACTGTAATGGTGGAAATGTAATAGTGGAAATGTAATGGTGGAACTGTAATAGTGGAAATGTAATGTAATAGTGGAAATGTAATAGTGGAAATGTAATAGTGGTAATAGTGGAAATGTAATAGTGGAACTGTAATGGAAAGTGGAACTGTAATAGTGGAACTGTAATAGTGGAAATGTAATGGTGGAAATGTAATAGTGGAACTGTAATAGTGGAATGTAATAGTGGAACTGTAATGTAATAGTGGAACTGTAATGGTGGAAATGTAATAGTGGAAATGTAATGGTGGAGTGTTGAACTGTAATAGTGGAAATGTAATGGTGGAAATGTAATAGTGGAAATGTAATGGTGGAAATGTAATAGTGGAAATGTAATGGTGGAAATGTAATAGTGGAAATGTAATGGTGGAAATGTAATAGTGGAAACTGTAATGGTGGAACTGTAATGTAATAGTGGAACTGTGGGGGAAATGTAATGTAATAGTGGAACTGTAATAGTGGAAACTGTAATGGTGGAAATGTAATAGTGGAACTGTAATGGTGGTGGAAATGTAATAGTGGAAATGTAATGGTGGAAATGTAATAGTGGAAATGTAATGGTGGAAATGTAATAGTGGAACTGTAATAGTGGAACTGTAATAGTGGAAATGTAATAGTGGAAATTTAATAGTGGAACTGTAATAGTGGAACTGTAATAGTGGAAATGTAATAGTGGGTTGGAACTGTAATAGTGGAAATGTAATGGTGGAAATGTAATAGTGGAAATGTAATGGTGGAAAGTGGAAATTTAATAGTGGAACTGTAATAGTGGAACTGTAATGGTGGAAATGTAATAGTGGAAATGTAATGTATGGTGGAACTGTAATGGTGGAAATGTAATAGTGGAAATGTAATGGTGGAAATGTAATAGTGGAAATGTAATGAAAGTGGAAATGTAATAGTGGAACTGTAATAGTGGAACTGTAATGTAATAGTGGAAATGTGGAAAATGGTGGAAATGTAATGTGGAATGTATGGTGGAACTGTAATAGTGGAACTGTAATAGTGGAACTGTAATAGTGGAAATGTAATAGTGGAACTGTAATGGTGGAAATGTAATAGTGGAACTGTAATGGTGGAACTGTAATAGTGGAACTGTAATAGTGGAAATGTAATAGTGGAACTGTAATAGTGGAACTGTAATAGTGGAAATGTAATAGTGGAACTGTAATAGTGGAAATGTAATGGTGGAAATGTAATAGTGGAAATGAAATGTGGAAATGTAATAGTGAACTGTAATAGTGGAACTGTAATAGTGGAAATGTAATAATGGTGGAAATGTAATAGTGGAAATGTAATGGTGGATGTAATGTAATAGTGGAAATGTGGAAATGTAATGGTGGAAATGTAATAGTGGAAATGTAATGGTGGAATGTAATAGTGGAACTGTAATAGTGGAACTGTAATGGTGGAACTGTAATAGTGGAACTGTAATAGTGGAACTGTAATAGTGGAACTGTAATAGTGGAAATGTAATAGTGGAACTGTAATAGTGGAACTGTAATGGTGGAAATGTAATAGTGGAACTGTAATGGTGGAACTGTAATGGTGGAACTGTAATAGTGGAACTGTAATAGTGGAAATGTAATGGTGGACATTCGGTGTTAAGGATGAGTTTGGGTTAATCTAACCCGAACCCTTTTAAGTCTTCTCATGTAGTCTCAGTGAGTTTTGACTTCACCACAGTCACCACTGGATCACCCATTAGGGATAGAATTTAAGGTTTAACAAACTCCTTCATTCTATCATAATCACATCATCGATGTAAACATACTTTGAGACGCACTAGTGGCAGCTTATGTGTGGTGGTATTTGAATCTGTGACATATACTGAGATACCGCTCTACACGCAATTACATATCTCACACACATCTAGTTTAGAGATCAAAGATGGTGGCACTACATCACAACGCCTGCTTTGGATCTAAAATGGTGCTCTCCAGTGCTGTAGCCCATTTTACAAAACACATGGACATATGAGCATGTTCTACTCAAACACAAAAATAACCTAAAACATATTATTCATGATCATCCACAGGAGATTATACACAACCTCGGCTTGCTTCCAGAACCAGGAGTCCACACCTCCTGCATCATCTACTGAGTTCACCACAAACAGTGTGTGTGGAAGCAGAAGTGTGGAAAGTGAGCAGGAGGCAGTGTTGGGAAATCCCTACATGCAAAACAGTCCATACTGCTTTCTTCCCGGACAATGAAAAAACCACATCAGACTCCAGCAAGATGTACCGCAAGATATCCACACTCATCTCCCACACTCATCTCCCACTCCCACACTCATCTCCCACTCCCACACTCACTCCCACTCCCACACTCATCTCCCACTCCCACACTCATCTCCCACTCCCACACTCATCTCCCACACTCATCTCCCACTCCCACACTCATCTCCCACTCCCACACTCATCTCCCACACTCATCTCCCACTCCCACACTCATCTCCCACACCCACTCCCACATCTCCCACTCCCACTCCCACACCCATCTCCCACACCCACACTCATCTCCCACTCCCACCCACTCCCATCCGCGCCACATCTCCCCCACTCATCCCATCACTCACACTCCACACTCATCCCACACCCTCCCACCCCTCATCTCCCACACCCCCCTCCCCCCACTCTCCCACTCCCACACTCATCTCCCACTCCCACACTCATCTCCCACTCCCACCCATCTCCCACACTCATCTCCCACTCCCACACTCATCTCCCACATCTCCCACTCATCTCCCACTCCCACACTCATCTCCCACTCCCACACTCATCTCCCACACTCATCTCCCACTCATCTCCCACACTCATCACTCCCACACTCATCACCCACACTCATCTCCCACACTCATCTCCCACTCCCACACTCCCACATCTCCCACTCCCACACTCATCTCCCACTCCCACACTCATCTCCCACACTCATCTCCCACTCCCACACTCATCTCCCACTCCCACACTCATCTCCCACACTCATCTCCCACACTCATCTCTCACTCCCACACTCATCTCCCACTCCCACACTCATCTCCCACTCCCACACTCATCCCACACTCCCACTCCCACTCCCAGACTCATCTCCCACACTCATCTCCCACTCCCACACTCATCTCCCACACTCATCTCCTCACTCCCACACTCATCTCCCACACCTCATCTCCCACACTCATCTCCCACTCCCACACTCATCTCCCACACTCATCTCCCACTCCCACACTCATCTCCCACTCCTACACTCATCTCCCACACTCATCTCCCACTCCCACACTCATCTCCCACACTCATCTCCCACTCCCAGACTCATCTCCCACACTCATCTCCCCACATCTCCCACTCCCACACTCATCTCCCACACTCATCTCCCTCTCCCACACTCATCTCCCACACTCATCTCCCACTCCCACACTAATCTCCCACTCCCATACTCATCTCCCACACTCATCTCCCTCTCCCACACACATCTCCCACACTCATCTCCCACTCCCACACTCATCTCCCACACTCATCTCCCACTCCCAGACACTCATCTCCCACACTCATCTCCCACTCCCAGCACTCTCCCACTCATCTCACTCATCTCCCACACTCATCTCCCACTCCCACACTCATCTCCCACTCCCATACTCATCTCCCATTCCCACACTCATCTCCCACACTAATCTCCCATTCCCACACTCATCTCCCACACTCATCTCCCACACTCATCTCCCACTCCCACCTATCAACTCCCATGGAGGAGAGACTGATATAGAAGAATACATCAAAAACAACACACAAACAATACATCACAAACAACACAGCTATAACACAATACACACATACACACACAAACAACACACACTATAACACAATACATCACACACACAAACAACACACACATGCACAATATCACACAATAATCACAAACAACACAACATCACACACAAACAACACAACTAACACACACAATAACACAAACAACACAACTATAACACAATACATCACAAACACAAACAACACAACTATCACACAATACATCACAAACAACACAACTATCACACAATCCACAATACACCACAAACAACACAACTATCACACAATACATCACAAACAACACAACAATATACACACAACATCACACAATACATCACAAACAACACAACTATAACACAATACATCACAAACAACACAACTATGCACACAAAATACACCACACAACACAACTACCACACAATACATCACAAACAACACAACTCACACAATACACACAATACATCACAAACAACACAACTATCACAAACAAACACAATACATCACAAACAACACAACAATATCACAAACAACACAACTAACACAATACATCACAAACAACACAACTATCACACAATACATCACAAACAACACAACAATATCCCCACAAGACACACAAACGAAACACAACTATCACACAATCACACAATACATCACAAACAACACAACTATCACACAATACATCACAAACAACACAACTATCACACAATACATCACAAACAACACAACTATATCACACAATACATCACAAACAACACAACTATAACACAATCACAAACAACACAACATAACACAAACAACACAACTATAACACAATACATCACAAACAACACAACTATCACACAACACAATACATCACAAACAACACAACTATAACACAATACATCACAAACAACACAACTATAACACAATACATCACAAACAACACAACTATAACACAATACATCACAAACAACACAACTATAACACAATACATCACAAACAACACAACTATAACACAATACATCACAAACAACACAACTATAACACAATACATCACAAACAACACAACTATAACACAATACATCACAAACAACACAACTATCACACAATACATCACAAACAACACAACTATCACACAATACATCACAAACAACACAACTATCACACAATACATCACAAACAACACAACTATCACACAATACATCACAAACAACACAACTATAACACAATACATCACAAACAACACAACTATAACACAATACATCACAAACAACACAACTATCAACACAATACACCACAAACAACACAACTATAACACAATACATCACAAACAACACAACTATAACACAATACATCACAAACAACACAACTATAACACAATACATCACAAACAACACAACTATAACACAATACATCACAAACAACACAACTATAACACAATACATCACAAACAACACAACTATCAAACAATACACCACAAACAACACAACTATCACACAATACATCACAAACAACACAACTATCACACAATACATCACAAACAACACAACTATAACACAATACATCACAAACAACACAACTATAACACAGTACACCACAAACAACACAACTATCACACAATACACCACAAACAACACAACTATCACACAATACACCACAAACAACACAACTATAACACAATACATCACAAACAACACAACTATCACACAATACATCACAAACAACACAACTATCACACAGTACATCACATGCAACACAACTATCACACAGTACACCACATGCAACACAACTATCACACAGTAGACCACATGTAACACAACTATCACACAACATAATGATCACACAATACACCACATGCAGCACAACTATCACACAATACATCACATACAACACAACTATCACAAAATACAGCTATAACACAATACACCACATGTACACCACATACACCACAACTATTACACAACACAACTATCACACAATACACCACAAACACCACACAACACAACACAACACAAACATACAACTAATACACACAACTATCACACAATACACACACATGCCCCCCCAACACAACTACACACACAGTATATCACATACAATACAACTATCACACAATACACCACATGTAACACAACTATCACACAATACACCACATGTAACACAACTATCACACAATACAACACATGCAAGACAACTATCACACAGTACATCACATGTAACACAACTATCAAACAATACACCACATGCAAGACAACTATCACATAATACAACTATCACACAGTACACCACATACAACACAACTATCACATAATACAGCTATAACACAATACACCACATGCAACACAACTATCACACAACACATACACACAATAACACAACTACAACACAACTATCACACAGTACACCACATACACCACAACTATTACAGAACACAACTATCAAACAACACAACTATCATACAATACAACTATCACACAATACACCACATGACAACTATCACACAACACAACTATCACACAGTATCACAACTAGACCACATGCACACAATAACACAACTATCACACAATGCACCACATGCAACACAACTATCACACAATACACCACATACAACACAACTATCACACAATACACCACATACAACACAACTATCACACAATGCACCACATGCAACACAACTATCACACAATACACCACAATGCAACACAACTGACACAACATCACACAATCACACAACACCACATGCAACATAACTATCACACAATACACCACATGTAACACAACTTTCACACAGTACACCACATGTAACACAACACCACATGCAACACAACATGCAACACACACATGCACAACACAACAATCACACACATGTACACACACATGCAACACAACTATCACACAGTACACCACATGTAACACAACTTAACACATCACACAGTCACACAACACCACATGCACACAACTATCACACAATGCACATGTAACATCAACATACACCACAATAACACAACTATCACACAGTACACCACATGTAACACAACTATCACACAATACACCACATGCAACACAACTATCACACAGTACACCACATGCAACACAACTATCACACAATACACCACATGTAACACAACAATAACACAACTAACACAACTATGCACACACATGCAACACAACTATCACACAATACACCACAAACAACACAACTATAACACAATACATCACAAACAACACAACTATCACACAATGCAACACAACACCACATACAACACAACTATCACACAATACACCACATGCACCACATCACACAACAACACAACTATCACACAATACACCACATGTAACACAACTTATCACACAAGTACACCACATGCGTAACACAACTATCACACAATACACCACTATGTAACACAACTATCACACAATACAATACACCACATGCACCACAACTTTCACACAGTACACCACATGTAACACAACTATCATACAATACAACTATCACACAGTACACCACATGTAACACAACAATCACACAATACACCACATGCAACACAACTATCACACAATATGCCACATTTAACACAACTATCACACAACACAGCTGTCACACAATACACCACATGTAACACTCACACAATACACATGAAACACACATGAAACACAAGTATCAAACAGTACACTTATGGCATTATACACATATTACACAATACAGCTATCACAATAATAAAGAAATACCTGATGATTGGTTTCTCCTCTTCATTATTTACTGCTCTTTATTATTCCTTTCATTGCTCTCTTTCTTTCTTTCTTTCTTTTTTTCTTTCAATCGTTTTTGAAGGAAAAATTATGAAAGTGAAATGAAAATAAATATGAGGTGAAGATCAGAAGAACTGAAATCAAACTATAGTCACAAAATTACTCTTAATCCACCGCCAGTCCAGAGAACATCCACAGTGTGCTGCTCTCACCCCGTCTCTGTTTCATACACACACACACGCACACACACACGCGCACACTCACAACTTACACACACACACACGTACACACACGCACACTCACACACTTCAACTTACACACACACACACACACGTACACACCCGCAACACACACACACGCACACTCCACAACTTACACACACACACACACACACACACACGCACACTACAACTTACACATGCATACACACACATTCCAACTTACACTCACACACACACACACACACACTAAACCTCTCTTTCCCTCGTTCTCATACACACACACACACAAGATTTGAATAGAGAAGTTACTTTATTGGCATGAGAAATATGTACTTGTGTTGCCAAAGTATCAAACATACCAACACATAACAGAGATAACATACATTAGAAAATAGATAAGAAGATTTTATTATTATTATTATTATTATTATTATTATTATTATTATCATCATTATTATTATTATTATTATTGACAATAATAATAGTAATAATAATAATAAATATAATAATATACTGTAGTATGACTATAATTACAAAATAAAACAAAATAAAAAGCAGGGTTAAGAAAAGAAGAGGTAGTGGTAGTTACAATAAGTAAGTAGTTTTAAACACACACAAATACACACACACACACACACATAAACATAAAAACACATTCTAAACCTCTGTATCTCTCTCACACACACATACACACAGACACACACACACACACACCAGACACACACACACACAGAACATAACACTTACACAAAATATCAATCAATCATAAGTCAGTGTAAATAAATATAATATAAATATAATAATATCTAAAAGAATTGAACTGCGTCTGTGTGTGTGTATAAATATATCTCCATCCTGCTCCAATTGCAAAGACTGCAGCTCAAAATTAACCCTTACACACAACACACACACACCACACTCACACACACACACACACACACACACACACACACACACACACACACACACACACACACACACACACTTGTAAGTGGGTCATGGACAGACAGAGGAGACAGAAGGAGAGCAGGACTTTATTTATATATATATATATATATATATATATATATATATAGTTTATATAGAGAGAGAGAGGAGAGAGGAGCGAGAGAGAGAGAGAGAGAGAGAGAAGAGAGAGAGAGAGAGAGAGAGAAAGAGAGAGAGAGAGAGCGAGAGAGTGAGAGAGAGAGGCTGTGTGTGTGTCACCTCCAAATTGTGAATTTGGGGTTCTGCCACCAGAGGTCCCCAAATATGTGTCAACTGTCAACATTAACCTCATGATGTTAATCAATCACAAAGTGCTTGTGGTTATGATTGTGTGTGTGTGTGTGTGTGTGTGTGTGTGTGTGTGTGTGTGTGTGTGTGTGTCTGTATGCCTTTGTGTGTGGAGTGTGTGAGTATGTGTCTGTATGCCTTTGTGTGTGTGTGTGTGTGTGTGTGTGTACAGAGACACACACACACACAGCCTGCCATAAGATTAAGTGGCCTTTACAGAAAGCCATGAGCCCAGAAACACTGAAGCAGAGGATTCTGGGTAGCGAGCAGCTGCTGCATTTCTGATAAAACAATCAGAAGAAAAACAATCAGTTTATTTTCATTCGTGCTTTGATTATATTTGCTGCAGTTGTTTCTGATATACACAGTGATGGAACAGTGTTTATGATTACTTATATGTGTTTATAAGTGATAATGATTAATACCGCCACATTCACTTCATTTTTATTTGTATAGAGATTTTAACAATGGACAGTTTTATACAGATATGAAGTAAAAATGAAAAAGATTCTTTATAAATGTAACAGATTGTTGATTTTAGACATTCAGTAGCGGCTCAAACAGAGGTGTAATTAATGTCGATATCTCGGAAGTTTACTGATAAAGTTTGCTGCAGTATTTGAGAGAATGTTTAAATGGTAACACATTTTAAAGGAAATAAGGTAGTGATCTGAAAAATCTTTAGAACTATGACTATATTTTAATAACTAAACCAAATGTTAATGTTAAATGAAGAGTGTTTCTCTTACAGCACATGTATACTATTACATTCTAATTAATTGCTACTGAAGTTATAATTGTCACAACTGCTGTTCTTCCGGCATCTTCGTGATTATTAAAATGTATAATAAAGTCACCAACGATTAATGCTTTGTGTAAGGAAAAAAGATTTGTGATGAAATCTGTAAATTCTATGAGAAAATCAGAGTAAATCCCTGGGCGTCTATAAATAATGATCAAAGGAATTGACTGATAGATTGCTTTTGGAAGTATTTTATAGCGATGTAGAGAACTTCAAATGTATTCATATGTGTTTCATTTTTTTGTGTATGGCGCATAGTTTATAGTTATTATAAACATCTGCAACATCCTCTGCCATTTAGACGGCCTGATTTATATAACTATACCCAGGAGGGCGAGCATCATGTAATGCTATATATTCTAAGCAACTATCAGGAGGTTTAAGCTGTTTATCTGCTCCTTGGCTGTAGCTCTGATTAGTAACTGTTTAGCTGTTCTCAGAACATGACCTACACTATGCATATCACTAATTTACACACCTCTATAATATTTACAGAATTAAATTAATAAATTAACACTTGTATGATTACCAAGTGACACAAACAGCCTTAAACTCTGAGGTGTTTTTGTAATATATTGAAGAAGGAGAACCACTGCAGATTTAACATACTTTAATGAATACAGTGCAGTAACTTGACACCATTACTTAGCCCGCAGAACAACCCACACAAAACCCGGAAACCGAACTAAACATAACCCCAAAAGCACCCCTCACTTCCCTTTCAGCCAATGGCAACATTCCCCAATCCCCTTACAAGAAACACCCCCTTGCAATGGCCTCATCAATACACTACAGTTTTTTTAAATAAAAGTACAAATAGGAAACACAAATTGCTAGTTCAAGTGTTCCTTGAAGAGGACTTCAGTCTTCACGTGAAGATAGCCAGTGACTCTGCTGTTTAGACGTCCAGGTGAAGTTCATTCCACCACATCAGTGTCAGAACAGAGAAGAACCTTTAACTAAACTTAACTCTTAACCTGAGAGATGGTTGAACCAGGCGAGCAGTGCTAGACGCTCTCGGTATGGGAGTTGATGAGGTCTCTGAGGTATGTAGGTGAACTTGGGCCGGTTGGTGTGGGTGGAGCAGGTGCAGCAGTGGGTTGGTGTAGGAGAACTTGGGCAGGTTGGAGTGGGTGGAGCGATTGCAGCAGTAGGGTGGTGTAGGAGAACTTGGGCCAGTTGGTGTGGGTGGAGCGGGTGCAGCAGTAGGGTGATGTAGGAGAACTTGGGCAGGTTGGAGTGGGTGGAGCAGGTGCAGCAGTAGGGTGGTGTAGGAGAATTTGGGAAGGTTGGCGTGGGTGGAGCAGGTGCAGATGTAGGGTGGTGTAGGAGAACTTGGGCCAGTTGGAGTAGGTGGAGCAGAGAAGGTGCAGCAGTGGGGTGATGTAGGAGAACTTGGGAAGGTTGGAGTGGGTGGAGCAGGTGCAGCAGTGGGGTGGTGTAGGAGAACTTGGGCAGGTTGGAGTGGGTGGAGCAGGTGCAGCAGTAGGGTGATGTAGGAGAAGCAGTAGGGGTGGTGTAGGAGAACTTGGGCAGGTTGGAGTGGGTGGAGCAGGTGCAGCAGTGGGGGGGGGGGTGGTGTAGGAGAGGAACTTGGGCAGGTTGGAGTGGGTGGAGCAGGTGGAGTGGCAGTGCAGCAGTGGAGGGTGGTGTAGGAGAACTTGGGCAGGTTGGAGTGGGTGGAGCAGGTGCAGCAGTGGGGTGATGTAGGAGAACTTGGGCAGGTTGGAGTGGGTGGAGCAGGTGCAGCAGTGGGGTGATGTAGGAGAACTTGGGCAGGTTGGAGTGGGTGGAGCAGGTGCAGCAGTAGGGTGGTGTAGGAGATCTAGGGCACCTGAGCAACCTATGTGGATAGAAACTATCAAATCCTTCTGATGATGTAGAGAAAATGTTAGACAAAAACGTAGAGTAATGTTAGTAATGTGAGAAGAGACGGAGAGATGATGGTTCATGGTTACCCAAAGGTTATGAGCAGTGGCTGAGGGAGAAAGTAGAGTTGTGGAGAGTTATGACTGAGATCCTGACCTGGAGATGAATCATCTGGGATCACAAGCAGGTCACTTTTCTTTGGGTTGAGTTTGAGTTGATGTAAGTTCATCCGTGAGGCTGAGATTCTAGTAAAAGCTGTTGTGTCTGATGGAGGGAAGGAGATGAGTTTAGTGTCATCAACATAACAGTGAGGAGATGACTTCACCAAGAGAGAGAGTATAGAGTGAGAAAAGTAAAGGACCAAGTACTGAGCCTTGTGGAACACCAGTGCTGAGTCTGTATGGGGTAGCTGTAGATCCTCTCCATGTTACCTGGTATCACTCCCTCCAGGTAACACATCACATCACAGTTTAATTGCACCTTCAAATCTTCACCAATACAATGAACAAACTGCACAAACCCATGTTGGAACGAATTTACTTGACGAAAACAAAAAACTAAATTATTACCATGATGTACACATAAAATAATCTCTCTCTCTCTCTGTACTACTTGCCTGCGTCACTTCTCATGAGATGCTTCACTCGACCAAAAGTGAGTGCGGCAGTATAATGTTGTTCAAAACACAATAAAAGTTCTCATCTGTATAAATAAACAAATAACAACATAACAAGCGGTGGCTTAGTGTTTCGCCTCACAACTCCACGGTCAGGGTTCAATTCCCATCTCCGCCATGCATATGTGGAGTTTGTGCATGTTCTCCCCGTGCCTCAGGGGGTTCTCGGGTCCCCCCCACCCCCGAGTCCAAAAACATGCACGGTAGGTTGATTGACAGCTTGGAAAGTGTGTGCGAGTGTGAATGTGTGTATGAATGTGTGTGAGTGTGAATGTGTGTATGAATGTGTGTGTGTGAATGTGTGAATGTGTGTGTGAATGTGAGTGTGTGTATGAATGTGTATGAATGTGTGTGAGTTTGTGTGTGTGTGAATGTGTGTGTGTGTGTGAATGTGTGTGAGTGTGAATGTGTGTGTGAATGTGTGTGAGTGTGCGTATGAATGCGTGTGAGTTTGAGTGTGTGTGTGAATGTGTGTGAGTGTGAATGTGTGTATGAATGTGTGTGAGTGTGAATGTGTGTATGAATGTGTGTGTGAATGTGAGTGTGTGTATGAATGTGTATGAATGTGTGTGAGTGTGTGTGAGCGTGTGTGTGTGAATGTGTGTGAGTGTGAATGTGAGTGTGTGTGAATGTGTGTGCGAATGTGTGTGAGTGTGAGTGTGTGTATGAATGTGTGTGAGTGTGAATGTGTGTATGAATGTGTGTGTGAATGTGAGTGTGTGTATGAATGTGTATGAATGTGTGTGAGTTTGAGCGTGTGTGTGAATGTGTGTGAGTGTGAATGTGTGTGTGAATGTGTGTGAGTGTGTGCGTGTGCTGTGTGAGTGCTGTAGTGTGCGTGTGATGTGTTTGAGTGTGTGTGTGTGTGTGAGTGTGTGTATGAATGTACAGTACAGTAGTTGTACAGTAGGCCCAGTAGGACAGGTCAGGTGATGGGATTACAGGATTCTATGGCTTGCAGCATCTCTTCTTCTACAAAGTATGAGAAATTTAAATGTAGGAATGAGTAGTATTATGGGATTCCTGGAGGTCAGATGTGAGAATACTTTTCTTTTGTAGGAAGCGGTATGATGAAGCAGGTGGGGTAGAGGGGTTGAACAGAAATGATGTGAAGTTTACGAGGGTCATGGGTAAAGGCCTAAAGCTTTACCTTGTAAAAAGCAGTGGTTTTAGCAGAGGTCACGTCAGAGGAGAATTTCGTCAGGAGTACACAGTAAGAGGTCAGGTCAGTGTCAATCTGTGATTTTTCCACTTTTTTTCTGCTGATCTACGTTCTTCAAAACTGTTGTGCGACACAATCTGACAGGGACATGAAGTCTTCTTCAGAGGACGGAGAGAAGGTCCACAGTTGAGGAAATAGAGGAGAGTATCAGTTACAGAGTCCAAGGGTAGAGAGGAAAAGGAGTCAGGGTCAGGAAGAGATGAAAGAGAACAGGAAGCTACAGAGGATGGAGAGATGGAATGAGAGTTGGGAGATGGACAGGAAGAGAGATTGTAAAGGAAACCAGATGATGATCAGAAGTGTGGAGTGGAGTAAAAGTCATGTCTGTAGCTTGGAATGTAGGAAGCAATTATATGCCAAGAAGAGTCTTTTAAACCACATTCCAGACAAACTTCTCCATTTCTACTTCTTGTAGAAAATCCATGAGATTTTATTTGTAAATTTTGGAAATGTGTTAATATATTTGTTAATTTAAAGCTTGTACAAACATACACGCATAAAATACACTGTATATGAGAGAATGAGGAACACACTTTTCATTTTACACATCTAAACTCAATAAAAACACTAAATCAGAGACGATCTGATTATTATACACATAATTTATTACAATGTTACACAGAGAGCTAACACACACACACACACGCACACACTCACGCGCACAGGCACGCACACAAACACACACACTCACGCACATGCGCACAGGCACGCACGCACACACACACACAATGTTACACAGAGAGCTAACACACACACGCACGCGCACGCACGCGCACGCACGCACATGCGCACAGGCACGCACACACAAACACACGCACATGCGCACAGGCACGCACGCACACACACGCACGCACATACACTCTCACGCACGCACATACACACGCACATGCGCACAGGCACGCACACACAAACACACACACTCACGCACATGCGCACAGGCACGCACGCACACACTCTCACGCACATACACACGCACACGCGCACAGGCATGCGCGCACACACACGCACACACAAACACACACACACCACTACATTGCTATTTTCATTTTAAAAATGAAATGTACTGTATACATCTTTCCTCCTGGACAATAACATATAATGTACATCTCTCTCTCTCTCTCTCTCTCTCTCTCTATGTTAGCTCTCTCCCTTCTCCTCCTCCATACAGATAACTGTTTGTTCCATCAGGCTGAACATATTCTTCAGTTTGTTTCCACTCAGGGGCCCAGCTGGCCTCGGCCACACCCCCGCTCAGCTCTGCCCCCTTCTGGTCCCATAAATGTCCAGTGGCCCCATAGGCGCCGCCCCCTGTTCTGTACAACTCCTCCGTCTCATTGGCTAGCTCATCCTCTCCCAGAATGCCACACTTCTCCTCATTGGTGTTTTCCGGCTCGGCCCAAGTCTGCTTCTCTCCAGACGCGAAAATACCTGTGGAGGTGGACGTTCCAGTTTTACATCATCACTGACATCACTGACATCTCCAATACCACGCTGAAGGAAAATGAGAGAGATGAAATGATGGAATGAAAGAATGAGGTACAGACCATAAAAGATGACACCACCATAATGAACCAAGGAAGCAATGAGAAACACATACTGCCACTCTTCTCGTGTCTACAGAGAGAGAGAAATGTGTGGAAAGACATACAGACATGCAGAAAGACAGAGAGAAAAAGACAGTAACAAAGAGACAGAGCGAGACAGACAGTAGAAGAATGTATGTCTTTTTATAAGAATTAGAAATAAATAAATGTTCACCTGTAAGAGACAGAATAATGGATGGATGGATGGATGGATGAAGAACCAGGAGGAAAAATGATAAACATGATGAATTCTGGTTAACGCTGAACAGCATAATGTGAAAATCAGAATTTATTTAATCATATATGTTTGTGTAACTTTCACTTCATATACACTCTGGATGAAACTAATATAAAGGTCTTTCACACACACACACACACACACACACACACACACACACACACACACACACACACACACACACACACACACACACACACACACATACACATACACTTTAAACTGCCTCAGTAACTGTGTACCTCAGTAATCGTGTGTGTGTGTGTGTGTGTGTGTGTGTGTGTGTGTGTGTGTGTGTGTGTGTGTGTGTGTGTAGTGTTCTGAAGTATTTTGAGCTATAGCTAAAGCTGTCGGGTTTGAAGTCTAATCATTATTGCATTGATTTGATTACAACCATGTTCCACTCTCTCCATAGAAACCAAGGCCTGGAGATCTCCACATGACTTTATACTGGGATGTCTGTCACATGGACCTGGCAGGACTAGTGCCACATGTTTCTGACGTCTCAGAGATGGTGATTTTTGACTTGCACACAGTTACTGTTAATTCTCCATTTTACTTCTCAATCAGCATAATGTTATTTATAACCTTTCTAATCCTCTTAAACAAAGAAATGTGTGTGTGTGTGTACCTTGTGTTTTGTCATGGCACCCACTATGAGAGGACACACCATGCCTGATAAAGTGCCCACACCATTAGAGATGCCCATTAGGATGCTGGCATATCGTGGGGCGATGTCCAAATGATTCACATTAAAACCTACAGAAAAAAACAACAAATACACATTTAAATATTTTACCTCATAACCATAGAGCAAGTACCTCACACAAACACACACACACACACACACACACACAAGCACACACACAAACACACACCAAGAATTCCTACTCCCATATACACATATACCAACTACCCCATTTACCAACTACCCCATTTACACATATACTGTCAGCCTGTGTGAGCACTTCCGGCACCACAGAGGAACCTCCCATCTGCAACCCGCTACCCAGAAATGGTGTCTGTCTATCTGGCACTTATAAGGACCCCAAAGATCCTCTGTCAGTGCCAGATTGTCTTCAAGGATTGCCCTGAACACATTCCAGCTATCTGTCTATTGCTGTTGTTACTGACCTGTTTCTGTCCTTCGCTCTCCCGACCTCCGGCTTCCTGACCTTGCCTGTTTCCTGCTTCTCCTCATGCTCCAAACGCCGGCTCTGTACTCCCCGCACTCAACGTGCTCCAAACGCCGACTCTGTGCTCCACGCGCTCAATGCGCTCCAAACGCCGACTCTGTGCTCCACGCGCTCAATAAATTTCAAACGCCGGCTCTGTGCTCCACGCGCTCAATGCTTTTCAAACGCCAGCTCCATACGCCCGGCACTTCCGGGTCTGTCCTCTGACTCTGAGTCGGCTCACTCAATCGGCTCTAAGTGGTGCCACTGCCGCTCCCCCACCACTGCCCCCTGCTCCGGCTCCTCCTGTTCCCCTGGCTGATCCAGCTCCCGTACCTGCAGCTATGTCGGTCCGTGAACCCCAACTTGCGACCCCCGCTCGGTACTCTGCAGCCCCTGTCGTTTAGCACGGAAATGAATGGGAGGCCCAATCCTCCCACTGTGCATCTTTCGCCGCCTTCGCATCAGAGTAGCAGAAGGTGTTCAAAACATCTACGCCCTGACATGATGCCGCTCATTCTCTGCTATCGGCAGCTCAGGGTCTGCGTTCGGTGGCCGAATTCGCTGTTGACTTCCGCACCGGTGCCACGGACAGCGGCTTCGATCGAATGACCTTCTACGACACCTTCCTCCGAGGGTTGTGAAGGATGAGCTTGCAGCCCGAGATCTACCCCTGGACCTGGATGAGCTCATCACTCTTGCCACCCGCCTTGACCGGCGGATCAGGGAGCGGCACCAGGAACGGCAAGTCCACCCGCTGCGACCTGTCTCACCACCTCAATCCTCTCCTTGCAGCCTGCCTCTCCAACCATGGTTCCGGGACCGACCCCCATCCCCCCACAGCAAATGGAGATAGGCCGTCGCCACCATCTTAACTCAATTGGATCTGCGCAATGCCATTTAGTGCGTAAAGGGAGATTAGGGAGGGAGATGAGTGGAAGATGGCATTTAACACCCCCATTGGCCACTACGAGTACCTGGTCATGCCATTTGGCCTCACCAATGCACCGGCATTGTTCCAGGCTCTGGTCAATGATGTGGTCAGGGACATGCTGAATGTGTTTGTCTTTGTCTACGTGGATGACATTCTGATTTTCTCTCCCTCAGTGGAGGAACATGTTCATCATGTCCGGGCAGTTCTGAACCGGCTCCTGAGGAATGGGCTGTACGTCAAGACAGAGAAGTGCGAGTTCTATGTTTCTCGGACCTCCTTCCTGGGGTACTGTCTTTCGGCCGGCAACATCCAAATGGACCATGCCAGGATCCGAGCTATCAGGGAGTGGCTAATCCCCACCGCCTGCCGGCAGATCCAGAGGTTTCTGGGATTTGCCAATTTCTATCGGTGGTTCATCAAGGGCTATAGCTCACTGGACTTCCCCCTCCACCAGTTGACCTCAACCCTCCTTACTTTTCTCTGGAGCTCTGAAGCTGGTGCCGCCTTCTCTGAACTGAAGCGGAGGTTCACAGAGGCTCCTATCCTGATTTTGCCCGATCCCGCTCGGCAATTCGTGGTTGAGGTGGATGCCTCCAATGTTGGGGTTGGTGCCATCTTGTCCTAGATCTGCCCCATAGACAAACGTCTGCACCCATGTGCCTTCTATTCTCGGCGACTTAGTCGTCATGAACGCAATTATCCAGTGGGGGGAGAGGGAGCTCCTCGCTGTCAAATTGGCTCCATCTCTGTGTGCACTCAGGGTCTGGACCTCGAGGAAAGTATCAGGAAGGCCCATGAGGGAAATCCTGTGCCCAAAGGCTATCCGGCTGGGAAGGGCCTGCTTTTTGTCCCTGAGGCTCTGCGCTCAGAAATCTTCCAGTGGTGTCACAACTCTCCCTTCTTCTGCCACCCTGGATTCCCCCAAACCATCATGACTGTGGTCAATCAATTTTCTAAGATGGGGAACTTCATCGCCCTGCCCAAGCTGCCGTCTGCCAAGGAGACGGCCAAGCTGGTCCTCCACCACATCTTCCGGCTCCTTGGACTCCCCAGATATTGGCTCGGTTTTGGAGGGAATTTTGCCACCTATTGGGCATTTCGACTGGCAGCGGCAGCGGCAGAAAAAGTGGGTGGCTGAAGGAATGAGAAATGAGACTAGAGAAAATCGGCGGTAGGTAACCATGGGCCACTTGGAAAGGCGAGAGCCCAGTCTAAGCTGTGGGGAGGGTGTTATGGGCATATTCGATCCACTTGGACCACGAGGCTGGTTCTCGACTGCCCGGTCTCCAGATCTTGGTTGAGCCTCTCGGTTTGGCCGTTGGTCTGGGGGTGGAAACCAGACGAGAGACGCTCCGAGTCCTCTGACTCGGATCGCTGAGTCGATTGCGCCCAGCTCCGCCCACTTCAAGCTCTGCTTGGCATCCCCCTTGGATTCTGCTTACTAGGTGCTGATATATACCAACTACCCCATTTAAACATACACCAATTACCCCATTTATACATACAACAACTACCCCATTACCACATACACATACACCAACTACCCCATTTACACATACACCAACTACCCCATTTATACATACAACAACTACCCCATTTACACATACACCAACTACCCCATTTACACATACACCAACTACCCCATTTATACATACACCAACTACCCCATTTATACATACACACCAACTACCCCATTTATACATACACCAACTACCCCATTTATACATACACACCAACTACCCCATGTACACATACACCAACCACCCCATTTACACATACACCAACTATCCCATTTACACATACACCAACTATTCCATTTACACATACACCAACTACCCCATTTATACATACTGTGACGACGCAACACACAGCCGAAGCCGAGCAAGCGCTCCAAACGCTGCCACACCCCCGGTGCTGAAAGGACAGCGCCCATTCAGCACCTTTGTTGTGGGAAAGCACATGGCCAGGGGGCGGTCCCAGGAGACGAAGCACGGCTGGGACGCAATCAGCCGCTCTCCACCATCCATCAGGAGAGTCGACCATATAAAAGGGACACAGGAAGACGAGGTTTTTCGAGGAGGTAATGGATGTTTGGGAAAGTCACTTACGTTTGAAATTTGTTCCCCTAGGCGGTACGGACGGCAGCAGCGAGGACGACGTACGCGTGCCAGCTCTCCCCAGGCGGCACCTCGGTCGCCTCGTTTCATCCAGGACGAGAGCAGATTCTCGGACAAACAGAGGGACACAGCGCCGGTAAACCGCCCTCGAATCTCGGCAGGAGACGCTTTGGAATACGGGAGCAACGCGCCCCAAGGACTATACCCCCTTCCCTTCACACCACACCCCCTTCACTGTAAATAAAAGACGCACGTGTGCTGGTTTACACCTAAACCTTTGTCTCCATCTGGTGCTGTGTTCTCAGAAAGCATTGAGTGTCGCTACATTGGTGGAGAAGCGGGCCTGAGAACACGGATCGGAGAACGTCGTTTCCGCACCATGGAGCAGATATTACAGCACCTGCTGCAACAGCAGACAGTGATACAGGAGCTGGCAAGAGGCGTGCAAGCAGCCACAAACGAAATCCTGGGGATGAAGCAGGAAAATGCCACACACCCCCCTCCCAGCATGGAGCAGTCCGTACAACGACTCCTGGCCAAAATGCCACCCTCTCACGATCCGGAATCTTTTATGCATCTTTTCGAGTGCATCGCGGTACGAGAGGACTGGCCCAAACGTGCGTGGGCTAGGCTGTTAGCCCCACTCCTTGCGGTGAAAGTGCAGCTGGCGTACTACAGCCTCCCACTGGAATCCGCGATGGATTACGACGTGCTAAAAGGGGAAATACTGGATCAGTACGGATTCTCGCCTCGAAATGCAGCAACGGAGTTCCACCGGTGGACATATAGAACCGGGTCGACACCTAAAGCCGAGATGGAAAATCTCCTGCGAACGACAAAACGGTGGCTCCAACCAGACAGGAACTCCACGCTCAAGGTCGTAGAAAAAGTGACGATGGACAAATTCGTGAAATCCCTGCCGGCGGTAAGCATGTGCGACCCAAAGAACCCCAAAGAAGTGGTGGAGGCTCTTGAATGCGCATTCTCCACGCTGGACTTTGACCGGGTAGACTTCCGTCCTCGAGCGCACCCGTTCACTGAGCACAAGCGCCAGGACTGGTCCAGCAGACCTAGAAAACCCCGGCCTGATAACAGCCGCGCGCCACCAGCACATCGAGATGAGCCCATGCCCACCGACCCCGGACTCTCGTCGCCAACACAGGGGAAGAAACCCTGGCTGGAAAGGTGCACCATACACGCCCCCACAGATCCGCGTGCACCACTCGAGGAAGTCAGGCTAAACGGCAGGACTGTGACCGCGCTCATACATTCGGGAAGCAGCGTCACACTGGCCAGGCCTTCGATTGTGAGCCAGGAGACCAGGAACACTCAAACCATCCCGGTGACCTGCATACACGGGGATATCCGGGAGGTCGCCACCGCCAGAGTATTGCTGGCGAACGACGTCGGTGAGTGGCCAATAACCATAGGGCTAGTCCCGGGTCTTCCTGTCCCTTTCCTTGTAGGCATAGATTGGCCGGGTTTCCGCTGCCAGGTGTCTGGAGGCCGAGAGAAGACGAGCCAACAAAAGGACCAACCCCGCCGGGCGCTTATGGGCCACGAGGAAGGAGCTGCGGATACGGGAGCGGATGCTGAGTGCAACACCGACAATAACCCGGTGTCGAGTCTCTATCGCCAGGCCTTACGTGAGGGCAGTTTTGCCCGAGAGCAGAGAGAGGATGCACGGCTGAAACATTGTTGGCACCAGATACTGCAGGAGGAGGATATGCCGCAGCCGTTGCCGTGTCGGGATCCCTAAAGACCTAACCAACCAAGGTACGGCGTTCATGTCAAAACTAATGGTGGACCTCTGTCGGCTATTACAGATCCAACATATCAGGACGTCGGTATACCACCCACAAACAGTCTCGTGGAGTGGTTCAACCAGACCCTAAAAAGAATGCTCAAACGTGTCGTAGACGAGGATGGGAGGAACTGGGATTTGCTACTCCCGTACGTCCTGTTTGCGATCAGGGAAACCCCGCAGGCGTCGACGGGCTTCATCCCATTCGAGCTCCTGTTCGGGAGGAGACCCCGGGGCTTACTCGACGTCATGAAAGAGTCATGGGAGGAACAACCCGTGTCATTCCGCTCGGTGATAGACTATGTGAAGGACTTACAAAGCCACATAGACAAAGTAACACCGATCGTGCGGAAACACTTGGAACAAGCACAGGCGGAACAGAGCCGAGAGTCGATGGGCTGGTAGAGAGGCTAGGGAATGCCCGGTTCATCTCCACGTTACTGGCAGGTATCGCTCTCCCCGGAGGTGAGGAAGAAAACCGCCTTCAGAAAGGCCGCCGGACACTGGCAATACCGCGTCCTGCCATTTGGACTACATGGCGCACCGGCCACCTTCCAGCGTCTAGTGGACATTGTCCTAGGACCTCATCACACCTTCGCCGCTGCCTACCTAGACGATGTCATCATCCATTCGAGGACGTGGTCAGATGACCTACATCACGTCAGACTCGGTACTGACCGAGCTCAGGATGGCAGGACTGACCGCGAACCCAAAAAAATGCCACCTGGGACTGACGGAAGCTCAATATCTCGGGTACCGAATAGGAAGAGGGCTGCTGAAGCCACAGGAAAAAAAGGTAGAAGCCGTGAGGGACTACCCCCAACCAACCACTAAAAAGCAGGTACGTTCATTTCTGGGGCTGGCCGGGTATTACCGTCGGTTTGTGTCTAATTTTTCTGCCATAGCCTCTCCCTTGTCAGATCTTACAAAAAAAGCTAGACCGGAGCGAGTCGGCTGGACGCAGGAGACCGAACGAGCCTTCCAAAGACTAAAGGAAATACTCACATCTGCACCAGTCCTGAGAAACTCCAATTTCGACCGGCCATTCGTAGTACACACAGATGCGTCGGAGACGGGACTGGGGGCCGTCCTCTCGCAGCCGTTCGAAGACACTGAACATCCGGTGTTATACATAAGCAGGAAACTGTCCAAAGCTGAACAAAAATATGCAGCCGTCGAGCGAGAGGCCATTAAATGGGCAGTGGAGGAGCTACGATACTACCTGACCGGCAGACGATTCACACTCGTCACGGACCCTCGAATCTCGGGCAGGAGACACCTTGGAATACGGGAGCAATGCGCCCCAAGGACTATACCTCCTTCCCTTCACACCACACCCCCTTCACAGTAAATAAAAGACGCACGTGTGCTGGTTTACACTGGTCTAAACCTTTGTCTCCGCCTGGTGCTGTGTACTCAGAAAGCATAGAGGGTCGCTACAATACACAACAACTACCCCATTTATACATACACACCAACTACCCCATGTACACATACACCAACTACCCCATTTATACATACACCAACTACCCCATCTATACATACACACCAACTACCCCATGTACACATACACCAACTACCCCATTTACACATACAGCAACTACACCATTTACACATATACCAACTACGCCATTTACACATACACCAACTAACCCATTTACACAAACACCAACTACCCCATTTATACATACACACCAACTACCCCATTTATACATACACATCAACTACCCCATGTATACATACACCAACTACCCCATTTATACATACACCCCAACTAACCCATTTATACATACACATCAACTACCCCATGTATACATACACATCAACTATCCCATGTACACCAACGTACACCAACTACCCCATTTATACATACACACCAACTACCCCATGTACACATACACCAACTACCCCATTTACACATACACACCAACTGCCCCATTTACACATACACACCAACTACCCCATTTACACATACACCAACTACCCCATTTACACATAATTTTGCCGCCTACTGGGCATTTCGACCGGCAGCGGCGGAAGAAGTGGGTGGCTGAAGGAATGGAGGACTGGTGCTCCTGGCTAGAGAAAATTGGCGGTAAGTAACCATGGTCCACTTGGAAAGGCGAGAGCCCAGTGGAAGTTGTGGGGAGGGTGTTATGGGCATATTCCACACTAGCCTCTCGGACCAGGAGGCTGGTTCTCGACTGCCCGGTCTCCAGATGTTGGTTGAGCCTCTCGGTTTGGTCGATGGTCTGGGGGTAGAAACCAGACGAGAGACGCCCGGCACTTCCGGGTCTGTCCTCTGACTCGGATCGCTGAGCTTGCGCCCAGCTCCGCCCACTTCACGCTCTGCTCGGTATCTGCCTTGGATCCTCCTTACTAGGTGCTGATATATACCAACTACCCCATTTACACATACACCAACTACCCCATTTATACATACAACTACCCCATTTACACATACACCAACTACATTAATTATCCCTCCCTTCATTTGTACATACACCAAGTACCCAAGTACTACAACTGTTTTCTGCAGTAGATAAAGTGCACATAGTTTGTTCTTGTCGTTCTTGAGATTGTACCTGAAATGGCAAAGCCACTGAAGCCTACAGCAAGGACAAGGAATGAGATGGCTACTCCTTTAGAGTGAGAAAATCCAACCACCAACAGGAAAGTAGCTTCCAGACCAAAACCTACACACACACACACACACACACACACACTAATTACAATTTGAGTTAAAACACTCCATCTCAGTGCAATAAAATAGAGTGGAACAAAAAGAACTTGTACATTTTATGTAAGGACCAGCTGTATGCAGGTGAACACTGTACCATCAGGAGTATTAATGATCTTTATTACAGAAAGCCTCTGAAACTGTGACTCCAGTTTTACCCCTCATTCATTTTCACTGGACTAACATATTAATTTGTACTGATCTATTGCTTCAAATACTCACTCTGTGATTTTGATTTGAGAGACATTTAAAGTGAAGAAAAGTCTTATACTTATTACACTTTTTATAAACCTGGTCAGGAGATTTAAAACAAACACTTTCACATTAACAAATAATCTGTAAAAAAACATTCTTCCCACAAGAAACATGAATATGTATACACTGACCTGTATTCTGACATTTACATTTATATTTGAAATTACTCACATACCCTATTGTCTCACACAATCACGCACCTCCACAGTTCATCAGCTTCCGTACGTTCGTGGTGCTCATGATGTGGTTAGAACGTAAATAATCAGCCAACTGTCCTCCAATAGGAACAACTATTGTCATCACCAAGTGTGGAAGAGCAGAGAGGATTCCAACCTACAGACAAAAAGAAGAAAGATCTGTGAGAACTCCAGCCACAAACACAGCCCTAAAGGAAGCCATCAACTCAAACTCAACCCAAAGAAAAGTGTTCTCCTACACCAACCTACTGCTGCTGCCCAAGCTCCGCTGCCACACCCACTCCAACCTGCCCAAGGTCTCCTACACCACCCTACTGCTGCACCCGCTCCACCCACTCCAACCTGCCCAAGTTCTCCTACACCACCCCACTGCTGCACCCGCTCCCCTGCTCCACCTGCCCAAGGTCCTGCCCCTACTGCCCTACACCTGCACCCACTGCTGCCACCGCTCCACCCACTCCAACCTGCCCAAGTCTCCAACCCTACTACCACACCTCACTACCACCACCCTACTGCTGCACTGCCGCACCTGCTGCTCCACCCACTCCAACCTGCCCAAGTTCTCCTACACCACCCACCCACTGCTGCCACCCCTCCACCCACTCCACTGCCCCACCCTGCTCCTACACCACCCTACTGCTGCACCCGCTCCACCCACTCCAACCTGCCCAAGTTCTCCTACACCACCCTACTGCTGCACCCGCTCCACCCACTCCAACCTGCCCAAGGTCTCCTACACACCTACACTGCACCCGCTCCAACCTGCTCCCACGCCAGGTTCTCCACCCTGGCCCACTGCTGCGCACCTCCTCCACCACTCCACCTGCCCAAGGTTCTGACCACTGCACCCGCTCCACCCACTCCAACCTGCCCAAGTTTCCTGGAGCTGCACGCAGCAGATTCAAAACACTGATCCTCGCCTACAAAGCAAAAAATCGATCTACACTTTCAAATCTCAGAGACCTCATTACCTCCCATACCACACCTCACTGCCTGAGAGCGTCTAGCACGGCTAGCCTGGTTATACCTTTTCTCAGGGTAAGAGGTGTTTAGTTAAAGGTTCCTCTCTGTTTTGGCACCCAGGTGGTGGAATAAACTTCCTCTGGATGTCTGAACAGCAGAGTCACTGGCTATCTTCAAATGACAACTGAAGACTTAATCTCTTCCAGAAAAAACTTATGCTGACTCCTTCTCACTGTCCTGGCATAAAAACCTTCAGCTGAGTCTAAGGATGTTTGTATCTTACGTTTGTAATCAATAATACCAGAGTTAATTTATTCTTAGATGAAGATGTAAAGCACTATTTGTACGCTGCTCTGGATGAAGGTGTCTGCTTAATACTGTAAATGTAAATGTACTCTAACAGCCACTCCTAATGAACGTATTAGTACGGATTGCTGGTGTCATATAAATAGCTGCTGGTTTAAAGTGTAAATAAAGTGTAAAAAATAGAAAATGGTTACAATCCTGTGTGTGTGTGTTTTACCTTGCTTATCTCAAAACCAAACACCTCCTTGAAATAAGCTGGCTGACTGATGAGCAGCAGATAGAAAGTCCAGCTGCGGCAGAAATTAGCTACGATGATGGCGTAAACAGGCATAGAGGTGAAGAATTTCTTCCAGGGAGTGTTAAACTTCTGCAGGTAGATAAAAAGAACAGCATAATCCTTTTCATTGTTATTTTAATTACAATCTTTATAGTCTATTTAGGAGGCACAGTGGTTTAGTGGTTAGCACGTGTGTGAAGTGTGTGTGTGTGTGTGTGTGTGTGTGTGTGCCATGCTATGGGTTGGCATTCCATACAGGGTGTATCCTGCGTTAATGCCCATACATGCGTGAGATAGGCACAGACTCCCGGTGACCTGAGGGAAGATCGGATAAAGGGCTAGAAGATGAATGAATGAATGAATGAATGAATAGACAATTTAAATATAATTTTATATGACATAGCTTGCATGGAGAACATCCACATCTGCTTTATGAAGGCTCTCCACTACAAGGTTCAGTATTTGCCTTTTGTGTTTCCAATATTCATGTTTTTCACAGGTTTTCGTGCCACTGCTATGTGGGATGGACTTGTGTTCTTCTTCCCTTTACACACTTTTATGTTCCAATGGCAGCATGTCATGTAGATTCTTGCTTTAAAATTCAGTTACAGACAAGCACCTACCACACTTCACCCATCATCTTACGTTGCTGAGATCTTCCCACTATGAACCTTCTTTGTTTTGAGGGTTAAGGGCCTTGCTCAAGTGTTTAGTTTAGTTTTTAGTTTAGTTCTTCTCTGTTCTGGCAGAGAGGTGGTGGAAAGAACTTCCCCTGGACGTCTGAACAGCAGAGTTACTGGCTATCTCTTCCAACAACACTTAACCTAACACTTACTCCTTCTCACTGTCCTGGCAACAAAACAAACTCAACTGGCTTTAAGGTTGTGTGTATCTGAAGTTTGTAATCGATCAAATGAGTGTTAATTTTTTCTAGATGGAGACTTAAAGCACTTTTTTGTACATCGCCGTTGATAAGGGCGTCTGCTGAATGCTGTAAATGTAAATGTGTAAGAAGTAAATCTGTACTACATGTCAAACCAGATTTAAAATTATATTCTTAAGCCATCAGGGATGAAAAAATGGGTAGGTCAGTCTGGAGAAAGGTTATATAAAAGGATATAAATGTAGAGTACATTCATGCAGGAGCCACAATATCATCATTAGTAATTTAATCCTGAGATCAAAGAGAAAACCACCATGCTGAGGAGCAGGATCTTTAAACACATGTAGATTCATTAAAATTTATTTGAATCCTATTTGTGAAGGCTTTGTGTGTGTGTGTGTGTGTGTGTGTGTGTGTGTGTACCATCAGTGGGTTTAGGAATGTTGCAGACTCTCCAATTGCCTCCTCGATATATTTCCTTTCTTCTGCTGTAATTGTAGGATGAGCAGCCGGACTTTCATAGGATACCAGAATCCAGAACAAGTACCAGCAGATCCCAAAACTGCCTACACACACATACACACGGGAGCATACACACACACGCACACACACACACACACACACACGCACGCGCGTGCGTGCACAAGCACACAGGGAGGAGAGGAACAGTGTGAGAGAGGAACAGTGTAACAGGAACAGTGTAATAGTGTAATAGGAACAGTGTAATAGGAACAGTGTAACATTGTCATTGTAACAGTGTAACAGGAACAGTGTAATAGTGTAATAGGAACAGTGTAATAGGAACAGTGTAACATTGTCATTGTAACAGTGTAACAGGAACAGTGTAACAGGAACAGTGTAATATTGTAACAGGAACAGTGTAATATTGTAATTGGAACAGTGTAACATGAACAGTGGACCAGTGTAACAGGAACAGTGTAATAGGAACAGTGTAACAGTGTAATAGGAACAGTGTAATAGGAACAGTGTCATAGTGTAACATGAAGAGTGTAATAGTGTAATAGGAACAGTGTAACAGGAACATTGTAACAGTTTAATTGGAACAGTTTAATTGGAACAGTGTAACAGAAACAGTGGGACAGTGTAACAGGAACAGTGTAACAGTGTAACAGGAACAGTGTAATAATGTAATAGGAATAGTGTAACAGGAACAGTGTAACAGGAACAGTGTAATATTGTAATTGGAACAGTGTAACATGAACAGTGGACCAGTGTAACAGGAACAGTGTAACATTGTAATTGGAACATTGTAACAGTGTAATAGTATAATAGGAACAGTTTGATAGTGTAATAGGAAGAGTGTAATAGTGTAATAAGAACAGTGTAACAGAAACAGTGTGACAGTGTAACAGGAACAGTGTAATAATGTAATAGGAACAGTGTAACAAGAACAGTGTAATAGTGTAACAGGAACAGTGTAACAGAAACAGTGTAATAGTTTAATAGGAACAATGTAACAGGAACAGTGTAATAGGAACAGTGTAACAGTGTAACAGGAAAAGTGTAATAGTTTAACAGGAACAGTGTAACAGGAACAGTGTAATAGGAACAGTGTAACAGGAACAGTGTAATAACAGGAACAGGAACAGTGTAACAGTGTAACAGGAAAAGTGTAATAGTAACAGGAACAGTTAACAGGAACAGTGTAACAGGAACAGTGTAATAACAGGAACAGTGTAATAGGAACAGTGTAACAGTGTAACAGGAAAAGTGTAATAGTGTAATAGGAACAGTGTAACAGGAACAGTGTGACAGTGTAACAATGTTGTAGGGGATGATTTTTCTTACCGTACACATAAAAGACAGAGGACCAGCCAGTGTATTCCACCAACACTCCTGCCAGCGGCATCGCAATCACTGCTCCTGCATAAGAACCTAAACACACACACACACACACACACACATAAATCACCACACGAGTACACAATACACACTACAGAATGATGAAAACATTTCCGTACCACAGAAAGCTGTTGTAGCCAATCTGCTCCTTTCAAGGGGTGGAGCCCATTTAGCCCAGATCCCATGGCATGCTGGGTAAGACACACCCTGAAAATAAAATAACAGGATATGATTCAAACTGGTTATTTTATCAAGAAAAATCAAAACCATGATATAATTATAGTGAATAAAAAAGACTGCAAAATACACAAACACATATACACACATAAATACACACAGAATGAATATGTTTTCTACCTCCACCAGTCCCTGCAGCACTCTCACTACAATCACACAGCCATAGTGAATACGAGCTGCTGAGGGAATCAGCATATTCAACACCGATGTAGCAACGATTGCAAAACCAAACACTCTGCAACAAACACAGTTATAACACAATCTAAGACACTTATAAAATACACAAAATTACACAAAATAGTTGTTTAAAGATTGTCTACTCAAAATCGTATACACACCAAATTATTTCTAATAACCAATAGTAATTTTCTGTGTGCTAGGGAAAATCTTTCTGATAGATTATCACAATGGGCATTTTTCTCAAAGTTGATTCACACAGACAAAGGTGTTATAAAGTTGTATAAAATAATGTATAAGTTTTATGCCTTATGCCTTGCGTTGGTTTATCTCTAATGAGTGATCTGGTTGTGGCGAAGGAAAAGTTTCCTGAGATGGTATGAGGAATAAACCTTGAGAGAAACCAGACACCAAAGGGAACCTCATCCTCAATTATTACAGTTTCGTTATTTTCACTGGGTGGGTTGTGTGTAGTATATTTGTGGACACCTATAAATGTACTATATATTTAGTATATACAAATATACAAGGCACCCACCCAAATTCACTTATGAACTTGGATTGTGGATGTCCAAAATAGAATTAGTGATGTTTCAACTCAAATAAATACCCAGTCATCCTGTTGAACTATTCCACTTCGACTTTAACACACCACCTTCATGGGGTACCAGATCGATGTGAATTAAGGTCTTTACGTCCCAGAGTAAACATTTCTTGTTACATCTGTCACGGTCTCATCATCTTTCTTATGCTTCTTCTTGCCCTTCCCACTTTTTCTCTTTCATTCCCTTCACCTGTCGCTTATTAAATTTCCCTTATCCGGTTCTCCACAGATCTTCTGGTTCTTCGCTGACTTCTCCAAGAGTTTTCTGCTTCCTCGATCCTGACTTCCCCAATTCCTGAGCAAAAGTCCTCTTCCGCCTTCCTCTTCCATTTTTTCTTTTTGGGCTAGCTTCCTTTTTTCTCTCTGTAATTTTCCCCGCTATGTAGGGTAGTTTTGTATTGCGCTCTTCAAGAATCTTCTGGCATCCAGAGCCTGTCAACATCATGCCGTTTCATTCTACAATGTCGTGTGCTTCAAACTTTGTGATGACATGTTTACATATGTGTGGAACCAAAGAACTGCTTATCTCTTCCTAAACACAAATAACACCAATCACAAAAAGTCAGAACATGTTAAGAACTGGACTGCTCACTGACCTGTTGGCTGCAAATTTCTGGCAAATGAAGCCTCCAGGAATCTGAGTGACAATGTAGCCCCAAAAAAATGAGCCATGAATTAAACCTACAATCTCTGGATCCCACAGAAACTGAGCTTTCTGTGTGAAAGAAACAAGAAGAGACAGAAATAATTCAGCAATTTCTTTAAGATAATTCACCAATTAGGGTGGAGTTGGATCTGAAGTCAATCCTATATGTGAGGTAAGAAAATTGTTGGGACATTACATTGGGTCCACTACACGTCACCACAGTTCAATGGGTCCATCACAGTGGACATTACGATTGGTCCAATACAGTGGGAAATAACAGAGGAGTTAAGTTGTGAAACTGGGACATAAGAAGAGAGAAGCCAATGTCATGCACTATAGAGAGCAACATTAAAATGTACAAACACTTACCATGCTGATAGCTTTATTGCCCCTGTAGGTAGTGTGCTCATTCACCATGCTTACTACAGCCACTCCAAGGTTACAACGTATGCCAAAGGAGATGCAGAAGCCCAAACCACACAGAATGGCCATGATGTAGCGACGTGGCAAACCGAAACACGTGCAGTCTATTATTGGCTCCACCTTCTCCTCCACCCGCACTCCTCCTTCATGCAACTCAATCCCTCCATCTTCCTCCTGACGCTTCTCTAATACACTGAGAGAAACAGGAACAATGTTAACATCTGCATTTTAGCAGCAATATTACATTCTTCCAGGTTTTACACACACACACACACACACACACACACAGACTATAACTCAGTGTCATTTCACACTGATTAAATATTAATAGTGCTGTGAACATGAATTATTAATGAGAACTGCTAATTTTATCTCTTTCTTTTTCCTCTTACTTTTATTCTGTGTTAATATAAAGGATGACAAAATCTGCATCGCACTAAATGGCTGCCACACATGTAGATGCTGTTACATCCACAGTCACATAAAATTATAATGGAGCATGCAGCAGGTAACCTGAAGTGTCGTTATACTTTGATAGACTAAAAGGTGCTTGATCAAAACGATTATAGGCAAACTCCACATCTCCAGCAGTGCTACTTCAGTGATGCAATGACCAGAAGAAACTTCGGTATTGTATTTACATTTTACACAATTCCCCAACGTCTTTGGAACTGTGGTTGTAACAGCTACAGTACATGGCAGTCTAGGGTTAATTTACTAATTCACAGACAATGTAACACCCTGTTACTTTCCCACTTTCATGACATCCAGCGGAAGCTTAACAGTGGATTAGTTCACATTCGGAGAAGGATGAGACGGACAAAGTAAGCCGATCCTTGCCATTTTACTTCCTTTTTGGCCGATCCTTGCCATTACAGATAAAACAGAGCGCTCTCAC